>JAYESA010000006.1:113161506-113169006 GCA_036927795.1 Iris macrosiphon | reverse complement strand
CCTCTGATAGTTTCTATTTCATGATAGCGTTTATATCACCTGTTCTAGGACTGTGATACTTGATTCTGACACATTGTTACACGAGCTGGTACTAGTGGATCCCGTCATGAGATGCTATCCCCCTTACCGTGTTCAGCGGGTACTCTATCACGTGTATTTTATTATGTGCTTTGGGTATTGATTCTCATGTGCTATCATGTGCTTCTTGTGCTCTCGCCTTCGTGTGCGCGAGCTATTATCATGTATGTAGCGTGTTGTGGTTGGATCCAAGAGTATTAGTGGGGGAGGGGAGTAGGAGTTGGTTATGTGATCAAAGCCAAACAGTATTCATGTGTATGTCGGTTATGCAACTCACACAATACAGAGTTATCGTAGTATTTTTCATGTGCAACCTAAGCCGATCATATAACGAACTTGTGCTCAAGGCACTTAGCTAGTATTCATGTTTCTCACCTGCAATTACTTTTTCACTACTTGTATTGTTCTCCAGTTTATATTGCAGCTACTTATTGTGCTCCAGCATATATTTATTTCCCGTGCATCTTGTATACTTTTCTATTGCTCGTCATATACACCTTACCATGTATTTGGAGTTGCTTTCATATTTATGTACTTCGCTCCAGTCCTGACTGGGCATATTTTTTCCAGAGGATCCTGAGAATTTTTGCCCGACGTTCTACGGGCCGGGTGTTGACGAGTGCTGTGACCCCGAGACTGAGGAGGAGTACGCCGAGGAGACGCCTATAGCGCCCTAGTTAGCTAGGTGGGTTTCCTGAGTTGTTCCCAGTTGATATTTTGGATGATTGTACTTATTCTTTTGATGCTGTGAGATGTTGTAGTCTATTATGGCCTTGGACTGTATATTTTGGATATTGTCTTGCTCTGTTTCTTTGTTTCCTTTTGCTATCATATCGTGCTTTTACTCTTCCCCTAGATTTTGTGATTGAGAGTTCATATATATATTGCGTGGTTGCCCTCCTTTTGGAGAGGATTATTCATATATATATTGCGTGGTTGCCCTCCTTTTTGGAGAGGTTATGGCAGATTTTTTTGTGAGTTATATAGATAGATGGTTGACCTAGAATGGACCTTTACAGCGTTCTACCGCCGATTCTGCGGCGTAGGCTGGATGTACCCACGACTCATGCCCGATTTTTCTGGTGTGGATCGTGACACATTTTTGGTGGCGGCCCATGCAGGTCTAGTTTTTAGGTTTACCTGCAATAGGATATAGGATATAGGCTGAGAGAGAGTGTGCTAAATCACAACTAGGACCCTTCCTGATTTCTTTTGCTATCTTTAATTTTTCTGAAATTCTTTTCTTTTGCAATATTATTGTCCTTCTTTGATGATATCATATGTTGCACCGTGTTGACTTCTTTTGATCTCTGTTCTTCTTGATTTTATTCCAGCACTTGCTTTATTTGATTCCGGTGCTTCCCATAGCTTTGTGTCTGTATCTTTTGCTGTTAGACACCATCTTATTGCTGAATCTTTAGCTAGACTCTGCAAGATCATGACCGGGGGTGGTATCATCCTAGTCAGTGATGTCTGCAAAGACCGGAGAGTTACCTTGGGAGGCCGGGAGTTGAGTGTGTGCCTACTCGTAATGCCACTTCCGAGCTACGACATTGTACTCAGGATGGATTGGTTGAGTATGCATTGTGCTAGTATAGGTTATCGTGGAGGCAGAGTGTTGTTTAGTCCGCCGGGTGAGCCAGAGTTTCAGTTTGCTAGAGGAGCAGCGGAGCAGACCGAGGGAGTCTTCTACAGAGCCCTGGTGGTAGAGCCGAGGTTGCTACATCCACTGATAGAGGAGTACAAGGATGTCTTTTCGGAGGAGTTGCCAGGGTTGCCTCCGGAAAGAGATGTGGAGTTATCTATAGACTTGGTGCCAGGCGCAGAGCCGATATCCCAGCACGTCTATAAAGTCAGCAACAGTGAGCTGATAGAGTTGAAGAAGCAGGTGGTTGAGCTTCAGGACAAGGGATTTATCAGATCTAGTTCTTCCCCGTGGGGTGCTCCGGTACTTTTTGTGCCGAAGAAGGATGGGTCAATACGGATGTGTATCGACTACAGGGCTCTGAACAACCTCACAATCAAGAACAAGTATCCGCTGCCGCGTATTGATGATCTTTTTGACCAGTTGAGCGGAGCGAGGGTGTTTTCCAGGATTGATCTGAGGACAGGCTACTACCAGGTGAAGGTCAGGAAGGAGGATATTCCGAAGACAGCTTTTCGGACCAGGTATGGACAGTATGAGTTCATGGTGATGTCGTTTGGGTTAACTAATGCCCCGGCAGTGTTTATGAATCTGATGAACAAGGTGTTCCATCAGCATCTGGACAGGTTTATGGTGGTATTTATAGATGACATCTTGGTGTATTCGAAGACCCCAGAGGAGCATAAGGAGCATCTGAGGATAGTGCTGGAGACTCTCAGGAAGGAGAAGCTTTATGGAAAGCTTTCGAAGTGTGAGTTCTTCCTTGACAAGGTTGAATTTCTTGGTCATGTGGTGACTGGAGAGGGTATCTCGGTGGATCCGAGAAAGATTATGGCAGTTGAGGCATGGAGTGCTCCGAGTTCAGTAGCCGAGGTCAGGAGTTTCCTGGGGCTAGCAGGTTACTACAGGAGATTTGTTCAGGATTTTTCCAGAATTGCAGAGCCGTTGTCCAGGCTGACTCGGAAGGACGTGAAGTTTGTTTGGTCAGAGGAGTGCCAGATCGCCTTTGATGACCTGAAGAGGAGGTTGACGACAGCTCCAGCGTTGACGTTGCCATCAGGTTCTGGAGGATTCACTATCTATAGTGATGCATTGGGGAAGGGACTGGGTTGTGTGTTGCAGCAGAATGGGAGGGTGATTGCCTATGCTTCCAGGCAATTACGTCCTCATGAGAAGAACTACCCTACCCATGATTTGGAGTTGGCAGCGGTCATCTTTGTTCCGAAGTTGTGGAAACACTATTTATACGGAGAGCATGTGAAGATCTTCACAGACCACAAGAGCTTGAAGTATGTGTTTACCCAAAAAGAGCTGAACATGAGGCAGAGGAGATGGTTGGAGTTGATAAAAGACTTTGATATATTATTGCAGTACCATCCAGGAAAGGCGAACGTAGTTGCGGATGCGTTGAGCAGGTATCCGGTAGCTATGTGCCTGACTACAGATCGTTATTGTAACACCCCGCTCCAAACGGTTACTTATGGAACACTTCGCTGCTTCGACTCGGTTGAGAATCGAGTCTCGGGGAAACCTTACCGCCAAATAAACACGGACGAAGTGCAATGAACCCTTCGAATTAATCGAGCGGCTTCTATTGAAATGAGTCCAAGAGTTTTCGTTGGTTGCTTTGCTTTTTGGTTTTGTGTTGCTTTGTGTTTTGAGTTGCTTTCGATGACTTGGTTTTCATGATTTCGCTTTCTCGCTTGCGCGTTCTTTTCGAATCGTAAGGGAAAGAGATTGAAGTATGCTAACCAAGTATTGTTGCATTTACAGGACGCATAACCAAAGAGTGAACGTCGCCTAGGCTTCCCCATCCTCTCGTTCGATTCATTCGGTGAGTGGCTTAGGCCCTTCGATGAATCCTTTAAGTTTTCATGCCTAATAAAGAATCTCTAGTTCACATAAATATGCTGCCTCACTAAAAAGATAAGCTAAAAAGAGAAAGAAAGTATTGCATGCTTCAAGTATAGAACTGCTAACTTACTAGTTGCTTATGGAATGCTTATTGTCCCTTGTATGCTATGCCTTGAGTAATGTGGCTGGAAAACTCTGGACTTGATCTAGAAAAGAGAAAAAAGAAAAGAGAAAAAAAGAGATAGACTTATGTGTGCATTGTTCATCAGTTGTATGATAGCATATTTTCTGATAGGGCTTGCATTCATGCATTTGGTCAGGACAACTTATGCACAAGGATTATCTCTCGAGCGGTCCCTGGGGCACTGGGGATCGTTCGGCCGGAAGAGATCTAGATACCTAAGGCTTGTACGTCCTTGGGTAGACCGAGACAAGTCTATTAGTGAGATGGGCTTGTACGTCCCAACTGCTAATCCCGATGAGGGGACCATCATATAGTTAGGGCGCATGCTAGGTTTACCTTCTTGCATACCTAACACTTGATGTCTTATTGATTCATAAGTTATTCATATGCAAATTGTGGCTAACTTGTGTGTCTGCTGCAGGGATAACCGCTCGGCCGTGGGTAAGAATTATCAATATGCACTTGCTTTATATTGTCTATGTTTTCTAGCATGAATTGTTAAAAAGAAACTAGACAACCAGAAAGACCACTTAATAATGCTAGCTTCATATGCTTACTTAGTGTGGATTTCTAAGGTGAGTTTGGCCACGGTCGCTCACCAGTACATGTGGTAGTACTGACCCACGTTTGTGGGCAAATATCCAGGTACTGGAAGCGAGAGTTTGGCAAGCATCCTCAACCTGAATCAGCGTGTGCGCACCCTTCCTTAGGATTGTGTTCGTGCTGCTTCTTCCGCTGCTTACCTCTCCAGTGGACTACTTCCTCTTCTGCTAGATGTTTTGCTATTTTGGTCCTACTACAAGGGCATAATGTAATGGGCGTTGTGGCTAGTTTTGGGAATGTGAAAAGAGTTTTAAGCCTTCTAAGGCATATTTTTGTAACTCAGCCAAGCAAACACTTTGTAATCCAAATCTTCAGTATTCAATAAAAGAAAAGTATTTTGTGTGCTATCAAATGTGTTCAACTTTGGTTCTCTGCGTTTTACTCTGTGCCTATATATGTATATTTTTTCTAACTTGTCTTGTGCAGGTACGTTGCCTGGTGCAAGCGCAACTTAGGCTTGCACGGCATCGCGCCCAAGCGAGGATGAACGGTTCCGTAGGGACCAAGCGAGGACAAATGGTTCCGTAGGGACCAAGCGAGGACGATAGGCCCTACGGGATCGGCCCCTGCGGGATCGGGGCACGACAGTTATCTTCTGGCAGATCTAGAGAGCTTGGGCATTGAGGTGATAGTGCCTGGAGTTGAGATGCAGATGTGGGGACTGCAGATTCAGTCAGAGTTGGTAGACCGGATCAGGGCTACACAGTTTGAGGATGAGTCCCTGAGGAGCATCAGGGCGCAGGTTCAGATGGGATTATCAGATGACTTCACCATTGCTGATGATGGTTCTTTGCGGCACGGTACCAGGTTGTGTGTGCCGAGTGGGTCATTGCGCGAGAAGGTTCTTCAGGAGGCACATCTATCCCAGTACTCTATGCATCCAGGTGCCAACAAGATATATAGGGATCTTAGAGAGCATGTATGGTGGTACGGGATGAAGCGGGAGGTAGCACGCTTCGTATCCCGATGCTTAGTGTGTCAGCAGGTGAAGGCGGAGAGACAGAGGCCAGGAGGTTTGCTCCAGCCGTTACCCATTCCGGAGTGGAAATGGGAGCATGTGACCATGGATTTTGTTTCTGGACTTCCCCGTTCTCCAGGCGGGAAGGATGCAATTTGGGTTATCGTGGACAGGTTGACCAATTCGGCCCACTTTCTACCATTCAAAGTGGGTACGTCTACAGAGAGACTAGCAGAGATGTATGTGCGCCAGATAGTCAGACTGTATGGAGTTCCTGTGAGCATAGTATCAGATCGGGACAGTCGCTTTACTTTGCATTTCTGGAGGAGTCTGCAGGCTAGCTTGGGCACCCAACTCAAGTTTAGTAGTGCGTATTACCCACAGACAGATGGTCAGTCAGAGAGGACCATTCAGACACTTGAGGACATGCTTTGCACTTGTGTTTTGGATTTCAGAGGCTCTTGGGAGGATCACTTGCACTTGGTAGAGTTTGCTTACAACAATAGCTACCAAGCCAGTATCGAGATGTCACCTTTCGAGGAGTTGTATGGACGGAGGTGTCGTACTCCATTATCATGGGATGATATAGGCGAGAGAGCTTTGCTTGGCCCGGAGATGGTGGTTGATGCAGCGGAGAAGGTCAAGCTCATTAGAGATAGACTTCGGGTGGCGCAGGACAGGCAGCGGCATTGGGTCGATAGCCACCGGAGACCTTTGGAGTTTGAGGTATAGCTTAGAATCTAGATTTTGTTCTTGTGTTTGCTTGTGATTGCTTATTTTAGACTAAGTCCAGAGACCTTGTTTGTGCTAGGTTGGAGATCTGGTGTTCTTAAGGATCTCTCCGATGCGGGGCACTATTCGCTTCTGTGGAGGCGGAAAGCTTAGCCCACGTTTCGTCGGACCCTTCCGTATTCTTGAGAGGGTCGGCGCCGTGGCGTATAGGCTTGAGTTGCCGCCTACACTGGAGGGAGTTCATGATGTGTTCCACGTGTCACAAATGAGACGGTACGTGGCGGATCCCAGTCACGTATTGGATCACTCAGAGATCGTGGTGGGCCCTACTCTTAGCTATCCAGAGCAGCCGGTGGAGATTCTGGATCGGCGGGAGAAGGTTTTGAGGAACCAGACTATTCCCTTGGTTCGCGTTGCGTAGAGGCATCACTCTCCAGGTGAGTCGACCTGGGAGAGGGAGGATAAAATGCGCGAGCGATACCCCTATCTCTTCGAGCCCTGAGGTATGGTTCTTTCCTTGCATTCATGTCCTAGTTTCGTCTTTTTAATTTCGAGGACGAAATTATTTTAAGGAGGGTAGGCTTGTCACTACCCAATTCTAGAAAATAGGATTTTTTTTTTGGTAAATTGTGTATTGTATTTAATTATTTATATTTAAATAGTGATTGCATTATTTTAATTGATTGTTTTAGGGTTTTTGCTAGCCTGGACCCATGTCAGACCCTAGTGGACCCATGTCCGACCCAATCCACACCCTTGTGAGGATTATTTTGGGACTTAGAATTATTTATTATATTTTTAGTGGGTTAGTTGGAGAGATTTGGAGTTAGTTTGAGTGCTTTTGGAACCCGGAACCCAAACCCAAGTGTGTGGAGGGCATTTTGGACTTTTGGTCATTAGTGAAACCCTTATTTCTACACTTGGCCGATTCCTACAGCCCCTACCCGTGCAAACCAGCAGTTCCCTCTTCATATTCTTCTTCTTCTTCACTTCTTCTTCTTCTCCACTTCTTCATTCTTCTTCTTTCTTCTCCCCAAGTAAGTGTTCTTCATTTTTCTTCCTTCCTTCTTCCATTTATTCTTCTTTATGTAAATTCTAACCCTAATTTTTCCCCAACCTAGGTGTGTGGAGCCTAGATTTAGTATGGAGGCTAGATTTGGTGGCTTGGAGCTTGAGGGAGGTGATTTCAAGTAGATCGAAGACTTTGGCCTTGGGATTTCAACTCCCAAGAGGTAAACCCTAACTTTTTCCTTGCTAATTACTTTTATGTAGTATAATTAGTGTTTTAGAACCTTTCTAGACCCTAAGCCTACCCGTGGGAGGAAGTTGGAACTAGTTTGGTT
The DNA here is from genome assembly GCA_036927795.1 of Iris macrosiphon. Lineage (NCBI taxonomy): Eukaryota > Viridiplantae > Streptophyta > Magnoliopsida > Asparagales > Iridaceae > Iris > Iris macrosiphon. The sequence continues at coordinate 113,161,609 of JAYESA010000006.1, read as the reverse complement.
GAGTTTAGAGACTTTGACACTAGGTTTTGTGTCAATTTTGGGTAGAATCCGAATTTGGTCCAATTTTGGATGATGCACTAGGTTAGACGAACCTAGGTAGACG
>JAYESA010000006.1:113141506-113159006 GCA_036927795.1 Iris macrosiphon | reverse complement strand
CTATCCCCCTTACCGTGTTCAACGGGTACTCTATCACGTGTATTTCATCATGTGCTTCGGGTATTGATTCTCATGTGCTATCATGTGCTTCTTGTGCTCTCGCCTTCGTGTGCGCGAGCTATTATCATGTACGTAGCATGTTTTGGTTGGATCCAAGAGTATTAGTGGGGGAGGAGAGTAGGAGTTGGTTATGTGATCAAAGCCAAACAGTATTCATGTGTATGTCGGTTATACAACTCACGCATAACGGAGTTATCGTAGTATTTTTCATGTGCAACCTAAGCCGATCACAAAACGAACTTGTGCTCAAGGCACTTAGCTAGTAATCATATTTCTCACCCGCAATTACTTTTTCACTACTTGTATTGTTCTCCAGTTTATATTGCAGCTACTTATTGTGCTCCAACAAATATTTATTTCCCGTGCATCTTGTATACTTTTCTATTGCTCGTCATATACACCTTACCATGTATTTAGAGTTGCTTTCAGAGTTATGTACTTCGCTCCAGTCCTGACTGGGCATATTTTTTTCAGAGGATCCTGAGGATTTTTGCCCGACGTTCTACGGGACGGGTGTTGACGAGTGCTGTGACCCCGAGACTGAGGAGGAGTGCGCCGAGGAGACGCCTATAGCGCCCTAGTTAGCTAGGTGGGTTTCCTGGGTTATTCCCAGTTGATATTTTGGATGATTGTACTTATTCTTTTGATGCTATGAGATGTTGTAGTCTATTATGGCATTGGACTGTATATTTTGGTTTGTCTTGCTCTGTTTCTTTGTTTCCTTTTGCTGTCATATCGTGCTTTTACTCTTCCCCTAGATTTTGTGATTGAGAGTTCATATATATATTGCGTGGTTGCCCTCCTTTTGGAGAGAATTATTCATATATATATTGCGTGGTTGCCCTCCTTTTTGGAGAGGTTATGGCAGATTTTTTTGTGAGTTATATAGATAGATAGTTGACCTAGAACGGACCTTTACAGCGTTCTACCGTCGATTCTGCGGCGTAGGCTGGACGTACCCACTACTCATGCCCGATTTTTCGGGTGCGGGTCGTGATAATTTTTATATACTGTATTTTATTTTGCTTGAGTTATTCTTGTACCTTGCTATGTCCCCTGAGGACCTATATCCGGATTATGTCCCCAAGTACATCAGAGGAGGAATACCCCAAGATATACGGGACAAAAGCTAACGCTGGAGCAGTACTGGCGCCAGAGGACGAGGTTGTGCCAGAGGATTTCTCCTGAGTATTCTGTTACATACTCAGTTATTTATGCTTACAGTTATTTCATATCTTGACTCATGGACTTATGTATTGACTTATTCTATTTTCTTATTTTAACAAGTTTTTCCCAAAGACACTATATATGTTGACTTAATGGTGGACTATTTCCTTTATCTATTATCTTGATTAGTCTATCATATTTAGTTATGTTTCTTTCTGTGGATGAGATTAGAATTATTCTGTGATAGATGGTGTAGACTGCATTGATAATTATTACAGCTTAAGTGCACTCTAACAGGTCTATTAAATTGGGTTTGTCTATTAGAGTTGTGCTGCTGGCCATTGCCACGTGTCTAGTCCCTCGGTATTTTGGGACTGGGGCGTAACATAGTTTTTACGGTGGCCTATGCAGGTCTACGACTATATTGCTTTGGTTTCAACTAAGGAACCGAGCAAGCTTGCAATTAGGATAGGATAAATTATAGGATCTCATCTACTTGTTGATCTGTTCTTGACCTCTATATCGACTTCAAAATAATTTCTTGACTTGCATCATGCCTTGATTCCTCTGTGTGTCTCTTATAGTTTACTTTGGATGCAGAGTAATGGATCCATGAGCCAGCGACGAGACTCCCGTAGGAACACCACAAGGTATTGTGGTCACTTACGACAATGGGGTGACACCATTGGGTGGAGATCCATCCACTCAATAAAGCAATCAAGCAGATCAACACGCCTCGAGGTTCCAGCAAGACGATATTCCACCACCACCGCAGTTTACTCCACCGATGCCCGTTTTTCCACCAGGACAGCCTATGGACGGACAGCAGATGTTCCAAATATTTTATGCAATGATGCAAGCCTAATAGCAGGTTCATCAAGAGACTCAGCGTCACGAGGCTAAGAACCTAAAATTAGTATAGTGACCACACTGGAGCAGGCGAACCCACTAGTTAGACGACCATCGACGGGATCTATCACTAATTTTTGCCAGCTGAAGTCCCGTATCTTTTCTGGCAAGGAGGAGCCCACTGAAGTTCATGAGTGTCTCACAAACACTCAACACCAATTGGAAGCAACTGAGCTTCCGAGGGAGCGTTGGATGACTGCCGTCAGAATACAGTTGACGGGCAATGCACATCACTGGTGGCTATCTGAGGAGAGATGGCTCGAACCGGACCGAGTCACTTGGAAGGAGTTCTCAAGACTCTTTTAGGAGATGTATATTCCATCTATTGCTCGATCGAAACTTTGGGACAAGTTCAATCGCCTCATTCAGGATAATATGACAGTGGAAGAGTATAATGCAAAGTTCATCCGTTTGAGTCGCTTTGCCCCTACTCTGATTCCGACAAAAGAGGAGAAGGCAGAGAAGTTTTTTGACGGACTTAGCTTTGAGCTACAGAGATTAATCGGCTCTGTTGCCCCTACTCTGATTCCTTGTTGCAGTCCGACGCATGGAGCACGTCACCAGGAGAGAGCCCAGCCTAAAACGGTCATTCACATCAGCACCAGCCAGAGCACCACAGGAAGAAGCTGTAAAGAGACCTCATATGCACTAGCCACCCAGAGCAGCTCTGCAGGCACTACCTACATGTCAATATTGTGGCAAGCGAGGTCATTACGTGAGCTAGTGCAGACGCAAGTTGGGATTGTGTTTGATTTGCGGATCCAGCCAATATTCAGCTAAGGATTGCCCTGAGCGTCGAGAGGGAGCACCGATGGTAAACAGACAAGCTTCACCAGCACTGAGAGGATATCAGCCGAGGCCACCCTTGGCACCACAGGCAGCACTATTCCCAGCAGGCCCAACAATAACAGAGGACGCCACCACAAGGATGTGGACAGGCTTTTGTGATGACAGTGGACGAGACACAGACTCGAGGATTAGTGAATATGAGTAAGATTTAGTTTTATCATAGCTAGCTATAATAGCGAATATTTCTAGTAATACTTTAGCATGTGCCTGTTAGTTCCATTCCCTAGCCTAAATCTAGTATTATGTTAGCATGAACCTGTTGGTCTAGAGTAGTAATATGTAAGTGGTACCCAAGTTTTCATAAGCTGTAGTTGATCTTCGTTCTAACCAGGCTCCTTACTCTTGAGTTACTTATCTCTCATTGCCTAGGAAAAAAGTTTTTATTTCTTTCCTACAAGTTCAGCTTGAACAAAACCCTCACCCTTCCTCCCAATTTTTTCATGTTCATGGTTCCTTATCCTTTGTGTCGTGCTTCAACGAACATGTCTTATAACCGCATCATTTCTTCTGGAGCAAACCTTTCTTGACCGGTTATGTTTTATTTCTTAATTGTGAGGACGCAATTCTTTTAAGGTGGGTAGATTATAAACACCCTGATTTTAGAATTTAATTTAAAATTTTCAATAATTATTATTGTAGAAAATTTTCATTATTTTTAGTTAATTATAATAAATGTTCGTTCATGGATTTATATTTTTGTTTATTAAATTAATTATTAAAATAGTACAAAAATTATATTTTTGGGTGTATAATTAATAATAGAATATTTTGTAATTTTTTTAGAATTTATTGGGGTCCAAAACTATTTTTTATGGCCATATATATATATATATATATATATATATATATATATATATATATATATATATATATATATATATATATTGTTTTAGTAAACCAACCCAAATCAACCCAAACCGAACCAACCCAAACCAAACTAAAAAAATTCGGACCTAAACCCGCACCCATAATCCGATAACCCGACCTTAAACTCTAACCCACTCTCCCCCACAGCCCGCACGATTCCCTCTCTTCCCCTCCCGAAACTGATGCCAACCCCTCCTCTTCAGCTCCTTGTAACTCCCTCCATGTCACCCTATATAAAGCCTAGCATAGCTGACCACCACCACCATCAACTCCTCTTCCAATTCTGACAAGTCCCGACTGTCGACGACCGCCGGATAGTCGCCGTCGAACGCCACAAGAAGCCTCCGCACAGCCGCCCAAAATTTCGAGCAGTAGCGAGCATCGAGGTACCCATCTTCTAGCCCCCATATCTCTCTGCACAGTTAACTAAATATCGACCCGTCGAATCCTATGTGAAGACCACATGACCCTCTTGAACCCTGTATAATTAGTTCGGTATATCGTGTCATGTGTCGATTGTAATTCGCGACGCAAAACCGGACAAAAATAACCCAATTTGTAGTTCAGAAACTGTTCCAACCACCCATGTTCATGTCTGATTTTCTTCCAACCTAGTTAATATTTTTAAATTCCACTTAAACAATAATTTAGAAAACATAGCCAAGATTTAATCTCTTTAATTACCTTATTTTAATTTGATGTATGTTGTATTTTATTTGCTGTTGAATTTGATCGAAAACTTGGTTTTCTAACCCAATATTTCCCGAAAGGGGTGCGACCCGCTAAATGAGGTAACTTCATCGTGTGTGAATTACACTGAAAGGCATGTATCTTCAACGCGAACGTCTGGAATTTGCGAAAGTTGATTTGGATGTACGTGTACACCGAAATTAACATATATCCGTAGAAAAAGTACCGTACCGACCAGTTCTGACACTCGTAATAATTTTGTATATGTTTGTCGTTTCACAAAGAAACTTATGCTATCGAATTTGCAGCATTACGCTGGTCCTGTGACCCAAGTTTGGTTCAATTCTGAGAACGTTGACAAAATACCGTTTTGCGGGCCCTGCGGTTCCACTTGATGGAAGATTTCGTGACCAACTTATCGGAATCCAGTTCTGGATGTTCTGTAGGGTTCGTATCATCATTCTGAACTCATAGACACTATGTTTGATAAATTTGGAAAACTTTGTCTTTGGCACAATTTTTTTGTGTGAAGTAGGCCACATGTGGACCCCGCTTTGACAGAAATTATCAATTATATCCTTGTGTCCAAATTGGACTTATGGGTAGTCAATTTTAGCTATTTCAAGTATTCTAAAGATAATGCTGATGTTTGTTTCAGCATCCGGATGCGTACTTAGAGATTCAACTTTTACAAGAGCAGTTGATGGAGTTCAGAACCCAAGCAAGTGTACCTTACCAAACTTGCAGTAGATCCTGTAATATTATTTGCTTATGTTTATATATATATATATATATATATATATATATATATATATATATATATATACTCTTGAGATGTACCTGTTCAACCTAGGACCGTGAGACGTTGCTTAGCGTCCGAACAAGATTCGGGTGTCGACGCCGTACGCGGAGTCGTGTAACGTCATTTAGAGAGTTGATTCCATGATCCTATTTTTACGTGCTTGCTTTACCAAGTACATCATACCATATGACACTTGATACTATTCATGTGACAGAATCTTTTCTGAGTTATTCATGGTAATTTTGTATAGGCTTACAGGATTCGTGACATGAGACTTGCATATACATAGATATCATTATGACTCGTTGTACTAGCTAGAGTTCATGGTCTTACGTGTTATAGACATGAGACATCATGGACATGAGATGTGTGATTACATTAGGTGGGGAGAGACACACAGGCTACAGGCTAATTATATACATATATACTATATTATTGAGGTGCTTTTGTCTCTGTTCCAGAGATTGGCCCATTACGTGATATTACTGCTACCGGCTCCCCGACATAGAGCTTGTAGTAGCCTCAACTTGAGTACTAGTGATGCTCTCATTTGTATTTAACATAGCTGGTTACATAGCTTGACCTGAGGATCTATTTTTATATACTGCATTTTATTTGTCTTGAGTTATTCTTGTACCTTGCTGTCCCCTGAGGACCTGGATCCGAATTATGTCCCCAGGTACATCAGAGGAGAAATACCCCGAGATATATGGGACAGGAGATGGCGCTGGAGCAGTACTGGCGCCAGAGGACGAGGTTGTGCCAGAGGATTTCTCCTGAGTATTTTGTTACATACTCAGTTATTTATGCTTACAGTTATTTCATATCTTGACTCATGGACTTATGTATTGACTTATTCTATTTTCTTATTTTTATCGGATTGTTCTTCGAGACACTACATATGTTGACTTAATGGTGGACTATTTTCTTTATCTATTATCTTGATTAGTCTATTATATTTAGTTATGTTTCTTTCTGTGGATGAGATTAGAATTATTCTGTGATAGATGGTGTAGACTGCATTGATAATTATTACAGCTTAAGTGCACTCTAACGGGTCCATTAAATTAGGTTTGTCCATTGGAGTTGTGCTGTTGGCCATTGTCACGTGGCTAGTCCCTCGGTATTTTGGGACTGGGACGTGACACAAGGCATACTAGCAAAACCTTTACTTCCAAAATTTTAAATTTTGGAATGAGTACAACTCTGGAGTTTGTCTCATCTGATCACTCCTGAAATTCTACAAGGAAGACTTGTTGAGGAGGATCTTCTAGATAATATTTTCTTAACCTTCTACCTTTCTAACATAATGCTCATGCAGCAATGTAGAGAGCGAAAGCCTACCAAGTTCTCAGAGCTAATTTCTCTTACTTTGTTTGCTAAAAAGAATAATGAACTCCTCATGAAGAACCATCATGCCCGCCCACTTGCACATTAAATACCATCTCGTTTCCTAATTGCCAACGTAGGATATGCCAAATGCCAAAGTCGACATAATTGAAATAGGGGTCGCGACATGACAAGGAAACCCAACCATGCATAAGGGGAAGAAATCAGGACCACCAAAGGAGACATCAAGGCAAAAAAAATGTTTGGGGTTCTCCCAAGTCCTACAACTTCAAGAGAAAGAAAAAGAATGATCATGCTTTTACTTCTAATACAATTAACATTTGTTATCATTGTGGCAATGATTGATCTCACACATGTTGTGTACATGCCTATATAGTAAAAGAGTTCACGACTATAGAAAGAACCAATATGGTCCATGTAGATGATACATTAGATACTATGTTTGAAGTTGGAGATTTTCACTAATACATGGAATAATAAATATAAAGTGATGAGGTTATATGTCTCATGTCTTAGGATTAATAAGTGATGATTTATAGTTTGAATTCTGAATAAATTTTTAATAATAATAAAGTTTTGTCTAGACTAATTGTTTAAATTTTATACTTACCACACACACTATTCTTTATGAAAGAAAATATTTTTCTAACTTCGTCCCTAAGAAAAACTTCCGACAACCCTATCAAGTTCATCAAACCTACTAGAGGGTCACGGAATAACCCATTTTATGTTTTTCAATACTCAATTTACCATCAAAGAGGCCCTATACTCTCCTTTTTTTTTGAAAGAACGTTGTTGAATTTTAAGGATATCCGCAAACAGTTACCATGCTGAGACAACTAAAAAAAATAGAGTGAAGTATTTTTACATAACTTCTAATGTATATAGCTAGAAGATGTTTTAGAAAAGATGGCCTGCCTCCCGAATTGGTTGTATTCTATAATCCTTAGAGTGATAGAGGCGCATAATGTGACTAGACCTTGTTCGACAAGATGAGAATATTTAAGCTTTGGCATGACCGTCTCGATCACCAGAGTCAAGACTTGATGCATCATATTCTTAAATCTACACACGCGCATCACCTTACTAGAAGTAACTATCTTATGTATTCTAATACGCTTCTTATATGTATGCATATTGTCCACAAGAAATAATGCATTTACATAACTCCTAGCATAATTAATTAAGCTAATGGCTCACCGCCCAAATTATTAGATAAAATCCACAAGACTTCATAATGCCAGAGAATTTACGTCAAAAATGCTTGATGACTATTGCATGTCCATTGGTATCGAAGTTGAAGATTCAGTCCCCCACGTTCACACCTAAAATGGTCTCGCAGAAGTATTTACCCAAGTGTATCCATCTTATCGCTAGGACTTTGGTTGCACCAAACTTTATATTTTTGCATGGGGCTTACATAATACTGTATACATGCATGTTGGTCCATCTGAGGCCCATTGCCATCCAACCCTATCATGAGTTACATAGGTACAAACCTAACTTTGATATATATTTTTTTTTGGATGTGCAAACTATGTGCCAATTACGTCGCCGGAACATACCAAAATAAGCCCTTAGAGAAAGATGAAAATCTATGTCGGTTGTGATTCGTCATCAATCATTCGCTATTTGTAGCCCTTGACAGACAATATTTTTAGCGTAAGATTTGCAGATTGTCACTTTGATGATATAGTCTTTCCGTTGTTAAGGGAAGATAATAACATCTACGTTCCTGAAAAAAAGGATATGAATTGATGTGGTAGTGACCACTTTATCTTATTTATATCCTTGTATCACTCAGTATGATAATGAAGTATGGATGATCTTAGAACTTTATATGGTAATGCAAAGTATGCCAAATGTGTTCTCTGATCTAAAGAAAGTAACGAGATTACATATACATGTTGTAAATGTGCCTATAAGGATAGACGTCCCACAAAGACGCACAAAACTTTCGTTGAAGGAAATGTCACCCCTGAAGGATGGTGAAGTGTTGTTCCTAAAGGATAGCTTGTCGCACCCGAAGTGCGACAAGGTACACTGGGGGTTAGCCAATCATCTGCCCTCGGCCTAAAGTACAGCAAACCACTCCATTCAAAAGATTCTCTCCCCCGAAAGAAGAGAAGCTTGCCACCCCAAATTATGTCTCTATCTCAAACTGTTCAACTCACGATATTACTTCATATTATGAAAGCGTCCTGGCCGAATGAGATGAGTGCACAAAATTTCATATTCGAGAATCAAGAAATATTCATCCCATATGCATGCTTAGACAAGTTGTGGAACATGAGTGAGATAATCATCGATGATAATTTTACATATTCAATAGCCACTAAAATTATAAAGTATGACAATATTGAACCATAGTCCATTGAAGAATGTCAACGTAGAACCAAATAGCCAAAATGGAAAGAAATAATCTAGGTCGAGTTAGATTCCTTAGCAAAAGTGAAATGTTCGGGCCTGTAGTTCCAACACCATCTAATGTAAAATCAATCGTATACAAGTGGGTCTTATAAGGAAGCGTAATGAGATGAGTAAAATAGTGTAATATAAAGCATGTCTTGTGGCGCAAGGTTTCTCTCAGTGCCCTGTGATTGATTACAAAAAGAAGTACTGTTGTAATTGATATTATTATGTTTGCTACCTTTCTAGTTTAGTGGTTTCTAAAAAACTAAACATGTAGCTGATGGATGTAGTTATAGTGTAACTATACTAGGAGCTGGATACTGAAATTTATATGAAGGTCCATGAAGGACTTTATAAACTGATGCAAATAGTTTTAGACCCAAGAATACGCTAGAAATTAGGTTTGAAGCATTCAGTTTAGAATTAAAATAATCTGGTCGGATGTGGTATAACCGACAAAGTAAGTATTTGATCAGTTATGGATATATGAATAACAAAGTATACCCTTGTGTGTCTACCAAGAAATTACATTTTAAATTTGCGATCGTAGTAGTCTATGTCGACGACATGAATCTCATTGGACTCCTGAAGATATTAAGATAATTGTGTCATGCATGAAGTTAGAATTTGAGATAAAAGATTTGGAGAAAACTCGATTCTGCTTAGGACTTCATCTTGAGCATTGTACGATGGTGTTTTGATTTACCAATCAAGTTATACCTGAAATATGTAACGTCGGTTTAACATGGACAAAGCAAAACCCTCAAGTACACCCATGATTGTCCGTTCCTCTAGATGTTAAAAAGACTCATTATGTCCTAAGGAAGATGATAAAGAGGTATTGGAACCCAAAGTACCATATCTAAGTACAGTAGGCGCATTATTGTACTTAGCTCAACTAGACTTGACATATCATTTGTTATATCTTGGCTAGATTTAGCATTGCGCCAACATTCCACCATTGGATTGACATTAAAAATATCTTTTGTTACCTTAAGGGTACTACAAACATGAACTTATTCTATCCATATCTATTTCAAAATAGATCAAATTCCTTGTTCCTCGAAATTATGCCCGCATGTCGACTATGTGGATGTTGGTTATTTATCTGACCCTCACAAGGCGAGATCTCAAAGTGGTTATGTCTTTACCATTTGGTGTACAACAATATCTTGAAAGTCTAAAAAGTAAATCCTGGTCACCACTTCTTCAAATCACGTCGAGATCATCGTCCTAACTGGTATCATAAGCACTTTGACGGCGAAAGAGGCGAAAGAAGCAATCCATAGAAAGATTTGGCGCCGCAATCGCTCAACAGAGCCATCGGGATTATGCTTGACAGTGAAGACGCTCATCGTACCCAATACACCGCGCTACGTGCCTTCTTTTCCAACTTTGTCCTCAACTGGTCGGATTTCGTAGAGTACCCGACTTTCGTCCAGAAAAGTTTAAGAGCGCTAAGCGACATTACTTGGGAGTGCATATGGTTGTGAGTCGTAATTGAGCATATTCGGACAACAAGTATATTATCTCCTATCAATGATGTTCTGACAACAATATATAAAGACAAAGTTGAATGCATTACCAAATGAAGAAGAACTATATCAAGGGAGACCATACCAAGCATATTGCACCGATGTGTAAACCAACTCAGGACATGCTTATCTCCTCTTAGAGATATGGTCGTTATCCACTATAACCATATTGATTGTGTATATAAACCTGACTGCATACGCATTTTAGGTTTGCTAGTTATTTTTAATAACACAAGACTTCTCTCTCATCCATCTCCCACATAGTTCCCGAAGAACATCATAATAGTATACAACACATTGTGTTAAATGTAACTGGATAATGTCGATTATAACATATTACAACTAAATATAATATATTGAGTTCAAAGATTAAAAAAAAAAAAACTAAATATACAAGATAGCATCGAAAGTAATATATTACTTAAAGTTTAAAGTTTGAAATTTGGTGGCTCTTGTTTATTTTTGTAATATTATAATATTTTTTACTAGAATGAGAGATGGATAGGTTGTGGTTGTAGAAATGTAGAAAATAGATGTAACCATCTAGGAAGGCATGTAATAGTTTACAAGTATATTTAACATTTTAAGAACACACATCAATCGTTCATTGCTACTAGTAGCATTTTTAAAGTCGAGAATAACATGTTACGACCAAATATAATATATCATTAAATTTATCGATAACAATAGATACCCCATATTTAGTTTTAAGTAGGGTCAAGGTCTTGAGGACTTGCATTCAAATCCTAATACTATTCAGTGTGTTCGATGTAAAGAGGGTTTGTAGCAAACCCGATAACAAGGATACAATAAATGAGAGAAACGGGGTATAGAGGTCTTCTTAGTTTTTTTTTTCTTTTCAAAATTTCGTGAATACAATAAGTGAGAAATGGGGTTATAGGAAACAGAATTTCAACAGGGTCTACCAGCTTTAGAAAAGTTGGGAGGAAGAAGTAGAAATTTTCCCTAAACATCTCCAGTTAAGTAGAAAGTAATAACATTTAGAATTCACTAATAAGTTCATAAACACCGCACATCGGTAAAGCTCGTATACAAACTCGGCTCGAGCATAAGCTTAATTTAAACCAGCAGCACAAGAACGAGAACAGGGGTGGAACTTGTGAATATTATGCCTGAGCTCTCTAAAATATTACACCCTTCAGCACAAGGTGAAAGACGAAAAAGAAATTTACATGCTCAAACTCAAGTTCAGAAATACGGCTTCAAAGCTATCAAAACCCATCAGAATAAACAGCCAAAAGATGTTCAATTCAATGAACAAGACATGAAACAGTAATTAACCTTAACGATCTCAGTGACTACTTACCTTTAGCACCCCTATAGTCCAACCGACAAAGGTAAGCTATTAAGATATTTTAAAAAGTCGTAGTAAGAATTTTTCCCATGTCAAATATTCAACATTTCTTAAAAAATAGTCGCAGTAAAGCTGGCAAATAATCGCCAAAAAGACAGCAATATAATCAACTATGACCTACCATAACATACACCAAGTAAAAAATATTAATGCTGAACATAATACACCAACCAGGTAAAGCATAATAATAACCCATGAAATCACAATAGTCCCATTATGATTAACTTTAAAAGAATGAAGTTTACAAATAACTGCCAGTGCAGAACAGACCGAGACCAGCTGACTAACTAAAATTTTCCAGTTTATTAACAAAAGTTTCCTCTAGGGTAGGCAGATCATAGCTCCCCGTAAAATTAAATCATATACACTATGTTCACAACCTTCCCATGGAGGGCACCCTTTAAACATTTTACCGATGTCTGACAGACTAACTAGTACAAAAGGGGGAAATAATTCCACACAATATGCTTGCTTGTATAACCAAAAAGGGGAAGAAACCAAGAAATGCCAAAAAGAGATTTCCACTGTTGGCAAGGAAAGAGGACGGCCTCCTAAGACAATTTGTCATTTCCAATCAAAAAAGAAACATCACAGCATGCCCAGCCCAGATACCAATGACTAGACCCAGCATATGCGATCAGACTTCTTCCCACCCATGAAAAAAGCCTCGGACCTCAGACGTACTACACTTGGTACTGTAGGATCAAGAAAACCAACTAACCAAGACAAATCATCCATACAAGGATACGAACTATCTTGGCACAGTAAGATCAAGAAACCAGGCAAAAACCAATACATGGAGACACTGAACCCATCCCAGTATTCCTAACACAAGTGAGGCAGTAATCATCAATGAGAACTCCAAATCTCGAGCTATAGCATAAGGTATCATGGACTGGCTGCTTTCTCCTGACGCTCTTTTTCTCTCTCTTCTTTTCTCTGTTCAGCATGAGAAGCTATTCCACTAGCAAGAGCCTGATGGCGTAAGTCCATCATCTGAATGAGGTTCTGGAACCTCATGGGACTGGAAGCTTGCAAAACTGAAGATTGATTTTGTGAGTCAGGCGTCAAAAACTTTTATTGATGTGGAGCAGAAAGAATAAAGCACAAGAATAATTTTCACCTTTGACAGTCTCCACAAAGAATATAAAAGGGTCAACTTCATCAATGGGTGACTGCATTTCCTCATCGTCACTGTAATCATCATCCGAGTCATCATCATCATCATCATTAGGATGAAATGCCCTTGCCTGAGGTCCAATATACAATGGATTACTATAGAATTTAACACATTTTAGATTAAACGCATATTATGATAGTATACTAAAGATGATGAGACAGAAGAGGTAAAAGCATATATGCAAATGAAGTTAGGAAACTAGATACCAAAAAGGTAGTAACAAAAAATTACAATTAGGAAATTAAAGATAAGTACAATATGTAAACTGCAGATCTTCACAAGCCGCAACAAGGCAAAAATATAGCAGTATTATAAAAATGTGAATAAACAATTAATATGCTTCTGGGACCCAAATAGACCTAGAACAGTACAGATACAACCTACAAATTGCAGGTATTTCATATCATATATATTAATCAAAAGGTAATTAATGCAAAATTAAAAGGAAATTTTATGTAAAACCAGATTATCCTACATTATTATGACATAGTAGAGAACAAACTTAGGTTTCGTTTGGGATTGCTGCTGCTTTTCAAAAACTGGAAGCAGAAGCAGCTTTTGACAGCAGGTGGGAGGCTGCTGTCAAAAGCTGGCCCTAATACGAATTAACTTTTCAAAAGTTTTTTGATAACTAGGTTTTACCAAACAGCCTTGGACCACTTTTCCAGAAAGCAATTCCAAAGCCAGTCCTAGGGGTTTATGTCAATAAAAGTAATATGCAGCACTGATTAAAGTCATCTTGGAGGACATAGTTCAAACACGTTGCAACGAGATGAGTAATAATAAAATTACACTTTCAAGTTCTATTTTCCAAGAATGTTGTGCATGTTAATTAAAGACTTAGGTTGGTACCTTTCTTATGAATCAAGTGAACTGGTAAAAAATTATGGATTAATTGAATAACTATAATCCTGGTGGATTAAGTCTCCTAATATCTTCTCAGCATACTCAAAGTCAACAGTTTTTTCACTCGTGGATATTGGGATCCATACAGACAATTACTTTTGTAAACATACTGGAAAAGCGGTCCAAAATGAGTGATAACAATGTTCACATGTACTTGCTAATCTAAGTCAACTTATACATTTGCTTCGAAATGAGTGGTAGCAATGTTGACATGTACTTAGTTATCTAACTTGTACATTTGGTTCACCGAACTGGATATCAAAGCTAAATTGACATAAAAGGTCTAGTCATACTGGATAAAAGATTAAGTCAAAGAAAAAAATATGATGCATTGTGGCACAAATACAGGGGACAATACAAGATGAGTTGAGAGTGGCTCAAAGCTTCAGGGCCCACACTGGGACAATATATTTGGCTCGTTTAACTTTAAGGCTCTGTCAAATTTTGATATCACATTGGTATCGGGACTTTTTTTAGCAGGAACTGGCACAAACTAATTGTGCACTTCAACTTCAGAGTTCAGGCATACTAAACTTTACTCCTTCATGAAAAAAAATATAAAATGCTTTTCTTAAGGAGACTAGGCAAATACATAAGTAGATCCAAGCAAGGGTTTCAATAAATGAAAATAATCCAATCAGAATCTTTACTCATCCAAAGTTCAACAAATTCGGCATTTGTATCCATCCATTTAATTGAGGATATCCTAATAGTATCTTAAAAATAAATTTTCGAAATTATAACTGAAATTATTTGTATGTAGCAACATTTGATTTCTATTCATATCTGTATTCATTGTGAGAAACAAATATGAATACTCCCTCAACTTCCCTATATCCAGGTGATGTGCTCTAATAAGCATGGTGCAAATAGAGTAGAGCTTTGCTTTGTACAGTCACGAATTTGTCAATCCATCAAAACAAAATTTTGAACTCTTTTAATGCTGATCCATGACAGAAGCCTAATGATAATAGGAAATATATTGCTACCCCAAACTGATCTCCAGTGTACTTCCAGTTTCTGTCTGCAATCACTTTCTTATAACAACTACTAACACTTTTTTTTTTCATTTCAAAAGCATAAACATACAAATCTCTAGGAAGCTTCCTGTAAGACTTCTTTCATAGATTTATAAAATAAAATAAACAGGGTATAAATCTTTAAGCATTCCAATTTCTTTCATTTATCATCTTCGTAAGTAGATAGCCTTGTGGGTGTACCTCCAACGTCCCTGGTGCATTACCAAATTGATTGTCACTCTTTTTACTTGCAAGACTTTGCTCCATTACTCTTATAACAAAGTTTCACGATATAATCATTCAAGTGATCCACAAAGTTCCGTGACAAACTCATTTATTTTCCAAGTCATTGCCCAATATAAATAACTAAAGTTTGTGATGTG
Source organism: Iris macrosiphon (assembly GCA_036927795.1). Classification (NCBI taxonomy): domain Eukaryota; kingdom Viridiplantae; phylum Streptophyta; class Magnoliopsida; order Asparagales; family Iridaceae; genus Iris; species Iris macrosiphon. The sequence goes on along the minus strand of JAYESA010000006.1, from coordinate 113,143,502 downwards.
GCTCATCATTTTAACTCCACAAATATATATATATATATATATATATATATATATATATATATATATATATATCTTACTTTTCTATAAGAATCCAAAACGGATCTCGTTCATCAAGCAATCTCCTGGTTTCATGATTTAGTTTTCGATAGGTTACCCACACCAACACTGGTTTTAATGTTTAGCTGAATAAATTACCCACAGCAGCAGTTTCCAGATCTCAATACCACCAAACTTTCCCTATTTTCATAATGTTTCGTGACAATACTTGTGGATACCACCAAACTTTCCCTATTTTCATAATGTTTCATGACAATACTTGTGGTCCCTAACGTATACCAAACCCTTTAATTACATATTTACTACTCATGAGTAAGCCCTCATTTAAGCAAACCTATGACAATAGTTTCTCGACTTGTTTTTTGAATGTTCTAACTTCCTTTGAAGTCTTCACAGTCCTTAAATTTTTCTAGGTTTACACTAGTTTCCTTCTTACCAAGCGCCTGTGTAAGTTGAAACTCTTGACATAGGTTATTAAACTTAGGCATTTTCCTCTTGTACCTTACTTTCAATTCTTATTATCGAACATTACAGATCGTATGCAGTTAACAATTCTTCTGCGTGAATCACAAACAACCCAAAAACACCAAAAACACATCTATTTCAGCTCTGCTACACTCAACATAAACCACCTTTCAAACTATTTTGATTCGTAGAACAATATCAAAATCATAAAAATGAATAGCTCAAAGGTACAGCAAAGCCTCACTTTCACTACTGAAACTATCTATACAATCCCGAGAAAAAAAAGTGAAAGGTTGATGGTTGGCATAAAATTGACAAATTACCATTGGAAAAAAAAAAATCAAAGCAAACTCCAATGATATTTAAATATTTGTGATCTACATATGGATCTAATTTCAGCCTAGCATATATGGTGTGCACCTAAAATTAATGCAGACTTGAGAATAACACTACAATTCCACAAAAGGGTAAAGACGTGTCTGATAAGTGGCTCAAAGTTCAAAAGTGCAATGGAAAAACACTAGTTTTCACGAAGTTAAGAAAGATTGATTCTTTCAAGATGACTGACCTGTGCTGCTAGTTTTTGGAGCTTGAGACTGTCGGCTTCATCCCCCTCATCGTCGTCACCCATCTCTTTGTCAGACTCATCACCCTCATCTTCTGCATCAGATTGGAAGCCATCCATATCATCATCTTCACCTTCATATTCCTTCTTAGATTCTGTCCATGAAAGAAAAAGCAAAGTTGAGATGAAGATCACCTAGTTCACAATGGGCCATCAGGGAAAAAAAAGGTAGGGTTAGCTACTTAGTTTAAACATATACAAGAACTTAGTTCAACAACTAATTCTCAACAGTCTAGAGTCCATACATATCTCTACAGAAAGTAATGCATCAACAGATTGGTCACTAACCATGTTTGGGATCTAACAAGAGCATTTGTTTTGGCACTCGGCAGACCCTTTGGGCTAAATGAGCTTCTAAGAGATGATGTTACACGAATACAAACAGAGTGGATGTAAGCTGGGTTCCAGCATGACTAGCAAAAATCAAATGAAGTACCCACGGTAGAAAATTACAGCCTCAGAGAAAGGCACAGGTATGATGAGATGGATATGATAATTTAAAGCACAGGCTCAAATCACCTTCACCACACATGGAAGTTTAAAGAACAGAATAAATCTATGGCATGGGGGCAGGACCCACCTTGTATGAACATGTTTCATGATATGTCCATATGATCATGTGTGGCAAACATGGCACAATTGTGGAATTGATAGTATCTTTGTTCTAGATTCTTCTAGATTCAACAGATTCAAAAACTTTTCTAGAGATCACAGTTAAAGTAAATATCAATAGAAAACAAGAACTTGCAAGGTGGCTGAAAAAACTCTGGCCTCCAAATGACAAATCATTTTGCAATTGAAGAAAAATGAGCAAAGTACTACACAAAAAGGTTCGCTTTTCGGTTTCAA
>JAYESA010000006.1:111319126-111869126 GCA_036927795.1 Iris macrosiphon | reverse complement strand
GGGCAGGATTTTCCTTAATCTTTGATACAAAAATTTTGTATCATTTGATATTCTTATAAATTTTGGATACATAATTTAATGCACCAAGAAATCGCTGTAACTGTTTATTATCAGTAATTTCGTCAGAAAATTTAGAAGCAAATTCAATACTTCTACCGATTGGAATTATTGTGTTCTTCACAATATTATGTCCCAAAAATCTTATTTCTTGCTGAAAGAGTTTCATTTTTGGGGCAGAAATTACTAAGCCATTTTTTATTGCTAAATATTTGAACACATTAAGGTGTTTAAAATATTCTTCTACGGTATTTGAGAAGATTAATATATCATCAATATAATATAATATAAAATTAGAATGTTGAATGAATATTTCATTCATAATATTCTAAAATTCTGAAGGAGCATTTTTAGACCAAAAGATATTACATTCCATTCATAAAGACCAAAAGGAACAGTAAAAACAGTCTTATACTTATCATTTTCATTAATTTGAATTTGCCAATAACCTGATTTTAGATCGAATTTAGAGTAAATTATGGCTTTAGCTACTTTATTAAGTAGATCTCTTTTATTAGGAATTGAATATCTAATCCATTTTAAAACCTTATTTAAAGGTTTGTAATTAATAATAAGTCTTGGAACCCCTCTCTCTTTTTGCATTATTATTTACATAAAATGTTGTACAACTCCATGGAGAGTAAGACTTGCGAATTAATTTTTTATCCAATAAATCCTGGATTTTTTTTCCTAATTCAAGATATTCATGATTCATTTGACAATGTCTCATCTTTGTCGGAACATTCCTTTCATTAAAGGATTCTTCATAAGGAAGAGAAACAATGTGTTATTTTATATCCCATAAAATATTTGGAATATTACTACAAGTGTGTAGCTTAAAATCCTCTTCTACTTGTTTAATTTTTTGTTGGATTTCCAACTATTTTAATTGCTGGATAATATTTACCTGAGCAATTTCTTTTTTTAAGAAATTAATCTTATTCTCCTTTAAAGTAACTTTATTGAGAATCTTAACAATTGGATTAGTTATAAATTCAAAAGTTATTCATTTTTCTTTATAACAAGTTGTAATTCCTTCTTTATGTATCTCATTAATAGGCATTAGTTTTTCTAGGAAGGGAGTTCCTAAAATAACATGCTGAGATATTTCCTTTACAACTTGTAAAACCCCATATTTTTAAATATTATTTAATTAATTAGTTATTTAATTATTTATATAATATATACGTGGTGATTTAAATTTCTAGATAAATATTCATTTAGAGTTATTTCACCAAATCTATTATTTTTATTTTAGGAATAAATTTAGAAGGGTGATAGAAATTTGTAGAATTTATTTTGGGAACGAAGATATTTTTATATACCTAAAATATATGTGCAAATAAATAAATAGTGTAATAATAATCGTAAAATATATTAATAATAATAATAAGTGTAATAATAATAATAATAATATTATTATTATTATTTTATTATTATTATTATTATTATTATTATTAGTAATAATAGAAATATAAGAGAAAAGAAAAAGAATAAGAAATAGAAATAGAAAAGAAAAGAAAAGAAAAAGAAAAAGAAATAAAATAAGAAAAGAAAAGAAAAAATAATAATAATAAAATCCTAAACAGAACCTACCCCCCCCCCCCCGCGCTGTGACCGCGCCCAGACCCGCGGATCCCCTCACCCGCTTCTCTCTCCCCCTATATATTAACCCAATCCCACAAAACCCTAACCCTAACCCTAATCTCTAATCTCCCCCCAACCCTGCGACCGTCACCGACCACCAGAGCCGCCGCCGGAGCCCCAGCGCCGCCCGCCGTCGCGACCACCACGTCCGCATCAACGCCCGAGACAGCAGATTCGCCGTAACTTAGCCCTGTTCATACCTCGATTTCCGTGCCATCGCTCTACCAAACTCGACCCCGTCTTCACCGGTATGTTCACGACCTATCCCCCTTCCAATTCCATAGATTTGTTTCCATCGTTCAGTGCTAAACCCTAGGTAAAAATCGATGCCAAGTAGAGGAAAAACCACGTCATTTAATTTCAGAAAAATTGTTGCAACCACCCATGTTTAAAGACTCGTATCTCCCACCACAGAGATCCGAATTTAGTTTTTCTTTTTGGTATGAGAAGACCACCTAACCGAGATTAATTTTTGTCAATTACATTATTTTATTTGCTGTTATATGCAGAATTTAAAATAGGTTAAAAATCCATAAAAACTTGTTTTTGAAATAATAAAAACTTGTGTTACGGAGCGCGCCCCGCCAAACGGGACCGCCCCGTCGTATACCAATTGCATCGAAAGACGCGTATGGTATGTCCAGACGTGTGGACTTTCGAGGAAACTGATTTGGACGCGTGTGCGCGTCGAAATCACCCCGTATCCGCGAAAAGTCCCCGTATCGTGACTTTTGTAAAATACTGCACCATTTAGTGTACGCTCGTCAGAATGCGATGAAACTTGTGCCATTGGACTCGTGGTATCACGCTGGTCCTGTGACCCAAGTTTCACGTGATTCTGAGATAATTGACCAAGTCACCTATTTGTGGGCCCTACGGTTGACTTTTTGGACAAATTTGTGTTCAGCTCACCAGAATCCAAAATTGGACGTACCGTTGAGTCCGTATTGGCGTTTAGAATTGGTTTGACCTATAATTTGTCCCTTTTAGAGATCTTTACCCCTGGTACACTTTTCGGTGCAAAGTAGGCCACTTGTGGATCCCGTTTTGACCCAAAATTATCGTTTTGCCCCTGTGTCCAAATTGGACGAAAGGGTAGTGTTTTCTAGCTATCTCGCTTATTCTGGGAACGTTGGTGATATTTATTTCAGCATCCGAAGACGTTTATTCTGATGCCATAGTTTCTGATCCATTGAGCCTGATGTCTGGACGCTTACACTCTGCAGCTTTCTTGCTAGGCAAGATACCTTGCCAAATTGCTTACAGTACTTTGCATGCTTATTATATTTCTGTATATTCATTGCATGTATAGTTTCTTTCAGTCATTATTATATATTAGATATGTTGACACACACACTTGACACTTAGTATCATGAGAGGACAATCAATAGGCGTATGGGCTATAACCACTCTAGTAAACCATAATATCTAGCACGCACTACAGTAGTGTGTCGCGCTGGTTGCTACCCCCGAGGTATGTCAATTTCTGGTGTCGCACTGGTCGCTACCCCCGAGGTATGTCAATTTCTGATGTCCCCTGACGTGTGTGTGAGTTGTGAGATTTAGATCGAGTAGCCTACCCATGCCTATACATCGAAAAGTTGTCCTCATTATGCATTTCATATAGATTGTCTTGTATAGCGTACTTACATATTTTCTACCTATTATGCATGTTTAATGTGTTCAAATTGGCATGCTTCTATGTATCTTGTTACGTCCCTCTGAGGACCTGGTCCCTTTTCAGGTGTAGATGTTCATGACTATTCGCACGAGCACGGATCAGGACTTACTACTTATCTCTTCCGAGGAGGTCTTACCTTCTGAGCATCCTTGATTATCTCCAGGGATGGATCGCTTCATCATTATCTCATTTATATTGGAGATTTACCCTTCTCCCTTATTTTAGTATTGATATTTTCATTGGTAGTGGATTTGTCTCCACCCGACTATTATTTTGGATTATTCAGACTCATCATTCTAGTTTAGTTATTTCTTTTCTATGACTTGTTGTGTGGATGAGATTAGTATATTTGTGACTTGTGACACTATATATACCACATGTGAGTTTATATTCATATTACAGCGTACGTGTGTATTATGGTATCCATATATTAGAGTTGCCATATACATACGGCTGGCATTGTCACCCCCACATTTCAGATCAGGGATATTTTTCATCTTTTTGAAATTAATGTGTAAATGATTGCATGATAATTAATTATTTTAAATTGCTATAATTTTTATTTTGTTGCACTTTACCGTCGTTTTGAATTTTAGAACACCACTTGCATTTATTTTTAATTAGATTAATTCATAAATCTCACTTGTGCAACTTTTCAATTATTAGGCACTTTGGTGCAAAATTACATTGAGGTATCCATCCGGTTGGACACGATACGTAAATAAACCCAATTCTCCCTTAGGTGTAATTTCCATAAAATTTTGGAAGTGTGCAACACAACATTAATTTCCCTGAACCATGGCCTCAGACCATTGAACCAATGCATTTCTAGTAATTTCTTTTAATTTATTTGAAATCCCAGCCATTGAAATACCCATGAGAAATCCCAATCCCTAGAGGGCCTTGACCAGACCTAATTCTAGGTCAACCCAAAGTCTACTACCTATATATATATATACATAGTGTTGCTTTTCCCTTTTCTTTCTTAACCTAAACCTAAAGCCACAGCCGACCCCTTCCCTTACTCATCTCCCTGCCGACTCCGCCCGCTTCCACGACGCCGGACTCCGTCAGTCAAACCGCTGCCCAGCACCCCACAACCCGACGAACTCCACGCGAGCAAACACCGCCTGAATTTGTCGTGAACTGCCCGCAGCCGCCGTTCCCTTCCACGTGCACCCACACCTGAAGCCGCTGAACCCGAATACTCGACCGGATCCCTCTAACCGCCTGAACGCCGGAAGACCCGCAACAGTCGCTGCCACCTGGCTGAAGCCCACGTCGACCGGAGATCGACCGGAGACACTGCCACCCGCTGACCGCCGGAGATGACCCACTCTACCGGAACCGACCCCGAGCACCTGCACTCGCCATTCCCATCGTCCCTAGCCGAAGCCAGGCCCCGCACACTTGCGTATTCAAGCTTCTACCGAGAGACTGCTTCAATCTCGGTCTACTCCGTAAGCCTCCTTACTTTCCTTCTCTTATCCTGAACATTGGTTCGAGTAAGAAGTGAACAAGTAGTAGCAACTTTGGAAAAATGCTTTTCCCAATAAACAGGAAGAACCTTTGTGTGGTCTTGGTCTTTACATCTGTAGACAATAGGAGTTTTTAAGTATGGGAAGTATATGGTCACTTGCTCGTTGGAATTCATTCTGAACAAATGGATAAACACTTTCATGTCTTTGGTTAGCCAAGTACATGTTGTGGGCTGTTATTATTAAGATTAATATATTTTTTCATATAAGGACTTAATATAAGGCCATAAGCTTAGGAATAAAGTAGGTGGGCCCCTTACATTAGAACCCTTGGAAGAGAAAAATAATTTTGTTAGCTAACCTTTGTAATATCGCATATAGGCCCTTTAGTCTTTCTATTTTTTTTTAAACCAAGACTTGAAATAACTAGTTATGTAAATAGATAAAAGGATATAGTATAACTTTAATGAAACGAAATATATATGTATATAGGTTGCATACATATTTAATTGGTATATATATATTATGAGTATTAATGTCGTTGATAGATGATATATGTATTATATGTCTATGCACTAGATGACCCGAGTGTAACCACGGATACCCGTAGTTACGATGACCCGTGACCATGTACCATGATAGCAGACTGCCATATGTACACTAGCGTACTGGCAAGACCATACCATTGATTGTCTATTATGCACAGCAACGACAGACGTGACCACCCCTAGCGTAGTCTTCGAGATCATTATGTTGATTGTGTGTTAGAGTAATGTCTGATGCAGTATTGTGTTATATGATATGTCTATAGGACTGTTGGATCACTCAGACGATACCTTGGAACCCGGACATTGGTATTGCCAGCTAAGGACCACAGGCGAGTACATTCTCTAACAGTTTCTATTATGTTGATTATCTCTATAACTCTTGTTGTATAGCGTACATGACTCTGACACTGTTATTTACACGAGTTGGCATCATCGAGACCTATCACGAGGAGTCGTGATTGGGATCCATCGTGCTAGCTGGGAAAACGGGAAAATATTAGTAGCTTATGTGATCATACCCAAAGTTTACATGCATCATAGCTCACCCACACCTCACGTCGGTGCAGCCTTACCATTACATGCCTTATCGCTGTTACATATGGTTAGTCGGACCTTACAGGGATGATCGCTAATCAATGTAATGAGTCTTATTAGTCCCAAGCCGATCACATGATATACTGATGTTTCACACACTTAGTTAGATAATTCTTGACATGTATCTCTAGTATATTGATCTAGCATCTTCACATATTTTAGTTATTGTTTTCGTACACACTTACATACCAGTTCATTGTTCTTGCGTGTACTTGTATTTTTATTCATTGCTAGATGTATATTGATGATGATGTTCCAGTATTTTGTTATTCCAGCATTTTCTTATTTCCAGTATTCTTATTGCCAGTATTCCTATCTGTCTTGTATTTCTTTACACTGTGTTATAGTTTTTGTCAATATATGTGGAACTGTTGTTAGTGCTTGTACTTTGTTCCAATCCTGACTGGATATTTTTTCCAGAGGATCTTGAGGAGTTCTGTACTACAAACTATGGACCGGGTATAGATGTAGACTACACACCAGAGATCTTAGAGGAGACTATTCCTTTAGATGAGACATTACCTGCAGCTATCTAGATAGTATTTATTTATGCTTTGAGATTTATTGAGGTTTATTTCAGGTTATGTTTAGACTTATGTTAAGTTTAATTGGAGACTGGTGTTGGACAGCTAGACTGTGATTTATCTTTATGTTTGAGACATGGCGTTTAACTATGTCATCCTTCTTATCTCTTATCGTGCCTTATACTTTTATAGTTGTTGTGATTGAGTTTACGTTATGAGCTATTGTGAGATATATGTTGTCCTCCTTATGGAGATTGATATCATTGATAGGTTGTGAGTTATATTAGTTTTATTGTGACCTAGACAGTGTTCTACCGTCGATGCTGCGGCGTAGGCTGGACGTACCCACGACTCTTGCCCAAACTCCGGGTACGGGTCGTGACACGTTTTTAGTGGTGGCCCATGCAGGTCGAGTTTCGCAAGTTATGCAATATCGTGGTAGTGCGACAACTTACTTGTACTGCTACGAGCCTGCAATAGGATATAGGAAATATGATTTAGGATGAGAGTATGCTCAATCACACTAGGAAATTCTGATCTTCATAATACTATTCTAATCGATTGTTCCCTTTAGCATTTTACTGTCCTTCCTTGATAATATCATATCTATCACCTTAATTGATTCTTTTGATCTGTATTCAGGATGCCTCCGAATACTAGATCCATGAGAGTGGGAGCAGCAAATTCAGAGAGGTCTGCCACCTCTCAACCCGACGAGCAAACACCTGGAGTTCTTCCACATCTCCTGTTCATGTGGGAGTATCTGCAGCTAACGGGATTCCTCCTCCACCTATTCAGAGGATTGTCCCAGCTATGACAGACAACCTTCCACCACCACCGACGCTGATTTCCGGAGGAGTACCCACTAACGGGGCACAGATGTTCGCACTGATGCAGGGCATGCTAGAGGCCCAGAGAGTAACAACAGAAGCTCAGCGTGTTCAAGATGAAGCTCAGAGAGTGCAAGCAGAAGCACACCAAGCGTACACAGAACTGATAAGAGAGAGCATGGAGAATGCTCATCAGGTGGCTCTCCAGGCTGTGGAGAGAGTAGCACGACAACCGCAACATCAAGGTCAGCAATAACAGAGGTCCGGTACCATATTGGACTTTAAGAGGATGATGCCTCGAGAGTTCAAGGGCACAGAAGGAATACTCTATGCTGATGATTTGTTAGAGGACATATAGAGGAACTTGCGCTTATCATAGATCCCAAAGATTCTTCAGATAGAGGCCGCTGGCAGCCAGATGTTTGATATCGCGCTGACGTGGTATCGTACAGAGCCGAGACTCGCTGTTGAAGGACTTACTTGGGAGGACTTTAAGGAGCTCTTTAAGGAGAAATTCTTTCCTAACGTAGCCTTGGGAGCATTAGAAAGTCAGTTCCCTGACTTAATCCGAGGAGGTATGTCAGTCGACGAATATGCCACAGAGTTTTGCCGATTGAGTCGATTTGCGCCATCGATGATTCGAGATCCAGGAGACAGAGTATGGAAATTCAGAAAGGGATTGAATAGAGAGATTAAGTCTCGTACTTTGGGACGACGTACCGCTACATTTGAGGGTATTCTGATGGATGCCCAGATTGCCGAAGACGACTTGGACCTCAGGCCCAAGAGAGGACACAACACTTTTGGAGGAGCCAGTGGTAACACAGAACCGGCCAAGCGCCCACACTTTCAACAACAATAACAACAACAGAGGCCGTACCAGCAGCAACACCAGCAACAGGCACCAGTTCGAGGACATTCAGCAACAGCAACCACAGAGACAGAATCAGCTCGTTGCCTCATGTTCGTATTGCAAAAAGATAGGACATACAAGAGACATCTGCAGGAAAAGGTTAGGCACTTGCTTGTCATATGGATCATCAGCACATCAGCTGAGGGACTGCCCAGCTGTTCAGACTGGCCAGGAAGGAGCAACAGCTCAGAGAGGACCAGCCAGAGCACCTATTGTACCAGGAGGCCAGCAGAGAGGACCTCCACTTCCATTACAGCAGCAGTAGCAGCAGCAGAGAGGAGCACCACAGGGACGAGCTTACGCCATGACTACTGAGGAGGCCGAGCCAGCTGGAGACGTGATTTCAGGTTCAGTTTTACTCGATTCTATTCCAGCACTTACATTATTTAATTCTGGCGCTTCCCATAGTTTCGTATCTGTATCTTATGCCCTTAAGCATCATTTAGAAATAGAACCATTAGATAGGACTTGCAAGATCATGACAAGAGGAGGTATTATCCTAGTACGTGATTATTGCAAGGATCGGAGAGTGTCATTGGAAGGCCGAGAGTTGAGCGTGAGTTTACTCGTCATGCCACTTTCGGGATACGATATTGTACTCGGAATGGACTGGTTGAGTAAACACCATGCTTCTATAGATTGTCACGGAGGTAGAGTAGTATTTCGACCACCAGGAGAGCCAGAGTTCGAGATCGCCAGAGGAGCAGAGGAGTGAAGCAGAGGCACTTTTTGTGGAGCCAGGATAGAAGAAGAGGAGTTACCACATCCATTGATAGCAGAATTCCTGGATGTATTTCTAGAGGAGTTGCCAGATTTGCCGCCAGACAGAGATGTTGAGTTCTCTATAGACTTGATACCAGGAGCGGAACCTATTTCGCAACATGTTTATAGAGTCAACAACAACGAGTTGGTAGAACTGAAGAAGCAAGTTGAGGAGCTGCAAGAAAAAGGTTTTATTAGATCCAGTTCATTGCCATGGGGAGCACCGGTATTATTTGTACCGAAGAAGGACGGCACGATACGCATGTGTATCAATTATAGAGCTCTGAACAACCTCACTATCAAGGACAAATGCCCGCTGCCGAGGATAGATGATCTTTTCGATCAATTGAGCGGAGCGAAGGTGTTTTCAAAAATAGACTTGAGGTCAGGCTATCACCAGGTGAAGGTGAAGAAGGAAGACATACCGAAGACCGCCTTTCGGACCAGATATGGCCAATTTGAATTTATAGTAATGCCGTTTGGTTTAACCAACGCACCAGCCGTATTTATGAACTTGATGAACAAGGTATTCCACCAGTACCTTGACAAGTTCGTAGTGGTGTTTATTGATGACATTCTAATATATTCAAAGACCCCAGAAGAGCACGAAGAGCACCTGAGGATAGTCTTAGAGAATCTCAGGAGAGAGAAGTTGTACGGAAAGCTTTTAAAGTGTGAGTTCTTCCTTGACAAGATAGAATTTCTTGGACACATGGTGACAGGTAACGGAATCTCAGTTAACCCAAAGAAGATAGAGACAGTGGAGTCATGGGCTACCCCCAGTTCGGTAGCCAAAATCAGGAGCTTTCTCGGACTAGCAGGATACTACAAAAGATTTGTATAAGACTTCTCCAAGATTGCAGAGCCAATGACTAGGCTGACCAAGAAAGATGTGGAATTTGTCTGGACAGAAGAATGTCAAGCCGCATTCTATGAGCTAAAGAGGAGATTGACGACAACGCCAGTTTTGACGTTGCCATCAGGGACACGTGGATTCACTATCTACAGTGATGCTTCAGGAAAAGGTTTGGGATGCGTTCTTCAACAACATGGAAAAGTAATTGCCTATGCTTCAAGACAATTACACCCTCATGAAAAGAACTACCCCACTCACGATTTGGAGTTAGCAACAGTTATCTTCGCCCTAAAGCTGTGGAAACACTATCTGTACGGAGAGCGTGTGAAAATCTTCACAGACCATAAGAGCTTGAAGTACGTATTTACACAGAAGGGGCTGAACATGAGACAAAAACGGTGGTTAGAGTTGATGAAATACTTTAATATCTCATTACAGTACCATCCAGGAAAGGCTAACGTAGTCGCCGATGCCTTGAGCAGGTATCCGATGGCTATGTGCTTGACTTCGGATAGACATTTATTAGCTGATCTTGAGAGCTTGGGAATTGAAGTATTAGTTCCAGGAGCTGAGATTCAGATGTGGGGACTGCAGATACAATCAGAGCTGATGGACAGAATCAGAGCTGCTTAGTATGATGATGAGACTCTAAGGAATATTAGAGCACAAGTTCGAACATGATTGATAGACGACTTTACTATTGCGGATGATGGATCCTTGCGACATGGCACGAGGATGTGTGTGCCAAGTAGAGAGCTGCGCGAAGAGTTTTTGCAGGAGGCACACCGCTCTCAGTACTCGATGCATCCCGGAGCCAACAAGATGTATCGAGATTTGAAGGAGCATGTATGGTGGTATGGTATGAAGCGCGAAGTAGCACACTTCATATCCTGATGTTTAGTGTGCAACAGGTGAAAGCAGATCGACAGAGGCCAGGAGGATTGCTTCAACCTTTACCCATTCCAGAATGGAAGTGGGGCACGTGACTATGGATTTCGTTTCGGGACTTTCTCGTTCTCCAAGAGGAAAGGACACAATTTGGGTCATCGTAGATAGGTTGACCAAATCAGCCCACTTCTTACCTTTTAAAGTGGGTACATCGACGGAGAAGCTAGCAGAGATGTACGTACAGCAGATTATCAGATTATATGGAGTTCCTGTGAGTATTATCTCAGATCGGGATAGTCGTTTCACTTCCCATTTCTGGAGGAGTCTGCAGTCTAGCTTGGGCACTCAGCTCAAGTTCAATACCGCGTATCACACTCAGACAGACGGGCAGTCTGAAAGGACTATTCAGACTCTTGAAGATATGCTACACACTTGCGTATTAGATCTCGGAGGTTCTTGGGAGGATCATCTACACTTGGTAGAGTTTGCTTACAACAACAGCTACCAGGCCAGCATTGAGATGTCACCATTCGAGGCTTTATATGGACGGAGGTGTCGTACACCTTTATCTTGGGATGATGTTGGAGAAAGAGCCTTGGTAGGACCAGAAATGTTCGTGGATGCAGCAGCAAAGGTGAAACTTATCAGAGACAGACTGCGAGTGGCGCAGGACAGACAGCGGCATTGGGCCGATAGCCACCGTAGACCCCTAGAGTTTCAGGTATTGGTTTGATTTGTTTGGTTTGTGATTGTTTTGTTTAGATTGCGTGTTAAGATTGTTTGTTCTAGGTTGGCAATTTGGTGTTCCTACGGATTTCTCCGACACGGGGCACGATTCGTTTTGGTAGAGGCAAAAAGCTTAGTCCACGATACATCGGGCCCTTCAGTATTCTTGCAAGGATTGGTGCAGTGGCCTATAGACTTGACTTGCCGCCTGCTCTAGATGGAGTACACGACGTGTTCCACTTGCATTTATTTTTAATTAGATTAATTCATAAATCTCACTTGTGCAACTTTTTAATTATTAGGCACTTTGGTGCAAAAGTACATTGAGGTATCCATCCGGTTGGACACGATACGTAAATAAACCCAATTCTCCCTTAGGTATAATTTCCATAAAATTTTGGAAGTGTGCAATACAACATTAATTTCCCTGAACCATGGCATCAGACCATTGAACTAATGCATTTCTAGCAATTTCTTTTAATTTATTTGAAATCCCAGCCATTGAAATACCCATGAGAAAGCCCAATCCCAAGAGGGCCTTGACCAGACCTAATTCTAGGTCAACCCAAAGTCTACTACCTATATATATATACATAGTGTTGCTTTTCCCTTTTCTTTCTCAACCTAAACCTAAAGCCACAGCCTACCCCTTCCCTTACTCATCTCCCTGCCGACTCCACCCGCTTCCACGATGCCGGACTCCGTCAGTCAAACCGCTGCCCATCACCCCACAACCCGACGAACTCCACGCCGAGCAAACACCGCATGAATCTGTCGTGAACCGCCCGCAGCCGCCGTTCCCTTCCACGTGCACCCACACCTGAAGCCGCTGAACCCGAATACTCGACCGGATCCCTCTAACCGCCTGAACGCCGGAAGACCCGCAGCAGCCGCTGCCACCTGGCTGAAGCCCACGTCGACCGGAGATCGATCGGAGACACTGCCACCCGCTGACTGCCGGAGACGACCCACTCGACCGGAACCGACCCCGAGCACCTGCACTCGCCATCCCCATCGTCCCTAGCCGAAGCCAGGCCCCGCACACCTGCGTATTCAAGCTTCTGCCGAGAGACTCTGCTTCAATCTCGGTCTACTCCGTAAGCCTCCTTACTTTCCTTCTCTTATCCCGAGCATTGGTTTGAGTAAGAAGTGAACAAGTAGCAGCAACTTTGGAAAAATTCTTTTCCCAATAAACAGGAAGAACCTTTGTGTTGTCTTGGTCTTTACATCTGTAGACAATAGGAGTTTTTAAGTATGGGAAGTATATGGTCTCTTGCTCGTTGGAATTCGTTCTGAACAAATTGATCACATAATAAAGTAGAATAAACACTTTCATGTCTTTGGTTAGCCAAGTACATGTTGTGGGCTGTTATTATTAAGATTAATATATTTTTTCATATAAGGACTTAATATAAGGCCATAAGCTTAGGAATAAAGTAGGTGGGCCCCTTACATTAGAACCCTTGGAAGAGGAAAATAATTTTGTTAGCTAACCTTTGTAATATCGCATATAGGCCCTTTAGTCTTTCTATTTTTTTTAAACCAAGACTTGAAATAACTAGTTATGTAAATAAATAAAAGGATATAGTATAACTTTAATGAAACAAAATATATATGTATATAGGTTGCATACATATTTAATTGGTATATATATATTATGAGTATTAATGTCGTTAATAGATGATATATGTATTATATGTCTATGTACTAGATGACCCGAGTGTAACCACGGATACCCGTAGTTACGATGACCCGTGACCATGTACCATGATAGCAGACTGCCATATGTACACTGGCATACTGGCAAGACCGTACCATTGACTGTATGTTATGCACAGCAACGATAAACGTGACCACCCCTAGCGTAGTCTTCGAGATCATTATGTTGATTGTGTGTTAGAGTAATGTCTGATGCAGTATTGTGTTATATGATATGTCTATAGGACTGTTGGATCACTCAGACGATACCTTGGAACCCGGACATTGGTATTGCCAGATAAGGACCACAAGCGAGTACATTCTCTGACAGTTTCCATTATGTTGATTATCTCTATAACTCTTATTGTATAGCGTACATGACTCTGACACTGTTATTTACACGAGTTGGCATCATCGAGACCTGTCACGAGGAGTCGTGATTGGTATCCATCGTGCTAGCTGGGGAAACGGGAAAATATTAGTAGCTTATGTGATCATACCCAAAGTTTACATGCATCATAGCTCACCCACACCTCACGTCGGTGCAGCTTTACCATTACATGCCTCATCGCTGTTATATGTGGTTAGTCGGACCTTACAGGGATGATTGCTAATCAATGTAATGAGTCTTATTAGTCCCAAGCCGATCACATGATATACTGATGTTTCACATACTTAGTTAGATAATTCTTGACATGTATCTCTAGTATATTGATCTAGCATTTCCACATATTTTAGTTATTGTTTTCGTACACACTTACATACCAGTTCATTGTTCTTGCGTGTACTTGTATTTTTATTCATTGCTAGATGTATATTGATGATGATGTTCCAGTATTTTGTTATTCCAGCATTTCCTTATTTCCAGTATTCTTATTGCCAGTATTCCTATATATCTTGTATTTCTTTACACTGTGTTATAGTTTTTGTCAATATATGTGAAACTGTTGTTAGTGCTTGTACTTCGTTCCAATCCTGACTGGATATTTTTTCCAGAGGATCTTGAGGAGTTCTGTACTACACACTATGGACAGGGTATAGATGCAGACTACACACCAGAGATCTTAGAGGAGACTATTCCTTTAGATGAGACATTACCTGCAGCTATCTAGATAGTATTTATTTATGCTTTGAGACTTATTGAGGTTTATTTCAGGTTATGTTTAGACTTATGTTAAGTTTAATTGGAGACTGGTGTTGGACAGCTAGACTGTGATTTATCTTTATGTTTGAGACATGGCATTTAACTATGTCATCCTTCTTATCTCTTATCGTGCCTTATACTTTTATAGTTGTTGTGATTGAGTTTACATTATGAGCTATTATGAGATATATATTGTCCTCCTTATGGAGATTGATATCATTGACAGGTTGTGAGTTATATTAGTTTTATTGTGACCTAGACAACGTTCTACCGCCGATGCTGCGGCGTAGGCTGGACGTACCCACGACTCTTGCCCAAACTCCGGGTGTGGGTCGTGACAGGCATGCTTACGTGTTCTTAGTCCTATGTATTTTGGGACTGGGGCGTGGCATATTTTTGTGGTGGCCCATGCAGGTCGAGAGCATATTGTCTCGGTTACGTTACTGTACCGAGCAAGCCTGCGCATAGGATTAGAATATAGGATCTCATCCACTTAATTATCACCTCCCTTGATTTTGTTTTGCATTCTCATTTGATTGCTTGCATTGCATCTTGCTTGATCCCTTCTCAACGTCAATCTTCTCTCGTGCTTGATAGGGGTTAGGAAGATAACTTGTACTAGGTATATATACTCTAGTATTCAATAACACTATCGGTTAGATCTTTGTAAGTTTGGTAGTATACCTCATAACCTAGTAACATATAGTCCTTTTAACTCATTAATGAAGTATAAATGAATGACACCAACTATAGGCTTGCATAAGAAGATAGTGTTTATCTAGACTATAGAACTTTAGTGTTTATCTAGACTGTAGAACTTAGAGGCCCATACACCCATTTGGTTGACTTTAGACTTAGACAAGAAATTAGTATGGCAACTGTAGAGGCACAACACCGATCTTCTTGGTGAACTTTGTCATGCCCCAGTCCCAAAATGCCGAGGGACTGGATGCGCGGCAATGGCCAGCAACACGCACCGATGGAAAACCCAATTTAATGGATCCATCAGGGCATGCTTAAGCTGTAGTCTAACAATAAATAGATCAAGTATTACAAGTCACAGTCTATACTGATCTCATCCACAACAGATAGTCACAGATCAAATGCCAGAATAATGCAAAGAGAATAAACTAACAAATCTCAATAAAGTGTCTCGGGGAACAATTCGAGAGTATGTCTGATACATCAATGCAATAGACAGGAAATAAAGGAACTGAAAATAAAAACAGATATAACTGACTATGTAAAGCCAATACTCAGGAGAAGTCTTCAGGCATGATCTCGCTCTCAGGTTCTGGTACAGCTCCTGGAGGTGCTCCTGTACGGTATATCTCTGGATGGATCTCTTCGGCTATACCTGGGGACATAATCTGGATCCAGGTCCTCAGGGGACAGCAAGGTACAGATAATACAAGCCAGAATAAATGCAGTGCAGTAGATAATGAAATAAATAGGGTATGTAACCATCTATGTGAAATGCAAGTGAGAGCATCACGAGTACTCAGGCTGAGCCACTACAAGCTCTGTGTCGGGGAGCCGGTAGCAGTAATATCACTAATAGAATGCCTAGCTCTGATATAGAGTCTGAGGCCTCATAATAAATATAACACTAATAGAGTGCCTAACTCTGATATAGAGTCTGAGGCCTCACAATAAATATATATATATCAGCCTGTAGCCTGTGTGTCTCTCCCCACCCAATGTAATCACACGTCTCATGTCCATGACACGCAAGATCAATACTAATGCAGCAAGTCATATGATGTCTATGAATATAATGTCTATGTCATAAAACCTGTATCCTATACAGAATCACCATGAATATCTCAGGAAGATTATGTCTCATGAATAGTGTCAAGTGTCCTGGGTTATGATGTACTTGATAAGACAAGTATGAGAATGTAAAGGGTCACGATATCCATGTCTAGATGACAATACACAACGCCGCGTACGGTGTTGGCACCCGACTATGAATCGGACGCTAAGTAAAGTCACACGGTCCTAGGTCAAGCATGAACCACAATATATATATATTGTTACTAAAAAAATCGGACGCTAAGTAAACTCTCGACCCCGTCTTCACCGGTATGTTCACGACCTATCCCCCTTCCAATCCCGTAGATTAGTTTCCATAGTTCAGCGCTAAACCCTAGGTAAAAATCGATGCCAAGTCGAGGAAAAATCACGTCATTTAATTTCAGAAAAATTGTTGCAACCACCCCTGTTTAAAGACTCGTATCTCCCACCACAGAGATCCGAATTTAGTTTTTCTTTTTGGTATGAGAAGACCACCTAACCGAGATTAATTCCTGTCAATTACATTATTTTATTTGGTGTTATATGCAAAATTTAAAATAGGTTAAAAATCCATAAAAACTTGTTTTTGAAATAACAACAACTTGTGTTACGGAGCGCGCCCTGCCAAACGGGACCGTCCCGTCGCGTACCAATTGTACCGAAAGGCGCGTATGGTATGTCCAGATGTGTGGACTTTCGTGAAAACTGATTTGGACACGTGTGCGCGTCAAAATCACCCCGTATCCGCAAAAAGTCCCCGTATCGCGACTTTTGCAAAATACTGCACCATTTAGTGTATGCTCGTCAGAATGCGTCGAAACTTATGCCATTGGACTCGTGGTATCGCACTGGTCTTGTGACCCAAGTTTTATGCGATTCTGAGATAGTTGACCAAGTCGCCTATTTGTGGGCCCTAGGGTTGACTTTTTGGGCAAATTTGTGTTCGGCTCACCGGAATCCTAAACTGGACGTACCTTTAAGTCTGTATTGACGTTTAGAATTAGTTTAACCTATAATTTGTCCCTTTTAGAGACCTTTACCCCTGGCATGCTTTTCGGTGCAAAGTAGGCCATATATGGACCCCACTTTGACCCGAAATTACCTTTTTGCCCCTGTGTCCATATTGGACGAAAGGGTAGTGTTTTCTAGCTATCTCACTTATTCTGGAAATGTTGGTGATGTTTATTTCAACATCCGGAGACGTTCATTATGATGCCATAGTTTCTGATCTATTGAGCCTGATGTTTGGACGCTTACACTCTGCAACTTTTTTGCCAGGCAAGATACATTGCAAAATTGCTTATAATACTTTGCATGCTTATTATATTTCTGTATATTCATTGCATGTGTAGTTTTTTTCAGTCATTATTATATATTAGATATGTTGACACACACACTTGACACTTAGTATCATGAGGGGACAATCAGTAGGCGTATGAGCTATAACCACTATGGTAAACCGTAGTATCTAGCACGCACTACGGTAGTGTGTCGTGCTGGTCGCTACCCCCGAGGTATGTCAATTTCTGGTATCGCGCTGGTCGCTACCCCCGAGGTATGTCAATTTCTGATGTCCCCTGACGTGTGTGTGAGTTGTGAGATTTAGATCGAGTAGCCTACACATGCCCATACATCGAAAAGTTGTCCTTATTATGTATTTCATATAGATTGTCTTGTACAGCGTACTTATATATTTTCTACCTATTATGCATGTTTACTGTATTCAAATTGGCATGCTTCTATATATCTTGTTACGTCCCTGTGAGGACCTGGTCCCTTTCCAGGTGTAGATATTCATGACTATTCGCAGGAGCACGGATCAGGACTTACTACTTATCTCTTCCGAGGAGGTCTTACCTTCTGAGCATCCTTGATTATCTCTAGCGATGGATCGCTTCATCATCATCTCATTTATATTGGAGATTTACCCTTCTCCCTTATTTTAGTATTGATATAGTCATTGGTAGTAGATTTGTCTCTACCCGACTATTATTTTGGATTATTCAGACTCATCATTCTAGTTTAGTTATTTCTTTTCTGTGACTTATTGTGTGGATGAGATTAATATATCTGTGACTTTTGACACTATATATACTACATGTGAGTTTATATTCATATTACAGCGTACGTATGTATTATGGTATCCATATATTGGAGTTGCCATATACATATGGCTGGCATGCTTACGTGTTCCTAGTCCTATGTATTTTGGGACTGGGGCTTGACACAACTATTAGGTGTATAGAAATATAAAGATCATCCTTACAAATATTAACATATCTAATTTTATAAGGAGTAGTTGGTGCTTTATTATTAGCAGCACTAAGTGTCTGGATAGTTCTTTCACAATATTTTATTGGAATAACTCACTCTTTAAAACAATTGAGATCTGCACCACTATCTACTAGTGCAATCAAATTAGTTATATAATACTCATTATTAATGAGCAGATTTATTTTTATATACCATTTATGGATAATAAATAAATTTATTTTTTGCAGAAAATTATTTTTTCTGGCTTCTTGTTCTATCTGTTCCATTTGAATAGATTGAATATTCCCATATTGTTCTTTTGGTTTTAATTAACCTGCAGAAGATTCACCAGTTTCTATTACTCTAGCAGTATTTCGAGATATATTATCTAGTTCTAGCTTATCCAGTCTTTTCTGAATTTGCTGATCTTGAGATTTTAACATCTTAATCTCTATTTTTAATGTTTTTATTTCAGATTGAAGTTCTTGTATAGTAACAGGTTTAACTTGTTTGCTTTTATATCTAGAAATTACTTCAGCCATATTATAGGCTTCAGTAGGAGTCTGGATAGGAGTATTGACTTTACTATCCGTCCCTTCACCAATTAAATCAATAATTCTAGTTTTAATTACCGAACTAATATTATCAGTAAATAGGGCCTCAATAATATATTTTTTCTTATCAAGAGTTAAAGTATTTATAGATAATCCATTCATTTCTACTATTGATTTATAGTAGCTAATATCCTTATCTGCAACACATTCGTTACACTTACAATTAGTGTCACATTCATTTACTGATTTATCACTAGATTCATCACTGGATGAACTCTCTTCATAATTGGAATTGATCATTAATTTATATAGGGTTTTTCTTAACCCTTCATCATCTATTTCTTCCAATTTCTTTTGTGTAATATTTGTTAGCATAGTGGCCTAATTTACCATATTTATATCATTTAATGATATTATTCTTTTTAGAAGACTTCTTCTTCTTAGAATATTTACTGTTCTTATTGACAGTAGTGTCTTGCCTTCTTGAAGAATATTTCTTTCTTTTATAAGGCCTTTTATAATTTTTATATTCTTTTACTTTCGTTTTTCCTTTATTATTAGGAGGTTTGAAAGTATCCATTGCAAACTGGTTGCAGAATTCTTCCAGTTGTTTCTTCTCAGAGATTCTCTGAGTTTTCAATTGATGTCTCAACTTTAAGTCATTACATAAAGCTAAACCTTCTTGAATACACTTATTAATCAAATTACAATAAGTGTAGTTAGAATAAGGAATAATACCATTATTTTGGCTTCTTAAACCTTGTCTTATTCTTTCAGCAAAAAGATTAGAAAGTCCATCAATGAACTTAGACTTCCAGTGAGCATCATTTGCATCACCAAGTAACATTACTCTACTTAAGAAAGTATCTTTATACCATCTAAAGTGAGTTAATGTTGGACACCTTAAATTCTGAAGAAGAGTTCTCACTCTTTCTCCATGATCGAAGATTTCTCTCGTAAAGTGTTCCAGAATTATAATAATTAGAGTATAAACAGCATCCTGCTTAGTTTGCTGAGTATTATTCTCAATATTAGTCTCAGTTTTAACTGCATTTAGAATTTCTTGCCTTTGAGTTTCAGTCATACAATTAGACCACCAGCCTCGAAGAATGCCGGTAAAACCGCAAGAAATAAATTATGCGATATCTTTATCATTATTTCCAATAGTCTTAGCAACATTATAATACATCATTATTCGATGTAACTGATCATGAATTTGTTTATCAGTAAGCCCATCTATGTTCCATTCATAAATTTCTCCTCAACTGTAATAATTTGGCACTATTGAATCATTTTCTTCAAATAGTACATCAGCAGGAGTGGATCTTTTGTAGTAATACTTTATCAGGTTAGGTTTACCATATTTTACCGCCTGAATTTGAGGATTATTAATAGTATTAATATGCTTTAAATCAATAAAAGATTTTTGTAAGGTATCAATATTGTGAGGATTGATTTCATTATCCTCATCGATATTATCCTCAAATTGTTGATCATCATCTGACATTTCAGAAGTAGCATGAGACGATTGTCCATTAATAACCTGAATACTTTTACGAAGGTTATTAATAGCAATTTGATTTTTATTAGTATTTTTACTAACGGTAGCAAATTTTTGCCTAGCTTGAGCTATTGTAATTCTTTTTTTCAGTATTAATAGTCTGGAGATTATTTCTTCTAAACTGAGCTATTAGCTCTTTAATATCTTCTTTAGTGACTTCAGGAGCCTTAGTAACTTTAAATTCTTTTACCTCAGTAGCAGGTCTAATGGAGATATTAGTAGTCTCCTTTAAAGAAGATTTGTCAGAAAGATCCAAATATTTAATTGCATTAAATTTATGCAATAGGTTATCCAAAGCGTGTTCAATTCTGGTCAATTATTGACCCATAACTTGGATATAAATATTTGTGTAATTATTCTGTCGTAAGGCTTTTTGTAATTCTTTGATAATTGTTTCTTTACTGTCAATAGTCTTGACAAAAGAAACAACATCAATTTTATCTGTCATATTCTTGACAGTGAGCTTAATTGACTCATTAGGTGGATACATTGATCTAGTAATACCACTGCTTGATCTAATATTAGTATTCCAGATTTTATAATATTCTTCCAACACATTAATTTGTGTTAATTCTGTATCCATATAATTCTGGATAAAATAGTCAGCGAAGGGTATTATCCTTTTCTTTTTCTCTAGATGATTATAATATTCATCTTTAAATTCGTACCTTCTTTTTATGGAATAGGTTTTTCATACCATTTCCTAAATTCAACTTTTTCATAGTACATTCTATTGAGAATGTCCCTAACTTCTTGATTGGTTGTAAAAACTATTTAACAGTGGCAAATTTCATTTTCGACATTGTCGATGAGCCTATTTTGCTCTTTGCCTTATACAAGGGATGTGCAATTGCATCATCGGTAATTCTAATTTTATTTATTTCTTCTTCTTTATTAGAAGATGTTGACCCTATTATTGACGGTAGTCTTTGCGACTTGATATTGAAAGTCTAGAGATATCATGTGGAGTAAATCTCACTTCTACCTCTCTATCATGAGTCTGAATAATTTGATCAATATCTGTGTCCAAGATTGGCCTTGGTAATACATCTTGATTCAAAATCCATTCATTTGGGAAATTAAATTTATCCCATCGAATTATTTGATTTGTGGCTACTTTGGAAGTTAACAAATTTGTTTCTACCAAAGTAGTTTTACCAGGTTTGGTAATATGCTTCACATTTGGAGCAATGGTATTCATCACCTTATAATGGATCCTATAGATTATTGCTATAGTTTCTGATCCAGGAAGAAAATTATAACCATTGGTTTTCAAATTTAAGATTACAGACTCAAATAGATGAGCATATGTCATTGACAAAGTTAAATTTGGATAAACATTAAAGTAGACTGGACCATGACAAAGACTAGTTTGCATAACTTCCATTAGGGATTGACTCTAATATAGACATCTTGCATCTTTAAGAGATGTCATAACTGATGCATTTAACCCTGGTAAAGTTAAAGGTTTAAATACAACATGTATTAGTCCAATATGAACATAATTGTAGACATCACGAACATGTCCAATATCTTCTTCGCTTATTAATTTAAGCGAATGTTCTGTATTATTTACAGAAACTGTTCTTTCCATTATTTTTATAGCAATGGGTGATCTAAAGTCAAAAGTACAAATTTGGTACAAAAAAAATTGGCTTTACTTTTGGAATAGTCCATTTGTTTAATTCCTCTAATTCAGAGGGATGCTCAAAATTCTGAGCATTTTTAATATATTTACCTTTATTAAGGGTTTTCTTAT
The DNA here is from genome assembly GCA_036927795.1 of Iris macrosiphon. Lineage (NCBI taxonomy): Eukaryota > Viridiplantae > Streptophyta > Magnoliopsida > Asparagales > Iridaceae > Iris > Iris macrosiphon. Next base: position 111,846,856 of record JAYESA010000006.1, on the reverse strand, counting down.
TAGAACCAATTGCTAATGCTTGATTTATCAGCGTGTTGAGGTTCCACTTCCTTACTAGCATGTAATTTTGTTGATGTATTTATTATTTCTCTATTATAGTTATTATTATTGGTAAAGTTATTACCTTAGTTAACCACGATAGAGTTAGGATCTATCAAAGCGATGTTTCTTACACCTAGTGGGACGGCATCAAAGTCGCGTTGCCTTGTTATGCCGTGATGGTAGTGGTTGACATAAATCGTTGACAACCGTGCTAGGCATTTACTACCGTTAGATCTATCCAAGACTAGAAGAGTAGTTTACTAAGGTAATATAGTTCTCATAATAATTACTGAAGGAAGTTTTAATATATATATATATATATATATATATATATATATATATATATATATATATATATATATATATATATATATACACACACACACACACCCCATTTTGAAGTAGAGTATATACACCGTAAGTAAATACCCAATAAATTAAATTTAAAAAAATTTATTTACAGGAGATAAATAAAAACTTAAACCAAAATTTATCTTATCAGTCCAAACCGTTAATATATATATATATATATATATATATATATATATATATATATATATATATATAACGAGACTTCAAAATGGCTCAAAAGTGAGACGTCTAAGCCGTAATTAAATACTCAACCAATTAAATTGGGAGATAAATAAATCTTAAACAAAATTTTATTTTATCCGTCCAAACCGTTAATAAATATCCAACATATTTAATTAAAAAAAAACGGGAGAATAAAAAAAAAATCTAAAACCAACTTCCTTCTCATTATTCGTAACCCACTCTTTTCTTCACGTAGTTAATAATTATTAGTTCTCAAGTAATTAATAATTAAAAAAAATCTAACTACTCGTGTGCATGTTTCGCTTGCGTAAAAATATCTTAAATTTACTATAATTACCTAAACATATATTCAAATGTATATATATATATATATATAAATCCAAATAAAAATATATTCAATATTCAAAATATATTTAAACTAATTTTTTATATCTAAATATATATCCATAGTTTTACAAACATATTTTATATATATATATATATATATATATATATATATATATATATATATATATATATATATATATATATATATATATATATAAAATTCAAATATATTCAAATAAAATTTAAACTATTTTAATTTATTTTAAATTTTTTAATAATATCAATGAATTTTATAAATCTAATTTTTCTATATATATATAGAAACCAGGAAGAGGACTCTTGTAAAGAGGATGAGAAGAGAGTCTTTTATGTGAAATTGTAAACTTTTATTGATAAGTAGTAAAACTAGTACATGAGAAGATATCACACAAACACACAAAGCTTCAAAAAATAAGTAAAAACTCGCATCCATATGCAGAGGCATGAACCTCTATTTATATTACAATCATCCTATAGTGATAGGTAGAGCAACCGGCAGCTGCAGGTGAGAAGAACTGACAGAAGCGGGTTAAAGATTCCTTCTTATCCACGTCGAGGTGAGTGCACGTCAACGTCATCTTTTACTTTATTCCTTTAAATCATATCTTGACACGTTGCGAGGGCATTTGTGCCGAAAGTAACGTGAGCTCCTCTATAAAAAAATTCTTTTGGAAAGGGATTCTTTTGGCGCCAAAAGTGATTGTCGTGGGGTCTGCTATTGTCGGCCATGGAAATAAAGAGATTCTTCCTTTTATAAAGTAAAGTGAATAGTTGCCACCTATATTTTGGTAACAGTATGATGCAATTATTGCATGTCCATGTCATCGTCTTCGTTCGATGATTGAGTAGTGACTCTATGATGCATCCTCTTAAAGAAGGTTTCTGAATCTTCTTCAATATTGTCCTCAGCCATTTTATCTGATTTAGTAGAGTTAACAAATATATTATCTGTCTCGAAAATTAAGTCAAATTGAGTCTGCATGTACTGAAGACATTTCTTCTTTAGTTTTTCCTCAATAATTCGAGGATTCCTTCTTCTTATAAACTCTTTTAATTTCTTCAAGGGACTATCTTCTATTATTTCCCTCTTGAGTTTAGCTTCCACAAGGATTTCATTTTCCTTAATAGATTTTTGTACAGTTTATACTTTTTTTTTCATCAATTCTGTTCCACTATTTTATTAGAAATTTTCTGGCTAAAATGGAAAAATTGAGATGATTAAATTCGTATTTAATTATCCATTTAAAAATATATTGAATTTCGAAATGGATAAAGAAATATATGGTACTAAGAATTTACCCTGCTTACACTTAGCCAATGCTGAATGGTTTAAAATTGTTGAGACTGATGCCAGTGATATTGGTTATGGAGGTATACTGAAACAATTAAAGCCTGACACGAATAAAGAGGTGTTAGTAAGATATCATTCAGAAAAATGGAATGGTACTCAGATTAAATATTCTACTATTAAGAAAAAAAATCTTTCTATCATCCAATGTATTCATACATTTCAGGATGATTTACTTAATAAGAAATTCTTATTGCGAATTGACTGTAGTTCTGCTAAGACTGTCTTAGAAAAAGACGTTAAAAATTTAGCATATAAGCAAATATTTGCTCGATGGCAAGCATAATTAGCTATATTTGATTTTTGATATTGAATATATTAAAGGAAATGATAATTTACTTCCTGATTTTTTAACTCGTGAATTTTTGCAGGACTATGAGCCGACGAGAAAAAGGGAAGCAACCATGGGTTCCTAGACCCATGACCTCATGCTCCAATGAGCCAAGGTAATATTCCAAGAAAACTATTCTTGGAAAAGGAAAGACCTCTAATAAAGGCATTCAAATTCAAGATACTCAAGAAACCAATGTTTCTTCATACAAGCAAGCAGTTGAAGTAGAAACAATTTTCACTTAAAATAATCACTCTGAAGAAATTCTTCAATTAGAAAAATCAGATATCCCAATGATGGATGATCCTTGGAAGTTGAAAGAAAAATACTTGAAAAATAATATATTTTCGGTATAGGGTAAAGACCGAAATGTCTATGAAGGTATCCTATTAACAACCAAATCGGTTGAGATATAACATTTTTATCAGAAGACCAATGATCTTTGAAGTAACATAAATTACAGCAAAATTATTATACGTCACATTATTACTCCTCAATCATGGGGACTTCATCCCAACAGAACTAAATTACTAGTTCATAGGGATAAAAATATCAATATGCCTTATTCCTATTGGGATTATATTGAGGATTTCACCAACGTATTTTACTTTGACAATAGCAAACAAAAGCACTCTTGTTTGTTCGAATTTGTCCTGAAATCCTTAAACAGGACATTCCTGCATGGTTCATCCGTTGGTGGTTACAATTTGCTTGGAAATTCTACCACCATCCCTGCAAGAATTATTTGCAGCCTAGACATAATCATATCCTCTCCGTCAGAATTCTGACCAACTTTTGGAGGGGGAGAGTACTATGTATTTCTTTATCCATTTCGAAATTCTTATATATATATACTTTAGTTCACTGGCGTTCACCGCCATTACCTCCCTAATGGTCGCCTCACTTTGTTCGCCTTCGGTATATATATATAACAAATCTTAATTTATAAATATTTAAACTATTTTTAACAATATTATAAAAATATATTTTACGTGCAACGCACGTGCATTTACTAGTACTTTTATAATGACGCTTAGAGACAATTTAAACAGTCTAAGCCGTTTGTACATCCTCACATAATTAATAATTAAAAAAATTAAAAAAATTAAGATTTTTCTTACGCATAAACATCCTAAAATTATTATGTTTACCTGAACATATATTCAAATTTATATATATATATATATATATATATATATATATATATATATATATATATATATATATATATATATATATATATATATATATATATAACGAATTCAAATAAAAATATAATCAATATCCAAATTGTATTTAAACTATTTTTTTATATCTAAACATATATCCAAAGTTTCATGAACACATATATAAGTCGTTTGTAAATCCTCAAGTAATTAATAATTAAAATATTTAAAAAAAAAATAAGTGTTTTTCTTACGTATATACATCCTAAAATCATTATGATTACCTTAACATATATTCAAATTTACATAAAGATATATAACAATGATCCAAATGATTCTAATATGATTCTGTCCATACAACAGAAGGATAAAAAACCTAATTTACAAAAATATTACTACAAACGTCTAACTCCGATGGATGTTTTATTTGAAGAAAACGATGATATCATTAAAAATAATTACAGTGGTGGTAATATTTATGAACAAAACATAGATGGTTGTTCTGACAAACAAATATGTGATGAAATACATCGAATGTTAATGTTTGCTACCGTTTGTCGTGCTAATAATAACACAGATCAAGTTATTGCTAGCTTCATCACTTATGGTTTTATTGGCACTTTGAAAGGCTGGGGTGGGATCATTATTTATCAACTGAACAAAAGGTAGAAATATCTAATGCCATAAAAATAGAAAATAGTATAGAAACACAAGATAGTGTTATGACTTTAATTGTCACTATATGTGAACATTTTACAGGTGTAATTTCTGATAATGGTGAGAGAATTAGAACTCTACTATAGAATTTACGATGCCCTACACTAACTCATTTTAGGTGGTATAAGGATACCTTCCTAAATATAGTAATGAAATTAAGTGATGCTAATGCAGCTCATTGAAAATCTAAATTCAATGATGGTCTTCCTAATCTATTTGCAGAAAGAGTTAGACAAAACATGAGAAACAAAAATAATAGAATTATTCCTTATAGTGGTTTCACTTATGTAAGCTTAATTAACGCGTGCATACATGAGGGATTATCCCTTTGTAATGACCTAAAATTAAAAAAATCAATTGAAATCTCAAAGGTTATTTGAGAGAAAATGATTGAAAGAATTCTACAGCCAATTTGCAATGGAGACTATCAAACCTCTGGATACGAGAAAAAACTATTTCTAAAGAAAATCAATATAGAAAGAAGAGTTATTCTTCTAAAAGGAGACAACATAAAGAGTTTCCTGAAAAGAGAAAATTTTCGAGAAGGAAAAAATAATTCTCCAGAAATAAAAATTCTAATAAAATATTAAGTGTTTCAAGTGTGGCAAGTTAGGACATTACTCTAATAAATGTTACACTAAACAAAAAATAGACAAAATAGAAGATGAAGGATTAAGGAAAACTCTTTACAAGATCATGATCAATTCTGATTATGAATCTGATTCTTCTAATGATGAATACCAATATACTAACAATGACTGTGGTACTGATTGTGATTGCAAAACATGTACCATTAACAACAAAGTAGACTACTATAAGTCTATTGTTGAAATAAATGGTCTTTCAATTAATGTATTGAACAGTCAAGATACGAAAGAAATTCTAGAGTCATTTTTGACTAATGAACTTAGTTCAAATGAGAAATATAAGATCATTGAGATCTTGCAAGAAGATGATAATGAGACATGTCCTAACTTTGCTCCATATATCAAGACAAAAGTCTTGGCCCGAAGAAAAGGAAAAGATACTAAGACTGTCGCTATTCAAGATCTTCAAATGGAGTTAAAAACTTTGAAGAATAAAATTAAAGAATTAAAATATAATTATGAGATAACTCAGCAAAGACTTTCTCTTATTGAAAATGATATTAAATCCTACAATGAAGTCATTCTTCATAAAGAGATGAAAGAGCATGCTCTTATAGTTGACCCTCCCAGTGAAAATGAGGAAGGAGAAACTTCTTCTCAACAGGTCTATTCTATTTCAATTAAATGAAATGGAAAGACACCAATAAATTCTTTCCTTGAAAAGATAGATCTCTTTATTACCCATAAATAGTATATAAAGATTGATTTTATTATTAATAATGAATATATGATATATAATCTCATTGTATTAGTTGGCAACGGTGCATATTTGAACTGCGTCAAAGAAGGAGTTATTCCTTTAAGATATTGTGAACGCATACTCAAACTTTGAGTGTTGCAAATAATAAAACTTTGACAACACCTTTTAAAGTTACATATGTTCATATCTGTAAAAATAAAGTTTGTATTCCCTTACACTTCATAGTTGTTAAAGAAATAACGCAGCACATAATTCTAGGAACTCCTTTCCTAGAAAAACTTATGCCAATAAAAGAAAGAAATAAGCAAGGGATTTCTACTTGCTATAAAAACAAAGATATCATATTTGAATTTATCACAAATCCTGTGGTAAGAATTCTGAATGAAATAAAAGAAGTAAATATGAAAGAAAATCAGATAAACTTTATAAAAGAAGAAATTCTTCACTTATCAATATCTCAACAGCTAAAGAAATTGAGACGAAAAATAAGATAAAACAAGTTGAAGATGATTATAAGCGTCAAACTTGTATTAATATTTTTGTAAATTAGGTTTTTTATGCTTCTACTGTATGGACAGAATCATTTGGATCATCTCAAAATGATTGCTGAATAGCATGTATCTGATTAGGATCTGAATGATCTTTAGAAGTCTGAGAATAACTCTCATTATTAGATTCACTATCTGAATCTTATGATATGGAAGAATTTTCATCAAGAACTGCAAGAATTGTTTTGTCTTTAGCGGAAGAACTTCCACTTAAAGAAGTAGCTTATAATTTTTTAATTAAGTTTTTTATTTCTTCCTTAGTGACTTCAGGGGAAGATAATTTAAAATCACTAGTATCACTAGCCGTTTTTAATGGTATATTCTTAGTTCTAGCTTCTTTAGAGGTAGACATTTTTGGAATATCTACAGGTAATTTCAGAACTGAATTAACCTTAATAAGAACTTCATCAAGAGCAGTTTCTATTCTAACCAATTGAGAACAAATAGTTTGAATATATGCATTGGTATAATTATTTTGTTTCATAACCTTTTGAAGCTCTTTTATCTACTCTTCTTTATGATCAATAATTTGAATAAAGAAAATAACATCTATTTGCTCATAATTGATAGTAACCTTTAATGGTTCATTAGGAGGGTTTATAGAACGAATACGTTCTCCTATATTGGTTATCCAAGTCTTATAAACTTCTTCTAATACATGAATGCTAGCAAGTTCTTGGTTGATATAGTTCTCAATAAACCATTTATCAAACCATTTGAGTTTATTTATTTCTTGTAGATGAGCATAATATTTATCTTGGAATTGATACCGATGTTCTTCGGTATAATTCTTTTCAAACCAAGCTTTGAATTACTTTTCATCATTATAAGCCTGAGCTATTATTTTTCTTACAACCTTATTTTGAGTGAAATTAAAATAATCAGGGTTATTGTTACTACTTGTTAAAGTAATAATATTAAGAGAATGAGTACCAAAATTAACCTCAGAAGGATCAATAGGATAAGTAGGATTTATCTATTCTGTGTTATACTCTGGTTTAACAATATTATTTTTATTTTTATATTCTTTATTTCAGCGTCTTTCTCAGAATTTTGAGAAGAAGTTTCTCCTTTTTCATAAAAGGAAGATCTCATAGAAGGTGATCTATAACTAGAAGTTAAAATTTTAGTCATTATTTGTGGAGTAAAACTAACTTCCATATCTCCATCTGGAGTTTGAACTATTTATTTTATTTCTGTTTCTGTACTCGGTTTAGGAGGAATAACTAAACTCAGAATCCATTTATTAGAAAATTTAATTTTATTCTATTTTATAATTTTATTAGCACCAATATTTGACATCAACAGATTTGTCTCAATCAATGTTGTCTTACCTGGTTTGGTAAGATATCTTGCTTTAGGAGCTAAAGTAGATATGACCTTAAAATGGATTCTATAAAGAATAGTAATGATTTCTGAACCTTGTTTGAAATTATAGCCAAATGTCTTAAGATTAAACGTTACTGAATTCGGTAAATTAGTATATGTAAGACATAAACTTAGATTAGGATTGTAAACCCCCTTACCCAAAAATAGGTATTTTGTGCATATTTTGTATTTCGTGTATTTGTTTTAGATTATTTTTTAAAATAATTAAAACCCAATAATTTTATTAGGATACTTCAGCGTGGTTTGGACATTAATAATATAGGATGACCCTAAAATTGGCATCTCCCTTCATAGGAAGTAGCCTACACAGGAGACACTATCTGTAGGATCTTTTTGTGGCACAAGAATTCGACCCTGTGGCATTAGTATGGCATTAGTGTAACAACCATAGATTAAGTGTCAAATATTTAGATATTATATATATATATAAAATTTAATTATGGTTATTTTCCAATCTCAACTTCCTACAATTAGTACCCCATAATTTTCCGTACTAAATTAGGTAAATTCCCTCTTTATAGATGGGCATATTATTTATACTTTCATATTTTGTGGATAACTATTTAATTATTTACTTAGTTAATTAAATAATATAATTACATGATTTATTATAACTAAATAAAAGTCTAATTATTAATTATAAAATATTTTATAAAATATTTTGAGTGTAGTTTTATTAAAACTTTACAAAATAATTTTCTAGAATTTATTTTGTGTGCAAATATTAGTTTTGGGATTTTTAACATCATTTATATATGTAAATATATATATGTTAATATATATATAGTTACTAATAATAATAATAATATTGGTAATAGAAATAATAATAATAATAATGTTAGTGATAATAATAATAAAGAGAATGAAAAGAAAAGAAATGAAAAAGAAATAAAAAAAAGAAAAAGAAAAGAAAACTAGAAAAGAAAACTAAAACCCTAATCCTATACTAACCCAATTCCCATTCCCAGCAAAACTCCCCCCCCATCAAAGCACACGCGCGGACTCCCCCTCTCTCTCCCTATATATACACACATATATACATATATATCTCCTAAACCCTAAACCTAACCCTACCCCAGCCCGCGCTCCGGCGATCGACCGCCGCCCCCGCGCTGACCAGCGCCGCCGCGCCGCTCTGCCGCACCACCGCGGGCCGTTGCCGCTCTGCCGCCGTCCGTCCCCGCGCACGCGCGCCGCGTGCATGTGCACAATTTTGAGCCTCTCTTCTAGGTATTGTATTTTCTTCATATGTGATCCTTTTTGTGTACGATTTATTTGTATACGTTCACAACCTAACCCTCTAAGATTATCATTCAAGCGGGACGAGTTTTTGTGCCCTATATTGGTCAGAAATTCGACCGGAAAATGGCCAAAAAACTGACCAAAATAGTTCAGAATTTCGAATACAAAATCCCATGTTCACACCCAATTTGCCATCAACCTGTTTAATATTTTTGAAAACTAATAAAAGGATTTTTCTTCTCCATATAAACGAGATTTTTTCTGTTCTTTTAGTTTTTGTTAATTTGTTCTATGTACAAAATTATTCGGCCTCCAAATTGACCAAAAACTTGACTTTTTAAAATTGGAAAATTTGTGATACGGAGCGCGTTCCGCCAAACGAGACTGCCCCGTCGCATACAAATTATACCAAAAGGCGTGTATGGTATATCCTGATGTGTGGGCTTTCGTGAAAACTGATTTGGACGTGTGTGCGCGTCGGAATCAACCCGTATCCGTGAAAAATCCCTATATCGCGACTTTTGCAAAACACCGCACCATTTAGTGTACACTCGTCGGAATGCGACAAAACTTGCGCCATTGGATTCGTGGTATCACGCTGGTCCTGTGCCCAAGTTTCACACGATTCCGAGACAGTTGACCAAGCCGTCTAATTGTGGTCCCTACGGTTGACTTTTTGGACGAATTTGTGTTCGGTTCACCTGAATCCAAAATTGGATATACCGTTGAGTTCGTATGGACGTTTAAAATTTTTTTGACCTATAATTTGTCCTATTTAGATACCTTTACCTCTGGCACGCTTTTTGGTGCAAAGTGGGCCACATATGGATCCCATTTTTGTCATGCCCCGATCTCCCGCAGGCAAATCGGCCGTTCCCGCTAGGCGAGAATCACCCTCGCCAGCGCTCCCGCGGAACGATCGCTTAATCCATCCGGGCGTGATGCCGCACGAGCGTGAACCGCGCCCGTGCAAGGCCGTGATTCATTGGCTGGCGGTAAGAGTTCTAAGCCACAGAGTCGCACAGATTGTCCGAGTGCAGCGGAGTCATGAACGCATAGCGATTCGGTAACAAGTTCTCTGAGTTGACAAATATAGCGGAAGCATTGAAACACAAGTTAAAGTAAGGCAAGCTCTTTTATTGATATGAACATGTGTTACAAGCGGCGTATAGCCGAGATTACAAGTCGCTCAAGCCTCTCTCTCTGAAACAGTAAAAGCGTGCCAAGTGGCTACAATTGTGGAATGATTGTAGAGGCGATGTTCAGGCGAGTTCGGGCTATGTTCACAACATTATGTCTTGTATATGTGCTTCTGTTCCGGACGCACCGTTGCTTCGGAGTGATGTCCACGCCTTAGCACGCACGTTGGAGGCGTCCGCACCGAACGAGGTTCTCCCGCACCCTGCATACAAACTGGTGGATTATCAGTACATTGAATGCACTGGTGGGGAAGCTACTCGCCCGCTCGACAAATCCAAACACGTAATACAGGTTCCGTGCACCACTATTAAGTTGTCTTTCTAGTTGCCTTAGGATCAGTTTCATGCAAGAATTGACTAGCCTAACGTGTCGGGCAGTATGCCGTGCGATGTTTGAGGAAACACGGCGAGACTTACCAACTTACCATTTCTCCTTCCCTGTCCAAGGCAAACATTGAGGCAAACATGTTAATTCAGACACGGGCAAGTATAATATTCAGGAGGCATAGCATATGCAAACACGAGTACTTATCTCAAGATCGTTCAGGTGTTCAGTTAATTATTTCATGCGATACAGTATCTCGCACGCGGATAGCCGCTAAGCGAGGATGAATTGTTTATTCTTCGTTTACAAGTTTTTCTTTCGTTTACAAGCAAGCATGCAACAGGTTCAAATATACATGATGATCACTGACTCGATAGCCATAATGGACTCTAGTCTGTGACGAAGATGGTTTGCTACGTGCAAGAACGTGAGGTGCCGCATACCACCCTGTCTAAGTACGTGAGACTAGCCGTGAGTTCCGTCCGGAGCCGGACGGTGCCAGTGCCCCAGCAGCCGCCCGCAGGAACTATACCTTGTGCACAAGTTGTCCGTGATCCAAACAATAGCATTCATTCGCCCGAAGGCTACGTGATTAACGCCCGTAGGCTACGTGCACCCGTAGGCTACGTGATTATCGCCCGGAGGCTACGTGAATATCCGTCCGGAGGCTACGTGAACAATCATTCGCCCGAAGGCTACGTGAGTACAAGACAAGCAGTATTACATGATTTATTTCGTTCAGTGAATGTCTTTTGCCTTGATGCAATTCTCCTGGAGCGGAGATTGCCTTGGTGAACTAGCGGTCCCGAACACTTGCAGGTTTATTCAGGCACGGAACGACTACGTAGTAGTCTCCCGGGGTTTGGATGAAGGCAAGGCAACAAACAAGCAGACAAGCATGCGTTTCTAAGGAACATAAGCAGGCACGTTGCTCGGACCCGAAGGTAAGCCGAGAGTTGAAACCGTTAAGGGACTTAGCATGCGAGGGTCTGAACATAAGCAGTGTTTCATTTTTTTCATGTTCTAGCATAGCAATACAAGTTGGGATTATTCCCTTAGCTAGGTGCGTTGGATTTATTTGCATGCAGGGGGTGAATCACCTAGCGACTAGCATAAATATTCCAGATTTTATGTGTGCTGGCTAAGCAAAGACAAGTTCACCGTAGCCACCCACCTTAGCGATGATTCGCCTCGGTAGAGCGATACGTCAAGCGAGCCTTTGAAAGTCCAAGCCGGATTCCTGTAGGGGCAAGTCTGGATATCTTTTGCTTCTCGTTTGAGGCAAGGCGGGTCGGGACAGTTGCACTTTTGTCGATTGAGTCGGCAGTCTGCTAGAACGGAACGGGGTGTTACATCCTACCCAACTCAGAAAAAGTCTCGTCCTCGAGACTTACTGAGGACAAGCAGTAATCTAGGGTTGAGGCAATCCTAGACAAGTTATTGTAATTGTTCATTTGGATATTCACTTGCACAAGCATCGAAATCAGTATATCGCTTAGACTGGATCGTGCGCACCTTCGACATGCATTTCTAGTGTGAACACGTCAACCAGCTTAGTGATAGCGAAGTCTCAGCACTCGAGTTCACCTTTTCTTAAGTCTTGGATGGTGCACTAGTTCAAGGCGTCCCTCGAATAGATACATTCAGCCAAACTTAGAGTTAGTAAAAATCGGACAAGCTACTAGCGATACTCTCAAGGGTTCGCACAGGTTGGCACAAAGGCCACTCGCAGCATACAACCAGACAAGCAAGCATATCATTCAAAACGCATTTTGAAAGTATTTAGACTTATTGTTGGAACATCCCATCGAGGCATTGAGAGAGAGCGTGCACATAACCCACGAACGAGCTTTCGAAACAGAGATATCGAATCGAAGTCCAAAGACGTAGAAGCCAGGCTCTGATACCAACATGTCACGCCCCGATCTCCCGCAGGCAAATCGGCCGTTCCCGCTAGGCGGGAATCACCCTCGCCAGCGCTCCCGCGAAACGATCGCTTAACCCATCCGGGCGTGATGCCGCACGAGCGTGAACCGCGCCCGTGCAAGGCCGTGATTCATTGGCTGGCGGTAAGAGTTCTAAGCCACAGAGTCGCACAGATTGTCCGAGTGCAGCGGAGTCATGAACGCATAGCGATTCGGTAACAAGTTCTCTGAGTTGACAAATATAGCGGAAGCATTGAAACACAAGTTGAAGTAAGACAAGCTCTTTTATTGATATGAACATGTGTTACAAGCGGCGTATAGCCGAGATTACAAGTCGCTCAAGCCTCTCTCTCTGAAACAGTCAAAGCGTGCCAAGTGGCTACAATTGTGGAATGATTGTAGAGGCGATGTTCAGGCGAGTTCGGGCTATGTTCACAACATTATGTCTTGTATATGTGCTTCTGTTCCGGACGCACCGTTGCTTCGGAGTGATGTCCACGCCTTAGCACGCACGTTGGAGGCGTCCGCACCGAACGAGGTTCTCCCGCACCCTGCATACAAACTGGTGGATTATCAGTACATTGAATGCACTGGTGGGGAAGCTACTCGCCCGCTCGACAAATCCAAACACGTAATACAGGTTCCGTGCACCACTATTAAGTTGTCTTTCTAGTTGCCTTAGGATCAGTTTCATGCAAGAATTGACTAGCCTAACGTGTCGGGCAGTGTGCCGTGCGATGTTTGAGGAAACACGGCGAGACTTACAAACTTACCATTTCTCCTTCCCTGTCCAAGGCAAACATTGAGGCAAACATGTTAATTCAGGCACGGGCAAGTATAATATTTAGGAGGCATAGCATATGCAAACACGAGTACTTATCTCAAGATCGTTCAGGTGTTCAGTTAATTGTTTCATGCGATACAGTATCTCGCACGCGAATAGCCGCTAAGCGAGGATGAATTGTTTATTCTTCGTTTACAAGTTTTTCTTTCGTTTACAAGCAAGCATGCAACAGGTTCAAATATACATGATGATCACTGACTCGATAGCCATAATGGACTCTAGTCTGTGACGAAGATGGTTTGCTACATGCAAGAACGTGAGGTGCCGCATACCACCCTGTCTAAGTACGCGAGACTAGCCGTGAGTTCCGTCCGGAGCCGAACGGTGCCAGTGCCCCAGCAGCCGCCCGCAGGAACTATACCTTGTGCACAAGTTGTCCGTGATCCAAACAATAGCATTCATTCGCCCGAAGGCTACGTGATTATCGCCCGTAGGCTACGTGCACCCGTAGGCTACGTGATTATCGCCCGGAGGCTACGTGAATATCCGCCCGGAGGCTACGTGAACAATCATTCGCCCGAAGGCTACGTGAGTACAAGACAAGCAGTATTACATGATTTATTTCGTTCAATGAATGTCTTTTGCCTTGATGCAATTCTCCTGGAGCGGAGATTGCCTTGGTGAACTAGCGGTCCCAAACACTTGCAGGTTTATTCAGGCACGGAACGACTACGTAGTAGTCTCCCGGGGTTTGGATGAAGGCAAGGCAACAAACAAGCAGACAAGCATGCGTTTCTAAGGAACATAAGCAGGCACGTTGCTCGGACCCGAAGGTAAGCCGAGAGTTGAAACCGTTAAGGGACTTAGCATGCGAGGGTCTGAACATAAGCAGTGTTTCATTTTTTTTATGTTCTAGCATAGCAATACAAGTTGAGATTATTCCCTTAGCTAGGTGCGTTGGATTTATTAGCATGCAGGGGGTGAATCACCTAGCGACTAGCATAAATATTCCAGATTTTATGTGTGCTGGCTAAGCAAAGACAAGTTCACCGTAGCCACCCACCTTAGCGATGATTCGCCTCGGTAGAGCGATACGTCAAGCGAGCCTTTGAAAGTCCAAGCCGGATTCCTGTAGGGGCAAGTCTGGATATCTTTTGCTTCTCGTTTGAGGCAAGGCGGGTCGGGACAGTTGCACTTTTGTCGATTGAGTCGGCAGTCCGCTAGAACGGAACGGGGTATTACAGCTTTGACCCAAAATTACCGTTTTGCCCCTGTGTCCAAATTGGACGAAAGGGTAGTATTTTCTAGCTATCTCGCTTATTCTAGGAACGTTGGTGATATTTATTTCAGCATCCGGAGACGTTTATTCGGAGGCCATAGTTTCTGATCCTGTGTACTTGACACCTGGACGTTTATATTACGCAACTTTCTTGCCAGGCAAGTATACCTTGCCATTGTACTGTGATTTACATTCTTTATGGTGCATGTATTTTATTTCTGTTATTTAGTTCATATATTTTAACTGCTATATAAACTGCGCGTCCAAGAATAACTTGGGTGCAACGACGGTGGCGTCGTATTTATCTTTATTATATATATTATGCATGTTGACCTAGATTTACGAGACCACCACATGATTGGAGGCATCATTAGGTTTCATTGGCTGTGACACATCTTTTACACGAGTATGAGTCTCATGTAGGACACGGACTTGCGTGACAGGCTGGCCTCCTGTACGTATGGGATGTGCGATAGGGAATAACTGCTGATAGAATTTGCATGCTAGAAGACTTGGCAGTTATTAAAGGTATCATCGTGTCATGGATATGACATGCTTAGAGCATGGGGTGGGAAGAACAACAAGTAAGGCGTTTGGGCTCCTTTGCACTTTCCTTGTGTAACCCGTACGCTCCGCCGGAGATGCGCGGTCATGATGACCCCTATATATTATCAGGCGGCCTCTAGCGTTCAAAAGACGACATGCTTTATAGGCCCCTGATTCTCCGAGAGAATTATGCCAATCCTATTTTAGCCAGATAGCCCACTTGTTGGAAAGTTGTTCTCAAAATGCATTCACATAGATGGTTAGGCGACCCTTGGATATTTATTTTTTAGTACTTTATTGGCATGCTTCTATGTATCGTGTTACGTCCCTCTGAGGACCTGGTCCCTTTCCAGGTGTAGACGATCATGGCTATTTGCAGGAGCACGGATCAGGACTTGCTACTTCATTATCTTTCGAGGAGATCTTCTCTTCGAGCCTCATTATTCATTAGATGTACTTATGTTGTTTCTCTTATATTCCAGTTGGTAGTGGATTTGTCTTCATCCAACTATTAGTTCTTCTCGACTAGTTCATATTTGGTTTATTGACATATATGATCATTTATTTCTTTATGATTTCTGTGGATGAGATTTAGTTATGCTCTGTGACTTATGATAATTATATACCACTTGTGAATTATTGTTCATAATACAGCGTACGTATGTGTTATGGTTTCCATATATTGGAGTTGCCATATACATACGGCTGACATGCTTACGTATTCCTAGTCCTACGTATTTTGGGACTGGGGCGTGACAAGGATAAACATTAAAATAGACTGGTTCATGGCAAAGACTAATTTGCATAACTCCTATAAGAGAAAGTTGTCAATCTAAGCATCTAACATCTCTTAAAGAAGATATAAAGGAAGCATTTAACCCTTGTAAAGTAAGAGGTTTTAATGCAACCTGTATTAATCTAATATGAATAAAATTATAATTATCATTTTCTCTGTAAGGATCAATATCCTCGTCTGAGAGAAATCTAATAGAGTATTCTGTATTATTAACCTGAACAGTTCTTTCCATAGTTTTAATGGCTATGATAGACTTAAGCTCTAACCATCAAATCTTATAGACTTTCTTTGGCTTAACGTTAGGAATAGTCCATTTGTTTAATTCCTATAGATCAGAGGAGAATTTGCTCATTTGAGCATTCTTGATTGATTTACCCTTATTAAAAGATTTTTTTATTAGCGCCAATGGGTAATGGGTTACTTATATCCAAAGAAAGAGAGGGTCTACTTTACTATTCCTGGAATGGTTAGTACAAAAAATTAATTTTAAAGAATACCACTACCATTACTACGTAATATTGAAAGAAATTTCTAATTAGTAAAACATAACACGATCGTAGAGTGCTTCTAAGATGAGTAGTCACTCTAGAAATGTCAACGATTTACGGCACAACACAGCCTACGCGACTTGGGTGTCATTCCACTAGACGAAGATCATACCAAAAAGTAATCACTCTAGAACTGAAATGAATTAAAGTATTAGAAATTACAATGAGTATTACAGAGTTAATAATAACAGTATAAATTAAGACATAATTCAAATATCTACTAATAACATATCAAGAATAGAGAGCAGAATCACCTCAGCCTTGAGCCTTCATGGCTCTGATACCAATCGTGTGAAGGATGCGAGGCAATGCATTTTAGTAGAATATTGAAAGATTTTTATTTATCTATGATAAGTAGTACAAGGAAGGAAACACACTTGCAGTAAGAGAGAAGGGAGAGAAGAAAAATAAACACTCTGAAAAAGCACACCTCCTACTTAGGGGACTACCCTATTTATATTACCACAATGCTTCGATACGAAGCAACTAGAGACTCAGATAACTTCCAGCTATCTTCCACAAATTCATCATCAAGAGCATGCAAAGAGAAAGTCGAAAAAGTTATCCTTAATGCTAGCAAACGTTAATTCAACTTTATTGCTGGCCAAAGAACTCCGTCCAGCGCAACACATGAGTGGACAACAACCTACATAATTAAAGCTGTCCAAATGCTTGTGAATACAAGCCAACCATATGTCCCGTAAATAAAGGAAACTGTCCCAAGAATAAAGGGAATGGGACCCACAAAAAGCATAAGGAATCATTCTTCATTAGTGGGTTGCTGAGTCGTAACCGACTGGTAGAACTCATCAGCAGACATGTCTTCCAAATTATCTTCAGAGGTATTGGAAGAAATATCCATGTCAAAATTTGTATTGAATTGTGCTTTCAGAAACTGAAGGCACTTCTTCTTTAATTCTCCCTCAGAGATACGAGGATTCTTTCTGATGAGGGATTCCTTTAATTTGGTGATTGAATTATGACCGAAGATTTCTTTTTGGACTTGCTTGTCCATCTTGCTCTCATTCTCTTTGATGGAAGCAAAGATTTCCCTTAGTTTATCTTTTTCGTCAATTCTTTGCCACCATTTCACAAGGAACTTTCGTGATAAAATAGGAATATTGTTGGAGTCAAAATCACACTTAATAGTCCAACAAAATATATATGGGATTTGAAATTGGACAAAGAAGTATAGTGTACTCTCCTTCCCAAAAAGATAATCTTCTTGGCAACGAGGATAAGAGAGAATCCATTAAAAAAATTGCTCCTGAATAGGAGTCGAAAGAATTTCTAGGGTAGCTCCGAGTTTAAGCCACCAATCAAAGAACCATGAAGGAAGGTCATTATGAAGAATTTTAGGACAAATCCGGATAAACCAGGAATGGATATGTTGGGAATTGTCATAATAGAGGAAGTTATAAAAAGCTTGTATATAATTCCAATAGTTATAATTACAAGCAATGGCTTTATCTTAGAGGATAAGGGTTGTTCCCGGTTGGGATGTAGTCTCCATGATTGAGGGGTAAGGATATTTTTAATAATAACCTTATTGTAAGCCGCTTCCAGAGAATGTGGTTTAGTTGAATGCTCAACGATGATGGATTTTGTTGTCATTAAAATACCTTCGTAAATATTTACTGTTTTTATCGTAACCGGAATCATATAGTATTTAAGGTATCGCTTCTGAAGTTTCCATGGATCCTTCATAAGAGGAATAACACTATTATATAGTTTAATAATTTCCTCAGAAATTAGCTTTTCAGAGAAGATGGACTCAATTTCCATAACTTCTTTGAAAGAAGGAGTATTATTGTCATCATTAGCTGGCTGTTTGTATTGAAAGCTGGAACCAGCTTTATAAGACTTATTGCCAATGATCTTCTGCCTAACGAAAGAATCCTGAGGACGAAACGTCCCCTGAGACTAGCCTCTACCCCTAGCTTAGCTGGACATCTTGCTACAAAAATTCATGAGTTAGAAAATCACGAAGAGAATTATCTTTTTTTATTTATGAATTCAATATCGAAATCAAATATAGCTAATTCAGCTTCCCATCTAGCAACAATTTGTTTAGAGGCCAGATTCTTGACATCCTTTTCTAAAATAGATTTAGTAGAGCTACAATCCATTTGGAGTATGAATTATTTATTTAATAAATTATCCTGAAATTTATGAATGCATTTGATAAGAGAAATGAGTTCTTTCTTTAAAGTTGAGTAATTAATTTGGGTGTCATACCATTTACTAGAATGGTATCTAACAAGAATAGCATGGTTATTATCAGGGTTTATTTGTTTGAGGATACCTCTGTAGCCAATATTACTGGCATATATTTCAACAATTTTGAACCAGTCAGGATTAGCTAAATGTAAGTAGGGTAAACTTTTAACCTTTTATTTAATAAGTTGAACAACTTTAGTATGACTAGGGCTCCAAGAAGCTGATTTTTTTTCAATCGTTGATACAAATTTTTGTATCAATAACAATATTTTTATAAAAATCTGCCACATAATTAAGGGCACCAAGAAATCGCTGTAATTGCTTAGTATCAGTGATTTCATCAGAAAATTTTGAAGCAAATTTGATACTCCTGTCAATATGAACAATAGTATTATTAACAATATTATGTCCTAAAAATTGTATTTTAGCAGCAGAAATAACAAGACCATTCTTTATAGCTAAATGTTTAAAAATATTTAAATACTTAAAGTGCTCTTCAATAGTATTAGAAAATATTAGTATGTCATCAATATAGGAAAGTATGAATGACGAATACAGAATGAATATCTCATTCATTATATTTTAAAACTCAGAAGAAGCATTTTTTAAGCCGAAAGGCATGACATTCCATTCATAGTGTCCAAATGGAACTGCGAATGATGTTTTATACTTATAATTTTTCTCAATTTGAATTTGCCAGTAACCTGACTTTAAAAAAAATTAGGAAATATTTTTACTTGAACAATTCTGTTAAGCAAATCCCTTTTGTTGAGAATTGAATATCTGACCCATTTCAAAACTTTATTAAGAGGTTTATAATTAATAACTAATCTTGGAACACCTCTTTCTTTCTCAGTATTATTATTAACATAAAATGTTATACAACTCCATGGGGAGTAGGACTTTCAGATCAATTTCTTATCAATAAGGTCCTTAAATTTTCTTTTGCATAATTCAAGATAATTATTATTTATTTGACAAGGTCTAGCCTTTGTCGGAATATTTCTTTCATTAAAAATTTCTTCGTAGGGGTAGCGAAACAATGTATTGTTTCATGTCCCAGAATGCATTAGGAATATTAAATATAATCAATATCTAAATTATATTTAAACTATTTTTTTATATCTAAACATATATCCAACGTTTCACAAACATATATATTATCAATTTTTTTATATCTATATATATATTATCAAATTTCTATTTAAATATATTCAAATCATATTTAAACTATTTTAATATTATTAATTTTTTCAATAATATTAGTAATTTTTATATCTAATTTTTCACTTATAATGAGGCTTAGAGATGGCTTAAATTTAAGCCGTCTAAGCCGTTTGTAAATCCTCACGTAATTAATAATTTAAAAAATCAAAAAATTTCTAAGTGTTTTTTTTTATGTAGAAATATCTTAAAATTATTATGATTACCTGAACATATATTCAAATTTATATAAAGATATATATAACAAATCCAAATAAAAATATAATCAATATCCAAATTATATTTAAACTAAATTTATATATAAAAAAATATATCCAAAGTTTAAAAATATATAATAATAATAATAATAGAAATTTTATTTAAATATATTCAAATCATATTTAAACTATTAAATTAATTATTTATTTTTTCAATAATATTAGCAATTTTTATATCTAATTTTTCTATAAACATATATAAAAAAAATCTTAATTTAGAAATATTTAAAGTATTTTTCAATAATATTAGAAAATATATATTTTACGTGCAATGCACGACATTTACTAGTAATTGTAAAATATTTTAATTATTTAAATATATTTGTTATGGATATATTTCTGGTCTTTATGAAAATTAGGCTAGTCTTTTAAGATGTACGTATATCCTCGCATAATTAAAAAATTAATAAATTTTAACTAATTGTTTAACTACATAATATTATATAACTATAGTCAAATACCTCTTCTAGCTCATGTAGTTAATGTGTGAGGCATTTTTCTTGGTTGGTCAAGTTTCATTCGTATGGATTTATTTATAACAAATTTAAATTTTTCAATAATTTTTTTATATAATATTAGTTTTTGTAAATAAATGGTTGAGGATTTACAAACGGCTTAGCCGGCTCACTTTTAAGCTGTTTTGAAGCCTCATTGTAAGAGTCGAGATATATCGTCGAAAACATCGTAAGAACGTTTTCACATTTTATTTAAAAAAATTATTTGGGCTGTAAGAACGAAAGAAAACGAAGAAACAAATTATTCTATAAAAAACGCTATTAACTTTTCAAAATTTTTAATAATAAAATGGAAGCACCTCTACTATGGAAGTTTTAAACTTTTTATTTTTTATCTTTTCTTCTTAAAAAAATTAAAAAAAAGTTGAAAATGGCCATAGTAGGGTTTTCATTTTGTAAAAAAAAATATAATTTTAAAAAAATTGAAAACGCCCCACATTTTCATTGTAGTTTTTTTTTTCTTACTTTATTACAGACGGAAAGCAAAAAAAAAAAAAAAAAAAAATTTTAAAACGCTCTTGCTAAACACCCTTAGTAAGGATGTTCATGTTCTCTCATTGCAAATTTAACAAACTTATTTCTTTCTCCATAATTTACTAAAACTTCAATTTTTATATGAAATTTTATGTAATTTTTAACTTGATAACCTAAGTATTCAATTTGTTTAACTTGATACTCCATATTTTAATTTTAGATAATTTTAATATCTCAATTATAATTAAACAACTTAATACTCAAATAAAATTGACATAAATTTATAAATAACAAAAATACCCTCCACTTAACATCTCAATTAGTAGTTTATATCATTTCTCATAATACATTCATTACATTCACAAGATGTGCCACATACATTTACTGATGCACTAGATTCATCATCTAATGAACTGGATTCATAATCAGAATTGATCATTAATATATATAAAGTTTTCTTAAGCCTTCATCCTCTAATTCTTCTGAATTTTTTTAGTATAATATTTGTTAGAATAGTGGCATAATATACTACAATTATAATATTTAATCAATGTTGTAAAATTTGGCTAGGTGGCCGTGGCCGACTAGTCGCTAGTCGGCCGCCACATACTCGATTTGGGGGAAAGTCGGAGCAAAAATCGTTTGAGGCAATAGTCGGTGCTAGTCGACCAACTAGGCGGCCCTACTTTAATAAAAAAAATGGTTACAAGTTATCAAAAATGATCCGAGCCTCTTTCAAAAACCTAAAAAGTGGCAATCCAATGAAGAAAATAAGGAGAAAAAAAAGGCAACTGACCTAATCCGTTGGCCGATCTGATACGTCGGCCACCTTCGCCCAGGCACAGCCGCAGGTAAATCCTTCCCCTTCCCTTCCCTTCTCATTCTCCTTCTCCTTCTCCTTCTCCTTCTTTATTCGTCGTCGTCGTCTTCTTCTTCTTCTTCTTCTTCTTCTTCTTCTTCTTTTTTTGCCTCCAATTTCTGTTGGACTTTTTTGCTGCTGGCTTTTATTTTTTTTGCTTTGGCTTTAATTTTTTTTTTGTTGTGAAACGGTGCTTTGGCATGTTGCTTTGTTTTTTTCCTGCTTTTTTGTTTTTACCACTGATGTTGGTTTTTTTATGTCTGTTGTTGCTTTTTTATTTTCTTTTGTCTGTTTCTGCTTTTTAATGTTTTTTTTGTCTACTAAGGACCGAGCATTCCAAAATGACAGTTTGTTGCTGCTGTTTGGTTGGACCGAGTGTTTGCTGTTGTCGTTTTTTATTTTTTTTTAAGTTTCCCAGGAAAAAAAACAAAGTTAGATGCAAATACTATTATACAAATTATTCTAATAGAAAAATGATAAGTATTAATAAGTATATGCTGGTTTTTTTTCTATTTTATTATTTTGTTTTTAATACATGTTATTAATATGATTCAATTGTTTTAGATATGACTACTTCATCGGTCATTTCAAATTTCAATGTTGGTGAGATGGCAAGTGATTTGAACATTCAAAATGCTTTGAAACGCGCATCCGATGACATTGGATGGAAGTATGGTGAACTTGTGGATGCTAAACAATTAGACCGAGTAAGATGCAAGTTATGTTCGAAGATTATGTCTGGAGGCATCTATTGGCTCAAATGTCATGTAGCCGGTTGGTACAAAAATGTCTTACAATAAAGCCCCTAAAAAGCAATACAAGAATGTGTAGAGACACTTGCTGGTGCTAAGAAGAAGAAACAAAAGTAAATTGAAGAGACAAAACTTAGAAAAGATGTTTCGACATCACATGATGCTATGGAAATGGATGCAGATATGGAAGTCATGAGACCGAAGAGGTCTACTATTGATAGATTTGTGGAGATTAATTCAGAAAAAAATACGACTCTACAATGTTTACAAAGCAAGCAAATTTGACGATCTTGGTGGTTAAGAAGAAGGTAATGGATACGCAACAATACATAGCACGGTGGATCATTGAGAGTGTCATTCTTTTCAATGTCATTCAAAATGACAGTTCAAGCTAATAACGAAGGCTATTGGACAGTTTGGTCCAAGATTACCTACGCCAAGTCGATATCGGTTGAGTGGCTCATGTTTGAATGCGGAGGTGTCGAGAGTTAAGAACTCTCTAAAAAAGCATAAAGATGAGTAGGCCATATCCGGTTATTCCATTATGACCGATGCTTGGATAGATCGTAAAATGAGGAGCAATATGAACTTGTCTGTTCATTGTAAGGAAGGGATCTCTTTCATTTCTTCAAGGGAAGATTTTGATGCATCTCATACGGGGTCTTACATATTTGAGTATGTCGATAAATACATTGACGATGTAGGCAAGAGGTGGTGCAAGTGTGATAGACAATGCTTCAAACAACATGGCGGCAACGACTTTGATGGCAACCAAAAGACCTAATTTATTTTGGACTTCTTGTGCCACACATACAGTGAATCTTATGCTTGAGGCGATTGGTAAACTTCCAAGGTAAGTCTTGACTCATAAACTCCTAGTTCATTACTTATTTAATATTTACTTGATTGTTTCATTACTTATCTACTTGGTAAAGTTTCAAGGTTCAAGAGTGCAATTGATAAGACAAGGGCCTTAACCATCTTCTAATATTCTCATCACTCAACCTTGAGTATGATGAGAAATTTGACAAAGAAGCGTGACATAGTACAACCGGGAGTAACACAACTTGTAAGTAATTACCTTACTTTGTAAAGCTTGGTGGAGAAGAAGGAACAACTAAAGCTTATGTTTGCTTCTAAAGAATAGGCTCGGAATTCATATTCCAAAAGTGTGAAGGAAAAAGTGGCATATGCAACCGTTGTTAGCATATCTTTTTGGAAGTCGGTGAACTCATGCTTGATTATTTTTTGGCCATTGGTGAGAGTCCTTCGCCTTGTTGATAGTGATAGGCTATCTATGCCATGGTTGTATGGAGAACTTGAAGTGGCAAAGAAAGAGATCAAGGAGGAAGTCTATAGTAGAGTTAAAAAGAATTATAAACTAATAATTGACATTATCGAGACTAGATCCAAAGATAGGCTTGATTCCAATTTACACTTGGCGGAATATTTGTTTAATCCATACTACTTTGCAAAGAATATGGTGGAGATAGGAGAGGATTTAGCTTGTATGTAAGCTATTCTCAATTGTGTGAAAAAATTCTTTTTCGACGATTTGAACACTTAAGTGAAAGTGAGTGATGAAGAATTAATCATGTATAAGAATTTAGTGGGGATATTTGGAAGAAAATAAGTAAAACTTTCTTATCAAACTAAAGATGTGAATGAATTTAATCCCGGTTAGTCTCGACTCCTAAACTCCTAGTTCATTACTTATTTACTTGATTACTTTATTTTATTGACTAGTACTTATTCACATGCTTTCTATGATAATGAATGCTAGTCGGGTGGTGGAGAAATTATGGTGGCAATACACCAAACTTGAAGAAGATAACAATTATAATCCTCTCCTTGACCACAAGTTCATCGGGTTGTGAGAGAAATTGGAGTAATTTTGAAGGGGCATGTGTTAGGGTTATATACTAAAAGCATCACTTTGTATTAACTATATTTCATTATTTTTAAATGAGAATCATATGGGCAAATATTTGTATGTTGTATTTGTTATAATGTTAATGCAAGTGTCTGATATTCTATATTGTAGATAATATGGTGTGTGGTGTTACACAGAAGATCATATTATCGGTTTTTTGTGGAATATATAAATAGTTCACAAACTAGGTGGACTTGGACAAACCATTGGACATGTTGTGGTATAATATGGTATTAGTCTATCTTGACTGTAGGTTTACACTAGTACACTTTGTGTGTATTGAATATGACCACTTGAGGTTGTTCTCTTTGTACTGACTATATAAGAGAACAAACACCTATGTTATTTTGGATGCTTATGCTCTTAATCCGGATATAATAATAGACATGTATATGCAGTGTGCATTACTTTAACTCATAAAAGAGTGAGATTCATTATGGGTCAATAACCTCTATGAATTGGGTAATGACATTGTCTGTATGATGAACTGTTGATTATAAAAGGAATCCATATCCCGATACTTTGGGTTGATGATGTCCCCTTAAGAAACTCATAAGGATTGTCATATAAACCTTGCATGTAGATTATATCTAACATGACAAATAAAGTTGAGTGGTACTACTTAAGGATAAAAGATGCCGATCAATATAATTGTCAGTAACTTAATTTAATCGACGGACATTCGATATGTGGGAAGACAAACAAGCATATAATAAGAAGGAGCCCATAATCGTAATTTGGGATTAGGAAGGTAGTGCAACAATAGCACTTTAGTGGATCGAGCTATTGTTAACGGGCCAGGATTGTGTGTTCGGGCTGAACATGGAATACCCATATCCGTTAGGAGACCTAACCCTAATTTCTTCTCATGGTCGCTGTCACACCCCGATCCCGCAAGGGTCAATCGTCCTCCCTTAGATCCTTTGCGGAACTGATCGTCCTCGCTAGGGCGTGATGTCGTGCGAACCTGGAGTTGCGCTCGCACAAGACAATAACGTGTAGTGATAGGAACCTATTTGAAACACAAGTTAGAAAATACATTCACAGATAGTTGAACACAAGTATAGGAAGAAAATATGCTTTTCATTAATAACTCAGAGTAATTTACATAGATTTTATATTTGATGCGTCTCTTGGCTACTTGGTTTGCATTATAAAAGAAAAACTCAAAAGGTAGGGCGCGCTCCATCAGATAAGCCTTGTCGTCCGTACATTATGCCCTTGTATAGATTGAAACTCCATGCCTCCAAAATGAACTGGCTTCAACTATACTTCAAAATAGAAAAACTTCTAACGCCTTCTCGTCTATGCACTAACGTTGCACCATCTGAGTGCCTGAAATAATTGCCCACAATGTCGGTCAGTACTCAGCTGTACTGGTGAGCGGGACAAACCCACTCGCCTAAATCAATACTTGCTTATTAGGGGCGAGCATGCATTAAAATGATCTTGCTATTGTGAACTAAGTGAATTCAGTTCATATCAGTTGCATGATTTTAGAGGAAACAAAAATAACGTTGAACCCATAAAGTACATCGGTTGCTTACTCAACCGATGTATGCATTCCCTGCAACGAAATATAAGTATACTTACCATATGCACAAGACAATATATTAGCATGTGTTCTATCTATATACGGTCATTGGTGTGATCGACACCATGGAGACTCATCCAAGGCATTGCGGAGTGCCCTGTCAGCCCGGGTAGCAAGCCCTGCTGAAGGTCCCGCAATGCATCGCGTCTAGCACGATCAAATATTTCTCCCCGGGTCGAGACAGTTCCAGTGTCCCTGAATACCGTTCGAGGGAATGCCAAACCTTGTGCACAAGTTGTCCTAGACCATGCAAATGCGTGAACAGTTCAATTATTAAACAATGCATGAGATGAAACAGAAGAAGTAAAGCAGCAATATATATATACTTATGCAACAATTCATATTTTCTTAAAGTCGTGTTCCGATTTTGGTGTCCCGTGGGTCCAAACTCTCCGAGGCACCAGGCCGCAACCAATAACCCAATTTTCTTTATATATTGGAGCTCGTATTTATGACGTATTCATGAATATACAAATTAGTCTATAATTTCTATGTTCCTTTCTTAGTGGCTGGCATGCATTGTGGCTAAGGATTTCCTAGGCGTTCAGCCAGGCATCATCGATTGAATGTTTAAAACATTAGAGATACGGACGTGAAGAAGTAGGAAAGAAGGGTCCAAACCACTCACTGATTAAAGAAAGTACTGAAAGAAGGAGTCCCGCCTAGCGATGATCAAACGTCAGTTACGCGGACCTACAATAGCACGAGCACCGGGTTAGAATCCTTTGCCTATCCTTCCTCCCGAATTCCCTAAGAATCAAAGCTCCAAACGAGAAAGCCAATAGCGAAAATTAAGTAAATCGAAAGCTACACCAAAACAAAATCCCAAAGTGTCACGACCCACACCCAAAATTTGGGCATGAGCCGTGGGTACGTCCAGCCTACGCTACAACATCGGCAGTATAACGCTGTCTAGGTCTCAATACTACTAAACATAACTTACAAGATAACCTGTCAATGATCTCAACTCTATAAGGAGGGCAATAAATAATGCATTGATCAACAATTCATAAGATACTCCATCACAATAACTATAGGAAAGCAATGGCATGATAAGATATAAAAGATAAGGAAGTACCGACATAAGTCAAGCACCACAACCCAAATACAACAATAATCTAGAGTCTAGCTATCCCAACATAATTAGTCTCAACAATAATACAAACCAAGTCTATAGTTTAGAACAAATAAATACATAGATAACTAGACCAAGGAGATATCTAAACGACTACGGGTGGTGTCTCCTCTAAGGAGAGTGACTCCTCTAGAATCTCCGGTATGTAGTCTCCCTCTACTCCTGGGCCATAGTGAGTAGGACAGAAGTCCTCAAGTTCCTCTGAAAAATATTATCCAGTCAGGATTGGAGCGAAGCATAAGCACTAAACATCAGTTTTATTTATATTGACAAAAATTATAAGACAGTGTAAGGAAATACATGATGAAGAAATACTGGAAAAGTAAGGAATACTGGAGAAATATGTAATCAGCAATAGTACTAACTAGCAATGAACAGACATATGTAAATGCTAGAAATGAGTGAACTGGAATAAAGAAATAGAATTTCTAGCTAAGTGCTGTGAAATATCAGTTTACTATGTGATCGACTTGGGACTAGATCAGGCTTGTTATATATGATTGGCTATTATACATATGAGGTCAGGCTAACCATCTAGTTAGCTATGATGAGAGCAATAGTCAGACTAATCATATATAATAGGCTATGAGGCATGTAAATGGTCAGGCTACACCCAACGTGATATGTGGGGTGAGCTATGATGCAAGTAAAGTGGGGTATGATCACATAATCTTGCTAATATCTCTCCGTCCCTAGCTAGTACGATGGATTCCAATCATGACTCCTCATGACAGGTATCTATGATACTAGCCCGTGTATGTACAGTATCAGAATCAAGCATACTCTACAACTAGAATTATAGTAATAATCAACATAATAAAAACTGTCAGAGAATGTACTCGCCTGTGGTCCTGAGCAAGGTATGAGGATCGATGTCCAAGGTGGAATCACAAGGACCTAATTATAAAATTATTATTGTTAAAAGGTGTTAAAAAGATATACATGTATACCTAATTCTAGTTTAGGCATTTGGGTCGTTTCTATGTCACTTGCTCTCTTACTAGACTAATACTGAAATTAGAGTATATACTTATCCATAGAGTCGATTTCTAGGTGATGTTAGGTCTACACTAGATAATCATAGGGTATACTAGACTATACTAGTTAATTTAGCTATATTAGTTAAAGTCTAATGATACTAGTTAGTATTAACTATATTAAGTACTGTTAGTATATATATAATTCATATGCCTTGGTATCAATTGATACCTTCTAGTATCAAGTGCTTCACAGTCACCATCCAACCCAATACTAACTATATATATATATATATATATATATATATATATACACACTAATACAATACATATTCCTACTAACTATATATAATGCTTACTAGGACATATAGTTACTTAGCTAACTATTAACAAAATCAAGTATATCACTAAATAACTATTTAACTACACTAACTATATTATCATATATAACTACTAACAAATAATACAATTTGTATACATAACTATCTAACTAATACATTATCTAATTAACTAACTAGCTATACACTAATATACCAATCTCATCCTACCACTGAGCTACCTAACTGTTGATACTGCAGGTACTAATACTGATACCTGAATGAAACCACCCTAAACCAACTAACTATTAACTATCTATACTAACTAGCTAGGCTAAACTAACTGATCTAAACAACCAACCTCAAACTTGTGCTCTGATGCTCAAACATTTACACAGGTTTGTGTTATACTAGACCCACACTCTCAACTATGGTATCAACTCAATTATCCCCAAACACCCTGATACATGTGATACACTAAACACTCTGATACACTCAAACACTATGATATGCATCACCTGGACACACCTTCACCCTCTAGCATACACTTAACTCTGGCACATTCACTCACTAATTCCTATCCCTATACACTGATACCTACATCAAATAATCACTAGTTCACAAGATATCCATGGATACATCCACATTGCATACACTATCTATTGATACCAAAATCTGATACCTAGAACTTCTAACACAACTATAGGCTTAATGATGCATTCAAAGTTTGATACCCCTATCGCTTTGGTACCACTGTTTCTACTACAAGTCTCTTGACAACTGCTACCCTGAGCCTCCAACCTACTGACCACTACTCACAACTGAGCTAACTGCTACCCACTTACAAATAATATTAATTCTAACCAATACACTACTATCTACTAATAGGTATTAACTCCTACTAACTAACATTAGTATACATATAAACTTAAGAAGCAAAATAAAGAAATATATGATACCCACATAATAACCAAACTAACACCAAGTATCCCATAGTGTCAAAACTGAAATATGCAAATAGGCAACATAATAACCAACTGACACCAAATATCCAACACAATGTTGCATTGGCCCTTCTTACTGCTGCTGCTATTGCAGTGAGCTTGCTCTCTGATATTGCTGTGGCTGCACTGAGCAGAGTGCAGATCTGCTGAACCTCAACTGCAGGAACTCCCTGTTAATACTGCTCGATACCTTCGGTTGCCACTGTGCTCGACTGCACATTCATGCAGTTGGCCGCACACTCACTGATACCTCACTCGAGTGATACACTGATACACACTCAAGTGATTCACTGATACACACTTGAGTGATACACTGATACACACTCGAGATCCAAATACCCTAATTCCTCACATAACTACACAATGAAAAACCCGATCCTCTCATACTGTCACACAGTAAACTCAAGACTGAGGCGACTCCCTGTGTAATCAGTCCCACACCAAAATATAAACATATATATATTAATACGTATACGTACATATACACACACACACACACACACACACACACACATATATATATATATATATATATATATATATATATATATATATATATATATATATATATATAGAGAGAGAGAGAGAGAGAGAGAGAGAGAGAGAGAGAGAGAGAGAGAGACCATATAAATATGTGTGCTTCCTATTAAACATTTCAACAAGCACCTAGTGTGCACAATTCTGGGATACTCTTGATACACCATGAATCCTCATGCATAAACCCCAAATAACGACTAAACATCTACATATACTATATAGATATACATATATATATATATATATAATTGTATATGATTAGGGATATGAAAATTAGGGAAAAATACATCCTTGGATCACAAAACACCCTAAATTCATATGACACCATGAAGGAATAAACATTTCCGATAAGATCCATGGAGCTATTCTGAGATAGCAAGCACTAGCTCCCGGTGCGACTTCATAAAAAGCAAGAAAAGAGAATATGGAAGAAAATGAAACGCACGTGGTGGTCATTATAGCGGTTCCTTCTGATCCTAGAAAACGTTCAGAAAAATCGGCTACGGACATCATAAAACCAAAAGAGACTCATGCTCTCCCTTAATAGTCATTCCTAAATCAATGGGTGTGCTCCTAATGGCCATACAAAAGATTAAAAAATGAATTAAATGAGAGTTTCCAGATTTTCACCTATTGGGAGATGGATTCCCAATGTAGCTTCTTCTTCTCCAAGACTCCTTGTGCTCAAGCTTCTAGGTCTCTTTTAATAAGGGAAGAATGAGGGATTTGAGGCTTAGAAATCTAAAATTTGTTTGAGGGAAAGAAGGGTTTTCTTGGGGGCTATTTCTAGAGTTTCTTTATGAGTCATGAGTGGCTTTGAGGGAGGCTCCCTCTTGCTTTATAGGGCCGGCCACAATGTAGGGTTAGGATTTTATGGATGCACAATGACTCTTTGCCCTCAATGGCTTGTCATGGAGATTTATTTAATGAGGGGTTAAGTCTTAAGTGAGGGATTTCACTAGATGCTAATTAATAGCATAAGGATTAGTCTAGTGGGTGTTTGTCTAGTCTAATACAAGGTCCATGGTCACATAAACTCTAGTCCACTAATCCATGACATCAATGAATATAATATAATATATATTACATATCATTCAATTATCAACATAATAAATATAAATATGGTAAATTACCAAAAAATCCCTACTCTAGAAATATGGTAGTGGCAAGTCTACCCTCCTAAAAAAAAATTTTGTCCTCGAAATTGAATTAAACTAGTACAAGAATACAATCAGACAATAAGAACTATACCTCAAGGCTCGAAGAGATACAGACACTGCTCGCACATTTCATCCTCCCTCTCCCAGGTTGACTCGCTTGGAGAGTGATGTCTCCATGCAACACAAACCAAGGGAATAGTCTGGTTCCGCAATACCTTCTTCCTGTGATCCAAAATATCTACGGGCTGCTCAGGGTAGCTGAGAGCCGGACCAACCTCGATCTTTGAGTGATCTAGTACGTGACTAGGATCTGCCACATACCGTCTCAACTGCGACACGTGGAACACATCATGTACTCCCTCTAGTACAGGCAACATGTCTAGTCTATATTCTACTGCACTGACCCTCGCAAGAATACCAAAAGGTCCGATGTACCATGGACTAAGCTTTCCACCTCCATCAAAGCGAATCGTGCTCCATGTCAGAGAAATCCGTAAGAACACCGGATCGCCAACCTAGAACAAAACAGTCATAACACGTAATCTAAAATAAAATAATTACTAGCAAAATAACAAAACCTATACCTCAAACTCCAAGGGTCTATAGTGGCTGTCGGCCCAATGCTGATGTCTGTCCTGCGCCACTCGAAGTCTGTCTCTGATGAGTTTCACCTTTTCCACTGCATCTACGACTATCTCTGGTCCTAACAAGGCTCTCTCTCCGACATCATCCCAAGATAATGGTGTACGACACCTCCGTCCATATAGAGCCTCGAATGGTGACATCTCGATACTGGCCTGGTAGCTGCTGTTGTAAGCAAACTCTACCAGGTATAAATGATCCTCCCAAGAACCTCTGAGATCTAGAATATAAGTGCGCGGCATATCCTCGAGAGTCTGAATAGTCCTTTCAGACTGCCCGTCTGTCTACGGGTGATATGTAGTACTGAACTTGAGCTGAGTGCCCAAGCTAGCCTGTAAACTCCTCCAGAAGTGGAAAGTGAAATGACTATCCCGATCCGAGACGATGCTCACAGGAACCCTATGTAATCTGACAATCTGCCGTACATATATCTCTGCTAGCTTCTCCGTTGTTGTACCCACTTTGAATGGTAATAAGTGGGCTGATTTGGTCAACCTATCCACAATGACCCAAATTGCGTCCTTTCCTCCTGGAGAACGCGGAAGCCCTGAAACAAAATTCATAGTCACGTGCTCCCACTTCCACTCTGGGATGGGTAAAGGCTGAAGCAATCCACCTGGCCTCTATCGATCCGCCTTTACCTGTTGTCACACTAAACACTGGGATACAAAGTGTGCTATCTCGCGCTTCATACCGTACCACCATACGTGCTCCCTCAGGTCTCGATACATCTTGTTGGCACCTAGATGCATCGAGTACTGAGAGCGATGGGCCTCCTGCAAGACCTCCTCGTGCTGCTCCCCGTTCGGCACACATATCCTAGTACCGTGCCATAACGACCCATCATCAGAAATAGTGAAGTCTTCTGATAATCCTGTCTGAACCAGTGCCTCGATACTCCTTAGAGCCTCATCATCATACTACGTAGCTCTGATTCTGTCCATCAGCTCAGACTGTATCTGCAATCCCCACATCTGAATCTTAATACCAGAAACTAGTACCTCAATTCCTAAGCTCTCAAGATCGGCCAACAAGTGTCTGTTTGACGTCAAGTACATAGCTATCGGATACCTGCTCAAGGCATCGGCGACTATGTTGGCCTTTCCTGGGTGGTACTATAATAAAATATCGAAGTATTTTATTAACTCCAACCACCTCCTCTACCTCATGTTCAACTCCTTCTGTGTAAACACGTACTTCAAGCTCTTGTGGTCTGTGAAGATCTCCACACGCTCTCTGTACAGGTAGTGTTTCCACAGCTTTAGAGCAAAGATAATCGCTGTTAACTCCAAATTGTGGGTGGGGTAGTTCTTTTTATGAGGGTATAATTGCCTGGAAGCATAGGCAATCACCTTCTCATATTGCTGAAGAACGCAACCCAAACCCTTCTCTGAAGCATCACTGTAGATAGTAAATCCACCTGTCCCCGATGGCAACGTCAATACTGGAGCTGTCATCAATCTCTTCTTCAGCTCATCAAATACGGCCTGACAATCCTCCGTCCAGACAAAATTCATATCCTTCCTGGTCAGCCTAGTCATTGGCTCTGCAATCCTGGAGATTTCTTGTACAAACCTCCTGTAGTAACCTGCTAGTCCGAGAAAACTCCTGATCTCAACTACTGAACTGGGAGTAGCCCACAACTCCACTGCCTCAATCTTCTTTGGGTTAACTGAGATTCTGTCACCAATCATCACTTGGCCAAGGAATTCAACCTTGTCAAGGAAGAACTCGCAATTTGAAAGCTTCCCATAAAGCTTCTCCTTCCTGAGAGTCTCCAAGATCATCCTCAAGTGCTCTTCATGCTCCTCTGGGGTCTTCGAATACACAAGAATGTCATCGATGAACACCACTACGAACTTGTCAAGGTACTGGTGGAACACCTTGTTCATCAAGTTCATGAATACTGCCGGGACAGACTAGCCACAAGCCTAATTATATAGTGCGCATCCCGATCGGATCAAAATTTGAGGCACTACATAATATACCACTAAGAAAAAGTTTTTTCCCGAAACTTAAGAATAAGGTCTTACCTCCGACTGAACGAACAATGAAGGATACTTCTCCTTCACTCCATCTCCCATGTCGATTCCTCTATCGAATAGTTCTGCCACAACAAGCGAACTAAAGATATTGTAATTCTACAGCACCTTCTCTTTATGATCCAAAATCTGCATAGGCTCCTCTGAGTACGATAAGTTCGTGCGTAGTTCCAATTGCTCGAAGCTAACCATGTGACTCGAATCATACATATACTTTCAAAGTTGAGAGACATGGAAAATATCGTGCACTTCAGCCAGGGCGGGGGGTAGTGCAATCCGATAGGCCACAACTGCCACTCGCTCAAGTATTTCAAAAGAGCCAACAAATTTAGGACTCAATTTGCCTTTAATATCGAAGCGCATCACTCCATGCATTGGTGTCACTTTTAAGAAGATGTGATCCCCGACCATAAACTCCAAAGGTCTACGATAAGCATCGACATAGCTTTTCTGTCGGCTCTGCGCAGTGCAGAGTCTTTCTCGAATCTAGCAAACTTTCTCAACGGCCTGCTCCACCAGCTCTGGTCCGAGTACTTGTTGCTCACCGACTTTGTCCGAACATATTAGAGATCGATACTTTCACCCGTAGAGCGCTTCGTATGGTGCCATCTGGATGCTCGATTGGTAACTGTTGTTGTACTTGAACTCTGCCAACGGAAGGTGCATGTCCCAACTAGTATTTAGATCAATCACACACAGTCGCAACATATCCTCAAGTATCTGATTTATCCCTTCTGTCTGGCCGTCAGTCTGGGGGTGATATACGGTACTAAACTTTATCTTGGTACCCAAAATAGACTATAGGCTAGTCCAAAAATGAGATAAGAAACGTCCGTCGCGGTCCGAGACGATTGAGGTAGGTACTTCGTATAGTCAGATAATCTCATCAATGTAAATCTGTGCTAACCGATCGACGCTCCGTATAACTTTGATAGAGAGAAAGTGGGCAGATTTGATCAAATGATCAACTATGACCCAAATCGTATCATGCCCCCGCGACGTCTTTGGGAAGCCCACGATAAAATCTATAGCGATATTGTTGTCCCATTTCTACTCGGGAATAACGAGATTCTACAGCTTCCCGTCAGGCCTCTGATATTCAGCTTTCACCTGTTGATAGGCCATACACTGTGACACAAATATTGCCACATCCCGCTTTATATTGTGCCACCAGAAGGTCCTGTGCAAGTCCTTGTACATCTTGGTAAGGAATACTTCGTATAGTATGCCTCTGTTATAATTTCCCTTTAGAGTACTGGGTCACTAGGAACGCATAATCTTCCTTTCATCTGTAAGGTCCCATCTTCACCACGAAGTTGGA
The DNA here is from genome assembly GCA_036927795.1 of Iris macrosiphon. Classification (NCBI taxonomy): domain Eukaryota; kingdom Viridiplantae; phylum Streptophyta; class Magnoliopsida; order Asparagales; family Iridaceae; genus Iris; species Iris macrosiphon. The sequence goes on along the minus strand of JAYESA010000006.1, from coordinate 111,811,440 downwards.
TGTCTTCCCTGTCGAGATCAGCCCACGTACCTTTATTAGGAACTGATCGTCCCTCTGAGCAGATTTGATTCTATCACGCAAACTCGGCTCAAGATGGAGTCATGCCAACTGCATTCCTCTATGCCGAACTCGAAACTCGATGCCCATCGCCTCTAGATCCTGAAGCAAACGGTTGTTTATGGATAGCGAGCCCACGTGCTTTTGACTCAGAGCATCAACAACGACGTTTCCCTTGCCCGGCATATATGCGATCGTCAGGTCGTAGTCCTTTATCAGTTCTAGCCAGCGCCACTGCCGGAGGTTCAGTTCCCGTTGGGTGAATAGGTACTTGAGGCTCTTGTGGTCTGTATAGATTTTGCAAGCAACACCATAAAGATAATGTTGCCATAACTTCAGTGCAAACATAATTGCCGCCAGTTCCAAGTCATGTATTGGGTAGTTTTTCTCGTGCGGCTTTAATTGTTTGGAGTCGTACGATATTACCTTATCCCTCTGCATGAGAAGACACTCTAAGTCGAGTCCTGAAGTATCGTTGTATATCTGAAACTCATCTACTCCATCTGGAAGTACAAGTATTGGAGCTGAAATGAGCCGTTGCTTTAGCTCTTGGAAGCTAGCTTCGCAGTCGTCGCTCCACTTGAATGCAATCCCTTTCTGAGTAAGGCAAGTCAAAGGTGAGGCAAATTTAGAAAAATCTTTCACGAACCTGCAGTAGTATCCCGCAAGGCCCAGAAAGCTACGAACTTCACTGGCTAACGTAGGTTGCTTCCAATCCACCACCGCTTCTATCTTCTTTGGGTCTACGGTGACACCTTCTGCCGAGATGACATATCCAAGGAATGCCACACTGTTCAACCAGAATTCATACTTGTTGAGCTTTGCAAACAACTGATGCTCTCATAATATTTGCAGCACGATCTTCAGGTGTTCCTTGTGTTTCGTCTCATTCTTAGAATATATTAGTATATCGTCAATAAATACCATAAACTTGTCCACAAATGGCCAAAATATATTGTTTATCAGATCCTTTAAAGCTGCTGGGGCATTCATCAAGCCTAACGACATTACAAGAAATTTATAGTGTCCATATCGGGTTCGGAATGCTGACTTGGGGACATCATCGGATTTGATTTTCAACGGTGATAGCCCGACCTAAGATCGATTTTAGAGATTACTGTTGCGCCTTGTAGTTGATCAAACAGGTCGTCTATCCTTGGTAATAGGTACTTGTTCCACACGGTAGCCTTATTCAGTTCTCGAAAGTCTATGCATAGCCGTATGGATCCGTCCTTCTTTTTCACGAACAACACCGAAGCTCCCCATAGAGAAACGTTTGGGCAAATGTATCCTCGATCCAACAGATCTTGCGACTGCACCTTCAGTTCCTTTAGCTCTGCTGGGGCCATTTGGTAGGGTGCCTTCGATATCGGTCGCGTATCCGAAAAGGTGCCAATAGAGAATTCGATATCTCGATCAGGAGGCATTCCAGATAGCTCATCCGGGAACACGTCGAGAAAATCTACTATAACATCAGCTTGAGCTGCATCTGCACCTTCCTGCCGGGTATCTCGAACAGAGGCTAAGTTTCCTTCACAGTCCGAATACAACATGCGCCTAGCCGTAATTCCTGATATCACTATTACCATCTTCGGTGCAGCGCTGCACGAATAGTAGAAGTCTGCCTCACCGGGTAGACGAAATATGACTCGCTTCTCTGCGCACTCGATTATTGCATGGCAAGCCCCCCAACCAGTCCAGTTCGAGAATAATGTCGTATTCCTTAATGTCTAGAACAATGACATCTAAGGAAAGCTTTATGTCTCCGATGCAAATATAGCCGTCCCTACAGATCACATTGGCGGACATGGCGACTCCCGAAGGGGTACTCACGCAAAGGTTCATATTTATTCGAGTAGAAGCTAATTTATTCTCAACAATAAAATTAGCAGATATAAAACTATGCGTAGCTCCTGAATCGAATAAGACTCTAGCGGGCAAATCTTGGAAAAGTAAGGTACCTGTCACAACAGTGTCGGAGACAGATGCCTCATCCTGAGTCAATGCATAGACTCTGCCTTGGGCACCCTGGCATTGTGGGTTCACTGGTACAACATTGGCGCCATGTGTTGGAGGCCCCTTGTTCTTGTTTGGCTGCTATCTGACGATCGTCCTGGGGTTTCGACAATCGAATGCTTTATGGTCTAAATGGCCACATTTGAAGCATCCTATAACTCGGCACTCATTCATCCGATGCTCTATCTTGCCGTACCTATGGCAATATGGTCCCTATGATGGACCCCTATACTAGATGTATGCGAGCGCTTTGCCACTCCAGACCCTCGCATTTTATGAGGCCGCTTGTTGAAATTGGTATGTGGAGTATGTACATTATTCTTTTATGAATTGCGCCTAAATATCCATTTTCTATTAAGGGCTGCTTCGTAACATTCCTGGTAGGTCTGGCACTTTTGATTTATGACATCCCTACGCAGGTCGTCATTCAAACCTTTCTGGAAATGATAGCACCACGCCTACTGGTTGGGCAAGAAGTATCCAATAAACTTCGCGAGTCTTGCGAATACTGAGTCATAGTCATCAACAGACATACTTTCTTGTACCAGATTGCTGAAGTCGTCTTTCTTTTGTTGCCGTACGACCCTTGGAATATATTATTCAATGAAGACATATTTGAATATCTCCCAGGTGATCCTGCAGTTGGGATTGGCATCATAAATCCCTTGCTTGGTAGCTTCCTACCAATCATGCGCCCGTAGTTCCAGTTGCACTGATGCACAAGCCACTCGTTTGGACCCCTTAATGCCAACCAAGTTGAAAAGTCCCTCGAGTTTTGTAATCCATCCTATCACCACATCCGGTTTTGCCCGCCCGTTGAACGTTGGTGGGTACATCTTAGTGAACTCAGCCGCTCTGGAGGTATTATTAGCGAAAGGATGCGTTTCCTCAGATTCATCTTCTACCGCTACAGCCGGCGGCGTGATAGGCATCACCGTGGATCCGCCGTTGCTGGGCACCAAAGATGTGATCAATTGCATCATGGTATCCATCTACTTCTGTTAAGCAGTGAATTATGCTTGAATCTGCGCATGTTGAGTGACAGCTTGCTGTTGTTGTACCTCCATTAGGTGCATGAATCGCTCAGTCGTATCGATTGAACCCGCCCTTCCGGATTCTCCAAAACTTGCCAGGTCGCTCTGGATAGGCTGAGCATTGCTTGCAGCGGCAGTATTTTTTTTGCCATTGCTACAAAAGAGAGTAGCTTGTCAACACTCCAAAAACGATAAATCCTTATCTATGGGCTCATTGTCTAGGGCGATTCACCTCATACAACGGACGCCGAATGCAACTCAATCGAGAGGTGCATCAAACTCTTCGAATATCTTTTAAAAACCTAAGAAAGTGAAGCCATGCTCTGATACCAATATGTCATGCCCCGATCCCGCAAGGGTCAATCGTCCCCACTTAGATCCTTTGCGGAACCGATCATCCTTGCTAGGGCATGATGTCGTGCGATCCTGGAGTTACGCTCGCACAAGGCAAGAACGTGTAGTGATAGGAACCCATTTGAAACACAAGTTAGAAAATACATTCACAGACAGTTGAACATAAGTATAGAAAGAAAATATGCTTTTCATTGATAATTCAGAGTAATTTACGTAGAGTTTATATTTGATGTGCCTCTCGGCTACTTGGTTTTCATTACAAAAGAAAAACTCAAAAGGTAGGGCGTGCTCCATCAGATAAGCCTTGTCGTCCGTACATTATGCCCTTGTATAGATTGAAAGTCCACGCCTCCAAAATGAACTATCTTCAACTGTACTTCAAAATAGAAGAACTTCTAACACCTTCTCGTCTATCCACTAGCGTTGCACCGTTTGAGTGCCTGAAATAATTGCCCACAATGTGGCTCAGTACTCAGCTGTACTGGTGAGCGGGATGAACCCACTCGCCTAAATCAACACTTTCTTATTAGGGACAAGCATGCATAAAAATGATCTTGCTATTGTGAACTAAGTAAATTCAGTTCATATCAGTTGCATGGTTTTAGAGGAAATAAAAATAATGTTGAACCCATAAAGTACATTGGTTTCTTACTCAACCGATGCATGCCTTCCCTGCAACGAAATACAAGTATACTTACCATCTGCACAAGACAATAAATTAGCATGTGTTATATCTATATGCGGTCGTTGGTGTGATCGACACCATGGGGACTTATCCACGGCATTACGGCATGCCCTGTTAGCCCGGGTAGCAAGCCCTGTTGAAGGTCCCGCAATGCATCGCGACTAGCACGATCAAATATTTTCCCCCGGGTCGATACGGTTCCAGTATCCCAAAATACCATTTCGAGAAAAAGCCAAACCTTGTGCACAAGTTGTCCCAGACCATGCAAATGCGTGAACAATTCAATTATTAAATAATACATGAGATAAAACAGAAGAAGTAAAGCAGCAACATATATACTTATGCAATAGTTCATATTTTCTCAAAGTCGTGTTCCAATTTTGGTGTCCCGTGGGTCCAAACTCTCCGAGGCACCAGGCCACAACCAATAACCCAATTTCCTTTATATATTGGAGCTCGTATTTATGATGTGTTCATGAATATACAAGTTAGTCTATAATTCCCATATTCCTTTCTTAATGGCTGGCATGCATTGTGGCTAAGGATTTCCTAGGCGTTCAGCCGGGCATCATCGATTGAACATTTAAAACATTAGAGATATAGACGTAAAAAAGTAGGAAAGAAGGGTCCGAACTACTCACTGATTAAAGAAAGTGCTAAAAGAAGGAGTCCCGTCTAGCGACGATCAAACGTCAGTTACGCGGACCTTCAATAGCACGAGCACCGGGTTAGAATCTTTTGCCTATCCTTCCTCCTGAATTCTCCAAGAATTAAAGCTCCAAACGAGAAAGCCAACAGTAAAAACCAAGCAAATCGAAAGCAACACCAAAATAAAATTCCAAAGTGACATCAAGAAAACCAAGCAACAAAGCACGAAAACTATTAGACTTATTTCAATAGAGGCCTATCCATGAGTTAAAAAGGATCATCGTATTTTGCCCGTGGCAAGAGGATGCCGAAGATCTAAATACCAAACTATGACTCAGACAGACTAGCCACAAGCCCAATTATATAGTGCACATCCCGGTCGGATCAGGATTTGAGGCACTATAGTCGCTGCCGTAGCCTATATATATCCTCTATTCTTTGTCCGTCATGGTAATAAAAAAGTAAGCAATTTTCTCTAAATTTATTTTTCACATAAGGAGAGAAAGAGGGTCAGCCAATGAGAAGAAAAGGTTAGAAGATCGTCGCCCACACGACTTCTAATCCGAGGAAGGAATACCTACAGAAGATCTTGGGGTTGCTAACTGATCAAGGTTGCTGAAAACCTTCATCTTCTTCTTGCTACTTCATGTATAATTCGTGAACCCTAGTTTCCACCTTTGAAGGGTTAGATCACGTATTAAACTTGTTAATCTTCTATCGATCGATATGTACACCAATCTGCGGTCCTCGGGATCCCCAGTTCCATCAATTGGCATCAGATCCGGTATTGGATCTACGTATAGAATGATAAATCCATGTTGTCCAATAAAACTCACATTAAAAACTAGTTGGTAGATGTAGATCTGTTCTAACTTGGTTTTGAAGGCATCTTAGATCCAACTATTTTGCTCTGTGTGCATTTTTTTTTTGTGATTTAAACCCATGGTATGTCATGGCTGTTGTTGTTCTTGGATGTAATTAAAATCACGAGGGTTGATCATGCTTATATATTTAAATTTTTTCAATCTAAATTATATGTAAACTCCTTCGATTGATGTAATTTAAAATTTTTGATTTATCATGATAGCGATGGTGGCTGTTTCTGATGCGGGACGAGATACTAATTTTTAGCAGTCCGGAGGCAAACAAATAAATTTTGATGAAGAAAAAAGATGGCCAAACCTAAAAAAAAAATCGGGGCACTATCCCGAACCCCGCGACCTGACCCCCAAATTACTCTGCGCAAAACAAGATTCTGGATTCGGTAGTTGAGGAAGAAGCATGATATATGCAATAATAGTTGAATATTTATTTTTTATTTATTTCTATATCTGCCTATTCTATTATGTATGTTTATTATTCTGTGGATGTTTTCTATAAACTAAGCCCACATTAATAATGGACAATATGGTCATACGTCAAATAGTAGAAAAATCCTCATTGTTAAATAACTAGAGAGATAATTTATTTAGTATAAATTCCATGGTCTCCATTACTAGTTTGTAGGTGATATAATTATACTCGCATGTTGGCTTTAGTGCCTTCCTCCATATCGGATGAGTATAATTACGGATCACCAATATAGACTTCTTTTTGGATAATTATAGAAAATTGCCTAGTGTGTGTTTACTTCTCTATCTGAAAAATACATTACGAAGTAATAGACTTAGTATTAAGTAATGGTGTACACTTAGATACAAATAATGGTATCCTCCCTATCGGAGTCACTGCTATTATTTGTAGGACCGAAGCAAAGACCAACAAATTAATTTTATTTGTCATAAAGTTAGGTTGACATGATAGTAAAATTAATAAAAAAACCTTCTTGGACAAATATTGAATTAGTATACGTCCACACTATCGTGGCATATTAAATTCATGATGTTTAAGGTGTTGGTGAACTTTTTATTATTATTTTGAGGGAATCAATATATTTTTAGTTCAAAAAAGTTTTTGCCCTATATAATTATTATTTATGTAATTCTCACGATTTCAAAAATGGGTTCATTCAGTCCATTTATGGTGATTCTTAAAGAAAATAAACTTACTGGCCCTAATTACATTGACTGGAAACATAACTTGGATATTGTCTTAACTGCTGAAGAGTACAAATATGTACTCCATAAGGAATGTCCACCTAAGCCAGATGCTAATTCTGATAAAGAGGTCATAAGAAGTGGATCAAGGCAGATGAGATAGCGCGATATTACATTATGATATCTATGTCAAATATACTGCAATATCAGCATCAGGCCATGACCACATCTTATGACATGATGTACAACCTCAAGGAACTCTTCAAACATCAGAGTAGGGCAGCTAGGCAGTTTGCTATGAAGAGTTTAATGAATAAGACCATGGCTGAATGGACGCCAGTAAGGGATTATGTTCTCAAGATGATGGGTCATCTTAATGAGATGGAGATCCTTGGAGCTAAAATCGATAGGGAAACCCAGGTCGATATTATTCTCGGGACTCTGCCTAAATTTTTTGCACGTTTTACCTTAATTACAACATGAACAAAAGGTTGTACAGTTTGGCAGAACTTGTGAAAGAACTATAGGATATTGAGGCTCTCATGAGGCAGAATGACCATATTTATGTTACTGAAAAGGCTTCTACTTCTAAGCCGAAAGGCGGTAAGAAGAAGAAGAATATTCAGAAACAAGAAAATTCACCAAAGAAGGGCATGGGACCTCAAGGCATTGTGAAAAAGTTGAAAATCAAGTATTTCAAGTGCAAAGGGTCAGGACATTAGAAGAGTGAATGTCCACTTCTCAAACAAGGGAATAAAGAAGGTATATCTCATTTACTAATAGCTGAAACATGTTTAGCGGTGTTATCTACCGGCACCTGGTGTGTAGATACATGAGCCACTAATCATGTCTGTAATTCATTGCAGGGGTTCCAGAAAACCAGGCGTCTTAGTGATGGAGAGATATGCTTGTTCATGGGCGACGCTACAAAAGTAGCAGCCGTTGTAGTAAGAGATGTTATTTTATATTTTGGTAGAAATAAGTCTTTGACATTGAGAGATTGTTTTTATGCACCTTCACTTAGAAGGAATTTAATTTCTGTTTCTATGATAGTTAAGGATGGATATTCAGTTTATTTTAATAACAATATTGTTATTAGAAAAATAAGTATTTTATCTGTTCTTGTGCATTAGTTGATAATTTGTATGTCATTAATCCTATTTCACCCATAATGCAACTTATGAAAATGAATAACACATTTTCTAACTTAAATAAGAGAAATGAACCTTCTTGTATGAACCAAATATATCTTTGTCACTTGCGGTTGGGACATATTAATCTAAGAAGGATTCAAAGATTGGTTAAAGATAGACCTTTGAGTTCATTGGAAGTAGAGGCACTTTCAGTCTACGAATTCTTCTTGGAAGGTAAAATGACTAAAAGGCCTTTCACGGCAAAGGGGTATAGGACCAAAGATGTGTTGAAATTAGTTCATTCTGATTTTTGTGGGACCATGACTATCCAGGCTAGAGGTGGCTTTGAATATTTTGTCATATTTATTGACGATTATTCAAGGTATGTATACATTTAATTAATGCATCGTAAGTCTGACTGCTTTAAGAAATTCAAAGAGTACAAGACTGAAACAGAAAAATGTCATAGAAAATGTATCAAGTCATTACGTTCAGATCGTGGTGGCGAGTACCTCTTTGGAGAGTTTATGGACTATTTATCAGAAGCTGGGATTACATCCCAATTGACTGTATCTGGAATACCCCAACAGAATGGTGTAGCAGAAAGAAGGAATATGACTCTTATGGAGATGGTTAGATCAATGATGAGTTATTCAGATTTACCAGATTCATTTTGGGGATATGTCTTAGAGACTGCAGCTTATATTTGAACTTGGTACCTTCTAAGTTAGTACCTATTACTCCCACAGAGCTGTGGACTAGGAGTAAGCCTAGTCTGAAACATGTTCGAATTTGGGGTAGTCCAGCACATACGTTGAATGGAAAATCAGATAAGTTAAAATCTCGTACATAAGTACGCTTGTTTGTAGGCTATTCAAGAGGAACGAAAGGAGGTTTATTTTATAGTCCTAAGGATCAGAATGTCATTATTAGCCCTAATACCCGATTCTTAGAGGAAGACTATGTGATGAACCATAAACCCATGAGTAGGGTTGTTCTAGAAGAACTGAGAGATAAGACACCAAATACTTCAGTACTAACAGTACAACAGGAGGAACCACAAGTAACTGCACAACGTGTCACAAATATTACACCATAACCTATAGTGCCTCATCGTAGTGGGAGGGTTATTGTACAACCTGACAGATTTATATTCTTGGGAGAGTCATCAGACTTCATCCCTGAGTAACAAGATTATGATCGCTGCACCTATAATGAAGCACTCCAAGATAAAGATGCAGAATCTTGGCAAAAAGTAATGATATCTGAAATAGAATATATGGATTCTAATCAAGTCTGGGAGCTTGTAAAACCACCTACTAGTGTAAATGCCATTGGATGTAGGTGGGTTTACAAGAGAAAAAGTGGATCAGACGGTAAAGTTGAAACATTTAAAGCTTGGCTTGTTGCGAAAGGTTTTACTCAGAAAAATGGTATTGATTATGAGGAAACATTTTCGCCAGCAGCCATGCTTAGGTCTATCCGGATTCTTTTATCTATTGTAGCTCATTTCGATTATGAGATTTGGTAAATAAATGTCAAGACAACTTTCCTTAATGGAAGTCTTGAGGAGAACATCTATATGAAGCAACCAGATGGGTTCATTGAAAATGGCAAAGAGCATATTGTTTGTAAGCTTAAGAAGTCCATTTATGAACTTAAGCAAGCTTCTAGATCTTGGAATATCCGTTTTGATCAAGTGATAAAATCCTATGGATTTGATCAATGTTCGGATGAAGCATGTGTATACAAAAAGTATGACAGAAATGTAATGGTATTCCTAGTACTTTACGTGGATGACATCTTGCTCATTATAAACAGTGTAAACGAGTTATCTAATGTAAGGGTATGGTTATCCAAGCAGTTTGATATGAAAGACTTGGGAGAAGTAGGTCACATCCTTGGGATCAAAATTCTACGAGATCGCAAGAAAAGGATGTTAGGCTTATCCCAAGCTACCTATATCGATACTATACTAACTCGTTTTAGAATGCAAATTTCTAAGAAAGGTTTATTATCTTTTAGGCATGTAATTTCTCTATCAAAGAAGAACTTTTTGAGGACACCTAAAGAGATAGAGGACATGAAAGTGATTTCTTATTCTTCGACAGTAGGAAGCTTAATGTATGTAATGCTATGTACGAGACCAGACATATGCTTTGCCGTTGGCATGGTTAGCAGATATCAGTCTAACCCAGGACAAGATCACTGGACTGCGGTAAAGCATAATTTGAAGTACCTGAAAAGGACTAAAGATTATATGCTGGTTTTTTATGCAGATAGTTTAGTGCCCTTGGGGTATACAGACTCAGATTTTCAGTCAGATAGGGATACCAGAAAATCTACCTCGGGTTATGTATTTACTTTAGGAGGTGGAGCCATAGTATGGAGGAGCATCAAACAAAAATGTATTGCCGATTCCACCATGGAAGTCGAGTATGTGGCAGCCTCTGAGGCAGCCAAAAAAGCAGTTTAGCTCAGAAACTTTCTAATGGACTTGGATGTGGTACCTACTTTGCCTAAGATTATTACCCTTTATTGTGATAATACTGGTGTAATTTCAAACTCAAAGAAACCACGAGCCCATAGGACAGGTAAACACATTGAGCGCAAATACCACCTGATACGAAATTTTGTAAAGAGAGGAGAAATTGTTGTGGTCAAGATAGCATCAGTAGACAACCTAGCTAATCCCTTTACAAAGAGCTTACCAACTAAGGCTTTTGATAGTCATGTTGAGGGAATGGGAGTCAGATGCATAGCAGCATGGCTTTAAGTATAAGTGGAAGATTGTTAGGGTTATATACTAAAAGCATCATTTTGTATTAACCACATTTCCTTATTTTTAAATGAGAATCATATGGGCAAATATTTGCATGTTGTATTTGTTATAATGTTAATGCAAGTGTCTAATATTCTATATTATAGATAATATGGTGTGTGGCATCACACAAAATATCATATTATCAGTTCCCTGTGGAATATATAAATAGTTCACAACTTATATGGACTTGGACAAACCATTGGAAAGGTTGTGGTGTAATATGGTATTAGTCTATCTTGACTATAGGTTTATACTAGCACACTTTGTGTGTATTGAACAGGACCACTTAAGGTTGTTCTCTTTGTACTGACTATTGTTCATTATTAAAATTGATTGCTTCAATAAAAATACTAAAAAAAGTACAAAGAGGTCATAAAAAGACAATCTAAGTACAAATTTTTGATTCTGGGGTGTGATGATGGACAAAGAGCACTATGGCGGCTCCTTTACTCCGTTAACGATCCGACGCAGAGTGAAGAAGCTTGTGTTCTCCCTTGGCTTGGCTCTGGATGCTCTCTCTCCCTGTTGCCCCTCTGCTCTCTGTGTCCTCCTCTCTCCGTCCATTTTTGGGTATTCCACCCGGGTATATATATTCATCCTCGGGCGCGCATATGTTGGGCCGCAAGGATATTGGAGGGTGCCACATGTGCCTTCTTAACAGGGTAAAGCTGCAACCGTGAGCATGCCAAGCTACCACATGGTCGTTTGCTTAGATTTTTTGCTGCTAAAGATCTGGGTGATTCTCGTCCTTTGCGGGCGTGACTTGGTCAGCTTGACACATAGCCCGTACTTGGCTGGAGAGAATCACTCATGTCGTAACAAAAAGATTTGGTCTTCATGGAGTCTAGGAAGCATGTGGCCAGTGACGCATGATGCACATGGAGTCTAGGACGCATGGGGCCAGAGATACATGGAACGCATGAAGTTTGGGACGCATGAGGCCAAAGACACATAGAATAGACGAAGTCTGGAATGTATGAGCCCCTTGTTATGCTGTACACGTGGCGTTGCACCCCATCGAGAGGGATGTTCTGTGCTGATGTGAGACTTCTATCACTTAGTGTGTTCTCGTCTTTTGAGGCATTTAGAAAATTCTCTTTATCAGGATCCCGTGTCAGAGACGATCCCGTTGTCAGGATGCCACGACAGGTATGTCTGCGGCCACAGCTGCTTCAGCCGAAATATGATGCATGTATGTCGTCTTGTTGGGCTACAAAGTGATTCTGCGGCCCGTTCTCTTCTGAGCTTTATTCCGGGGTGCATGGTTTATGTAGGACCGTTAGGGCAACTCTAGGGGCTGAATAGAGTGCATATGTACAACAAAAATAATAAACCCCAATTAAAAATTAAGCTATATAAAGGCAGTATATGTACCAACAGATATATCAATTATGAATATGCAGTAAAGTAAGAGTTGAGAAAAGCAAACGCAAACACTACGATTTTATCCTGGTTTCCCTCTGAGGGGACTAGTCCAGGCCCGAGAACTCTTGCTCGGAGTTGTATCCACTATAATCACCAATAGTGAATCATAAGCTCTGATCCGAAGGCTTGCAAACTTCTTATAACAACGAGCTTTGATCCGAAGGCTCAAAAGACTTCACACGTACGTTTGATCCGAAGGGCACTCCGAATTCAAACACTAGAGAACTTGACAAACTAAGATTTTTAAGACTCGATCAAACTTCTAAATCGGAACTGTATTGGCACTAGAAGGTTGGGAGTTGGTATTGGGAATGAAGAAGGTTTATATCTTAGGAAGATAGAGATATAAAAGTGATTGAATGAGTTAATAAGAATGTAGAATTCAATCTCTATTTATAGGGTTTTTCTGAACCGAGTTTGGGCCGAGTTCGGATGCCCAACGTTCAGAAAATTGAATGTTAGAATCCTGGCCTCACGGAGTAGCCTTACAAACTGGGTCTTAGGGTGACTGAGTTCAGCCCGAGTTCTGTTCGAACCCTGTTGAACTGTTTCTAGAATGTTGGGTCCAGGTTTGGTTTGGTTCAGGTTGTTTTGAGTGGACTAGGTTCTGGTTTAATATGGGTTTGAGTTTTCTAGTGCCAACACGAACCCAATGTATATTTTGTCCTAGACTCAATGAATATAAAATACAGACTCAATAACATAGCTTATAGACTTGTTGCATCATGTCTTCACCGAAGTAACAGAGATGCAATGATTGTTATTTTATGTGCCATATTGAGTCATATCAGATTATAGTTAGTCGATTATCGAAATCGAGTTGACGGTTACCCATTTGGGCCAACAATCTTTCCTATTTTGATAATTGACAAACTGTGATCGATACATCAATATTCATACCTGGGCACAGATCTTTGAAAAGTACAAGGCTCTCCCTTAATTCCTGAATGGCGGTATAGGTGCATCATCGGTCCTTGTCTTCTCATGTATTGCTTCTTCCGTCTCTTTGTCTTCTCCTGTATTGCTTCTTCCGTCCTTTTGTACTTGTCTTGCGTATCGGTCTTTTTTCTTCCCCTTTGTCATTTCATCAAAATGATATAGCTCATGGAGCAAATATAGACAACATATAAAACATAAAGTGAAGAAAAACAAGACATAATTTTAAATTATAGATACTATTTAATGATATAAATGAATAAATTTCTATCAAAAGTTATAAAAAAATCTATCAGAGTATCCATGATTTATGCATTTGAACTCAATCACTTTAGCATTTTATATGAATATTCTTTAGATAAACATGAATGTAAAGGAGAGAACCAAAGTCCTTGAGAATAAAATATTCAAATGACTGTAATGCTCCCCTGCAAAGTATGACCTATATAAATATAGATAATCATGAACTTTTACACATACTCCATATACTATGAACAAAAAAAAAGCTTTCATAGTGCAGAATATAGAAAATATATAGCCTAGAAAATATGCCAATTATAGCTAGAATATCATCAACATCAATTTCTACTAAAGACCGAGCCAATAGCTATTGATCATCACAAGTAATTTGAAATGCCTAATTAAAACTAGAAATTCCAGTTCTTGACGATAACGATTGCCAACTTTAAGTCAAAAAGTAGACATTGAATTCGTTGTTGTCTTCGGAACAATAAATTGCAGAAAAGACCTTAACAAATCATGATTCTATTAAAGTGCTGATCATCTTAGGTTAGCTGTTGGGGCCGGATCCCAACTAGCGGTGGTCTGAAGATACTTAAGTACCGTTTTGCTTAGGCTATTTATGCCTTTTTGACAGAAGGGCCCTTTTGGCTTATACCCAAAATAATTTTTACTTTTACAGAACTTAGATTTAAAAGAATTTTAAGCAATTTAATTCTTCCTGCGTCATTCAAATTCATAATTCATAATTCTTGACAAATAAAGTTGAGGCGATACTTGGCTAGGGGATTAGTAAAGATATCAGCAAAATAATGTTCAGAGTTACCAAAAGAATTAAGCAAATATCGTAAATCTCATTTCACAAAGATGAAAAATATATATACTTGAAAAATATGCACTAAATAAATAAGGTGATCTAAGAATATATGATTCAAATCCATATTTAGTCATGTGCAATAGTCAATAAAATATCTAAAAAAACTCAACCACTGGTCATGCTAGATGAAATAATAAGAATTAACTAAGCATGCTAGTATCATAAGTCTCATATTAACAATTAAAAAATTAAATACATGTTTGATTCTATAATTTAGCCAGTTAGGAAGGAATTTTTTTTTATGTTACCAAAGTAGCTTTCGTTGCTATACTTATGTTGGTGCAATTGATTGAAAGATGACATTTGTAGCATTGCAACTACCAACATTCTCCTTGGTGCTAAATCCCAACACAAGACGTTCTACCTACATCATTAGGTAGAAACTTTGGTATCCAAGATTTGGATCCATATTTATTAGCTTTTGGTATCCACATAAACTTGTTCATACTAACCAACTATTTAATATTACATTGTTGTGAAATATGTCCTTGTAGACCACAGTAATAACATATAGCATGGACATAAGTGTTAGAAACAATATGGTGAATATGACTATGTGAAGTGGTGCATTATGTCTTGCGTGGATATTTGTAATAAAATGCATGATTAGAAGGTTTGGCCTTCTTGGGCTGTGTCTTATGAGTGTCCTTGGGTTTTGAGTGACACGTGTTAGATTAGGAAGCAGTTTGTGCAGACTGTTTTATTAATCTAATTTTTAACTTTTTGGATGTGTCATATAACTCAGTATATCTAGCAGTTAAGACATTAATTATAATAAGTGCATAACTACTCTTTTTCTTCTATATTTCATTATCTTCTTTGAGTTTGATATAATCCTTGTCCTGTTGCTCATTTCTAAGAAGTTTTTCATGTAAGTTCAATTTAACTGATGCTAATTCATCTGAATTACTTGGGGATAGTGTCTTTCTGATATCATCTAGGAGTGTGGACAATCTATCAATCTCAAGTTTGTGTGCCTTGAGTTCCTTCTTCGAGTTTTTGTATTTATCAAGCAATGCTTTGTGATCATCTAGATGGTCACTAAAGACATCACCTAGTTCATCAAATGTAAAGTCATCATATAGGGGGTTCGTAGATACCTGATCGAATGCCATTAAGCATACATTTACAAAGTTGCTAGAATTTTCTTCTTCTTCAGAATCGCTTGCTACGCTTTCACACCATATGCTTATGTTGGCATGATTCCTTAAAGATGTTCTTCTTTTGCTTGAGTGTTCATTACGATTCTCCCTTTTTGCTTTAGGGCAATCTTTCTTCATGTGGCCTGGTCTTCTGCAGTTGTAGCAAATTGGTTCTTCTTCAAGATATTTCTTCTTTCGGTTTGATTTCTCAAACTCTAAGAATCGTCTGAATTTTCTCAAAATTTGGTCCAATAGCCCATCGTCTGAATTATCATATGATTCATCATCTTCAGAAGTATTGACAGAAGCTCTTTTGTGATTCGCCTTGAATGCGATATCCTTCTCATTTGGCGTTAATTCTTCAAGGTCTTTAAGGTCCAGCTCATGCGTCATCAGCTTTCCCATGAGCGTTTCTAGCGACATTGTGGTGAGATTATTTTCTTCAATGATTGCAGTTGCCTTGGGGTTCCAGTTCTTGGTGAGTCCCCGAAGTACCTTGTGGATCTTTTCATGATTTGTATACTCCTTGACAAGAGATGACAGAGAATTTATAATATCCAGGAAGCGAGTAAATATTTGGGTGATGGTCTCGTTTGGCTTCATCTTGAAAGTTTCGTATTCTTGTGTCAGACGATTGATCTTTGATTCTTTCACCTGGGTGCTTCCTTCGTGAGTTACCTTAAGAAGCTTTCAGACTTCATGTGAAGTTGTACAGGTTGATACTATGTTGAATACAATCCTATCTATAGTACAGAATAATATATTAATAGCCCTAGCATCAAGACTAGTATATTTCTTTTCCAAATTAGTATACCTATCATTGGGTTTTTCAACAAGATTTCCATCAATAACTATTTTGGCTGGCTTTTTGTAGCCATCAGTGATAATTGCCCATAGATCAAAATCAAGAGATTTTAAATAAAAGCTCATCTGTGTCTTCTAATATGCGTAATTGGTACCATCAAATATGGGTAGTCTATTTGTAGATTGGCCTTCACCATTATTGGTGTACAAGGGTTTCAAGGTTGCCATATAAGTATACTAGGAGTTTAAGCCTGTATGAAGAGAGTACCTGCTCTGATACCAATTATAGGACCATTAGGGCAACTCTAGAGGGGGTGAATAGAGTGCGTGTATGCAGCGGAAATAATAAACCCCAATTAAAAATTAAGCTACGTAAAGGCAGTATATGTACCAACAAATATATCAATTATGAATATGCAGTAAAGTAAGAGTTGATAAGAGCAAACACAAACACCGTAATTTTATCCTAGTTTTCCTCTGAGAGGACTAGTCAAGGCCCGGAAACTCTTGTTCGGAGTTGTATCTACTATAATCACCAATAGTGAATCAAAAGCTTTGATCCGAAGGCTTGCAAATTTCTTACAACATCGAGTTTTGATTCGAAGGCTCGAAAGACTTCACACGTGTGTTTGATCCGAAGGGTATACCGACTTCAAATACTAGAGAACTTAACAAACCAAGATTTTTATAACTCTATCAGACTTCTAAATCAGAACCCTGTTGACACTAGAAGGATGAGAGTTGATCTTAGAAATGAAGAAGGTTTATAGCTCATGAAGATAGAGATATGAAAGTGAGTGAATGAGTTAATAAGAAACATAGAGGAAAAGCACTTGGTCTTATGTATATTGTGTCACATGGCCATGGGTACCGCATGGTTTGTGGGTCGCATGGTCGTGGCCCGCATGGGTGAGTGCTTCCAGGCTGTCACTTCTGTATTAACTGCAAAATTTGATTCGATCCTTGGGGAGATTTTTTGGGATTCTGAGCCATCTCACGATACGGAACCCGAGACGACGGTTCACTCCTGGGTGTCAACGGATCGGGAATTCGAGCACCATTTTTATCCTAGGTTTCCACGTAGATCGAGGTGGTTCGGATTATAAAAGAGGAGAAGTCGGAAAAGAGAGAGACTTTTTGCAAATTTTGTTCCTTCATTGTTGTAATTTTTCTTGTATTCTTCGTCGACGACTGCCATGGTTTCTCGAGCTTCTTCTTCTTCCAAGGATGCTAAGGGTAAGGACCTAGCTACTGAGGCATAGGAAGGGGAAGGCTCCCGCCACTGAGGGAGGCTCCCTGAAGATTCTTTCTAATATGCAAAAGCCCGTCAAAGGTAGGGTTCCCTCTGGGGCCGACGACAAATAAAAACCCTGAGGCGCTTATATGGTTTGTCGTATGGATGAAGAGACATGCGAGGCCTTTTCCCAGGTCTCGTCACCTGAGTGCGCAGACCTCTGACATGACCTGTCGAGTGGATGCACGGTTCTGCAATGCGTAGTCCATGGGTTTGTCTTATGGTTGATAACCCTGCCTTGCAAAGATCTAGTTTGCGTCTTGTGTGGATGACAAGCATGGGTTTTTGTTATGATACTTTGATACACGTGCAAATTTGTGCTTCTTTTATGTTCTTTGCAGTGAGCTTGCCCGCTACTTTTTTAGTGAGTTGATTCTTAACCCAGAGCGGGTCCCGTTGAGCATGAACTTTATATATTTGACCGTCTCTAAGCAAATCCAACTGGATAGGGGTTTCTCGTCCGAGAGACAAAAGTTGATTGCCAGCCAGAGCGAGTTTTACCTTCAAAGCCAGAGGAACGCAGAAAAAAGTACTGCCGGGCAGGATCTTTTTTTTAAGAAACCTTTTTTTTTCTTTTTGGGGATGCGATGACTACCTCTGCTTCAGACTTGGGAAAGTCCATGGAGAACTGGACTATCACCCATTGCGGGGCAAAGATGTCGCTGCCCTCTTTCGAGTGTCATACGCCTCTTTCGGACTTATGCGTAGTAATGAGCCGGAGGGCGATGGGCTGGAACTTGACTCCTGAGCCACGGGGGAGGGGGGCTCATTGGTAAAATTCGGTATAGACCAAATCTGGGCAAGCAAACTTTCTCTTGTCATAAGGAGCTAACTTACTACTCTTCTCTCGGGTTGGCACCGGGGGTTGTCAAGAGCGACTTGGGGCCAAACCTTCACGCTTATGTTGCGGACATGTTCCTCTACCAATTTGTCAAGAAATGGAGTTATCCTTCTGGTCAATTAAGGACTCTTGGCTGGGCCCATTATAGTCCCTAGTGGTGTTGGCTGACCCAATGGGCGCTGAAGCGCTATGAGCGGCAACTACAGGACGCCAATCTTTTTCATGTTGTGAGGGGAACCTGTTATGGCCTGGAGATAAATCGTTGCCTCTTTATCGCTTTGATGGAGATGTATAACTGCCATACATGGTCTTTCTTTATGCCCGGTGGTGTGATAGGGCTTGCTTTGCATGAGATGCATTCAGTGTCGAAGCTTCCCTGGGGTGAAGTGCCTTACGAGAAATATGCCCTAAGTAACAACAAATTAGGGGACCTCGAAAAGGAGGATCCTGAGCTTGTGGCAATATACGCGGAGCTAATATGCCAGCGAATGTATAAAGAGGAGAAGCCTTCCGAATGGGACATCCCTCATATTACTTTCTGGATGCACTATCTTTTTTCGGAGAAGCCTGAGTCAGATAAAGTTTATGTCCATGGGCCACAATCCCAAGAGTCTATCATGCCTTTGATCCAGCAATATCGAGAAGCGTTTGTCGCTCATGACCTGTCTGCCAAGAGCGAGGAGCTGAGTTACTTCTTCATGGATACCCACGAGCTGACTGAGAAGGCGCTGCTAGCGGGATACTTGATGATCTGGCTACGCAGCTGCGTGTTCGCGGGGGGTTCAGGCTCGATTGAGAGAATCATTCCTAATTATATTCTCCCGGCTGTGCGGCTAGCTTTTGGCCACCCTCTTGCCTTTCTACCTGCGATGGTCTACTGCATCCACCACGGCCTCCGACATTTTGCCTCCAAGGTAAAGCACCACAAAGGGTTTAGAGAGTTTAATAGGGTAGAGTTACCCTATCACTACTTGATGTGTTAGCTTTTACTGCACCATCGGTCCTTAATGCGCCCGAACACCCAGGAGTGCATGTTGGAGGGGGATGCTGTTTATTTGCTGCTACCGGGGGGTGAAGTGGAAGTGCAAGGATATGCCATCTTGTAGGAAGGAGCTTACTTATCTGAACGGTTGGACGTTCTTTAGCACTATCCCTGAATTTACTAAGGGAGAAATGAGTGCTATTCATCGAGACAGTGGGGATGTTGATCACTCGTTGTCGGCAAAACTTTACCGCTGGCTCCTTGCTATACGTCCTTCCCATTTGGTGTATAAAAATTGAGCTGACATCTATCTGGAGCCCTATCTCCCTAGTCAGTTTGCTCATCAATTCGGGTACAAGCAACTTCTGTTGGGTACTCCTAGTGCTTCCCTTGGTTATTGCGGTAATCTTCTCGATAGTGCTTGCGCGTAGAGCTACTATGCCACAGTCGGAACACAAGCTAAATTCGGGTTGCTAGTGGCTGGCGTCATGCCGAACATGCTATTTTTTGTTGGGAGTTTCTACTGTACGGTCAACGCTCCACCGTCTGACTATGATCCCGGGACAAGCTACCTGGCAGGCACTATTTTCGTGCCTTGGTCTTTGAAAGGGCAACGAACGCCCAAGAAGGGCAAGGGCTTAACCCAAACTTTGCTTGTAGACTCAGACCCGCCGAATGACTAGGAGACTCCTTATGATGGCCTCCTACCCCTAAGAGCAAGACGACTGTGGCTCACTACCCGATCATTCCAAGCGAGCGCGAGTTGAGGAGGTTCCGAAGGTGGGGCTTATAGAAGAATCCGGTCCTCCTACGGAGGATGTAAGAGATGAGGTAGGACCCAGTACGCTGGTGGTTTTTGGATCGGACCCCGTCTTGGATGCGATAGCGGTGCCCGTAAGACCTCTTAATTTGATTTTTATGACTCATCTATATGAACATCTTTCTTATAGTCTGTTTGAAACTTTACAGCCATAGAGGAGAAGGGACCACCCTCGACGGTCTGCGGCTGCTAGGGTCTTTTACACAGAGCGAGGAGACGAGTAGATGCCTTCTGATCCTGAGGTTGCGACTGAGGAGCCTGTCCCTGAGAATTTAGCCGAGAATATCCTCGAGGGGGAGCTGGTGGAACCGGCTACTCTCCATATCTCGATGGATGACCCAGACATTGTTGAGGTGGCTCCACAAATCCCGTCATCTGTT
This sequence comes from Iris macrosiphon, assembly GCA_036927795.1. Taxonomy (NCBI): domain Eukaryota; kingdom Viridiplantae; phylum Streptophyta; class Magnoliopsida; order Asparagales; family Iridaceae; genus Iris; species Iris macrosiphon. Next base: position 111,790,912 of record JAYESA010000006.1, on the reverse strand, counting down.
CCGGGTATGTTGTTCCATATTTTCTCACGGGATGAGATCTTTCGTCTTCCATTTTCTATTTTGTTGGTGCAGTCGGTCACATATGATTTTGGCCCTGCAGACTCAACTTCCGATGAATGTGGCCTATGAGGAAGATGCAGAAGAAGAAAAAGGTGGGGGACTGGTTTGAAGGAAGTCCATTCTCCCTTTCCTACTAGGGTTGGAGAACATCCGATGGAACCTTCTGTTAGGGTCAGTATAGGGAAAGCCTCTATCTCTGCGAGTCTGCCTGGTATGACGACCACTTTGTCACCTTCGCGGGATGATGTTGGACGACATGAATTTGCGGCTTCCTCAATTGCTGGGGGTAGTGGTCCTCCAGAGGGATCCGTTCCTGGTCTTTCCAGTATGAAGGCCAAGCTTGCCTGGCATCCAGACACTAATTTCGGTGGGATAGAGTTTGGCTACTACGAAAGTAGTCCATCGTCCGATACCTGTAGTTCCACTATCCGACTTATCGAGTGTTGTCCCTTCTGTTTCACAGGCTACTTCAACTGTCGAATTGCCTACAATTCCTTTGGCTTCGGCTCCCTTGACGCCCTCTACGGAAGTTACAGCGATGGCCACTTTGAAAGTTATCCTTCAGGACTTCTACATATTGTTGAAGCAAGGGGTCCAAAATATTTTGGTTTGAGGGATGCCCTTTGTTTGGTCCAAGTACGGTGCCCTGGGACAGAATGCAGATTTTGAAGACTCTCCCTAGTTCTGAGAAGATGGCTGACCTGCTGTTTCAAAAATTAATTAAAATGGAGCAGCGCTTGGACGAGTTACAGCAAGTGCGACCGGCTGAAGTCGCTACGACTGTGGCCACGGAGTATGAATGCCTCCTGGACTCCTTAAAACAAGTGGAGGCTACCTATGGGAAATCTTAGGCGGGTCTTGAGCAAGAATTCCGAAAATTGGAACTTCAACGTATCGCGTTGGACGCAGATTAGGCGCCTAGTTTCGCTCGAGGAGATGGGTTCTCTCACACTATTACCGAGATCCATGCGAAGATTGCACCACTCCAGGCCAACCTCAAGATCCTGGAGGGTGACATTTGTGAGGCCCATCAAGAGCGAGAGGTTATCCGTGCGTATTCTCTTACTGTAGCCCAGTCTTCTGTCGCCCTTGAGGAGACTCTGAAGAGATTGGAGGAGAAGCACCAGTCTTACGCTCACCTTGATAGTCCCACTGCTGTAGCTCAAGAAGCTGAGCGCCGAGTCAGAAATTAGATTGATACCAGAGTGGCTCATCTCCGAGAATGCTTAGAAGAGTTGTGCACCGATTAGTAGTATCAGTGGTCATTTCTTTCTTTTTATTTTGATTGAGGCGTTGGTAAGTCCTCAAATGTCGTTTGCTTTTTTTTAGTTCCCCATTTAGGTTAAAATAATAAAAATAAACTTGTCCCCTTTTGTTGAAATTATCCATATAAACTTCGGGTATTGCACTATAGGTAATAAGGACGTAGTACAATACCATAACCTTTTAAGGACATCTCACTGAGGGAACTTTGGTAGACCTATTATTTGTTGCGCACGTTGGGTGCAAATAATAAGTTCAAAACAAGCCCTATCAGAGGAAGTATAGACGTGATAGATTTTGTAGACCCATTACTTTTTGCGCACTTGAGTGCAAATAATAGGTTCGAGACAAGCCGTGCCATATGTGATATGGACGTGTCAGATTTTGTGGACTCGACACTGCTGGCATACCTTGGTAAGTACATGTGATAAGTGGAGATGACAACCGATATTAGAGATAATATGGACATAATGATCGATAGCCAAGACCCGAGAGTTTTGTTCAGAGGTAATATGGACATGGCAAACTCAGTCGGAGAGAAATATTATGACAATAGTTCAGAGGTAATATGGACGTGAACTAATATCAGAAAAACTCACGGAGGAGTGGTTTGCTGAGTGTGGCCCATCCGATAATAAAGATAGACCTGAGGATTGCTCTGCTGGGAAGATTGGTAGGACGATATCTCAGAGGTAATATAAACATGGCTAGCGTCTAAAGATATTGGATTGAGTGGTCCCTGTGGGAGTGTGCAGGTGGACCTGAGGACTGCTTTGCTGAGGATCTTTGAGGATCCATTATCTGCTGCATATCCAGGACTCTTAGATACAGATAATGGCTTTTATAGAAATTTGTAAAGAAAGGAACATGTTGTACATAAGCCCTTATCGGGGATGAAGAACCAATAGTTTAAGGACTGTACATCTTGATTGCCCAGCTGGGGAGAATGGGAGTACAAGTCTAGCTTAGACATAATAATTTTTTAAGAACTTATCGTTGATAGGCATCATGAGCAAGTCGCCGTTGGATTTTATGAACTGGTAGGCGCCGTTGGAGAATATCGATTCTACGATGAACGTGCCTTCCCATTTGGGTTGAAATTTGTCGGTTGTCTTGTGGGTCATAACCATCAGCCTACTTATGGTCATGACGAGATCACCCACCTGGTAGGTCCTCTTCTTCACCCGTTTGTTGAAGGCTCCTGAGAGACCCACTTGGTAAAGCTCAATGCGTTGCTGAGCTAAGAGACGTTTCTCGTCGAGTGCTTCTAACTCTTGTAGCCGTCGACGGTGATTGCCATCGAAGGTTATTTGGTTGGAGAGAGCTACTCGGAATGAAAGGATTTGGATCTCAAATGGGAGGACCGCTTCTCTTCCGTATACCAGAGAGAAAGGCGTATTTCCATTAGTTGTCCGGACCATCGTACGGTAGGCCCAGAGATATTCACCCACCTTCTCATTCCAGTCGCATTTGTCGGATGACACAAACTTTTTGAGTAGCTTTATGATGGTCATGTTGAAGGCTTCTGCCAGACCATTTGCTGCTAGGTTATCGGCGATTGACGCTACATTCTGTCAAACCATTTGCTTCTGCCAGACCATTTGCTGCCAGACCATTAGCTCGTCTCTACTGAGTAGCTCAGGCACTGATAGAGATTGTTCTTCGGGCATACCATCTCTCGACCGATCACGGTAATTAGTTCATGAGTATTGACCGAAACAGCTAGAGAGGCTGCGAGTTCGAATAGGGCATACGCCTCGATGTTTTGCAGTCGAGGGACATGCTCTATAAGAACCCCTCGAAGGTGGTGCTTAATCCAAGCATGACTTGGTGGTAGGGAATCAAGTCCTTGTTCTGGACTTTGTACTTGCCTCGGACTTGGTTGATTATTAGTTTGGAATCGCTGTAGGCTTCCAGGTAGTCAACTCCCACTTGTTTAGTGAATTGGAGTCCAATGATGAGAGTGTTATACTCTGCCACATTGTTGGAGCATGGCTTAGTGAGGGAGTAGGCGCGGTTGATAACCAGATTATATGGAGAGATCAATGCTATCCTGACTCCAGTAAAGATGTTACCTTTGGGCCCTGTTCTCAAAGCACCATCGAAGAATATTCGCTAAACGGCTTCTGCGTTCGTCACATTGTTGGAGTCTGCAACTTAGTCGGGGATCTTCTCGTAGAGTTTTGAAGTTGCTGGCACCGGGTTGGCGGCCAGGAAGTCAGCTAATGCTTGGCCTTTGGTAGCTTTCTATGGGACAAATACCATGTCATATGGTGACAACAGTATTGCCTATGTGGTTAGGCGAGAGTTGAGAACTCCAGGTTTTATCATGAGGATTCTGAGAGGATTAACTCGCGAGATCACATGGATGGTTTATCCTGCCACGTAATGTTGGGTCTTCTGGATGGCGAAGACTAGAGCAAGACACTCATTCTCGATGGGATTGTACCTATGCTCTGTGCCAGCCATTATCCTACTAAGGTAGTAGATGGTCTGTTCGTGACCTGTGTCGCTTGTCTGGGCTAGCAGAGTGCCGAGAGAGTGATCCATTGCCTGCACATATAGCAGGAAGGTTATTTCTACCACGGAGGACACCAGTACTGGGGGGATCATGAGGTATTCCTTGATATCATCGAAGGCGCGTTGGCATTCTTCTTCCAAACAAAGGAGACTCCCTTGTTCATAAGCTGAGTGAACGGTCGACAACGTCCAGAGATGTTTGATATAAATCTCATGATGTAGGACAACCTTCCTTGAAGGCCACAAAGTTCTTTGAAGTTCTTTGGTGGGCGCATTTCAAGGGTCGCTTTGGTCTTGTCAGGGTCTACGTGTATACCTTTCGAAGTTAGGATGAAACCTAAGAATTTACCGCTAGAGACACCTAAGAAAGATTTGGTAGGGTTCATCTTGAGCTGGTGCATACGGATGAGGTCAAATACAGTCTTCAAGTCCCTAAGGTGATCATCTTTGAAGCGACTCTTGACGGCGATATCATCAACGTAATACTCGACCGTCTTGCGTAGATGCTCAAGGAAGATGGTGTTCATAGCTCATTGGTATGTAGCACCCGTATTCTTCAGACTGAAGGGCATGACTGTGTAGCAGTATACTCCTATCCGCATTCAGAATGATGTATGATTTTGATCGTCAGAAGATATCTTGATTTGATTGTAGCCTGAGAATCCGTCCATGAAAGACATACTCTCGAAGCCACTGGTATTGTCGATCATTATGTCTGTGATCGAAAGGGGGAACTCATCCTTATGGCATGCCGCATTCAGATTACAGAAGTCAATGCAGATCCGGATCTTTCTGTTCTTTTTGACGGCGGGCACGATGTTGGCTACCCAATATGTATGTTGTTCTTTGCGGACGAAGCCTCTAGCTATCAGTTTGTTGAGTTCAGCTTCGATGACGTTCATAATGTCTGGCTGGAACTGCCGTTACTGCTCTTGACAGGCTTAGTGCTTGACGAGATGTTGAGCTTGTGGACGGTAATTTGTGGGTCCAGTCCTGACATATCTTCGTAGCTCCAGGCGAAGACATCAATGTATGCCTTGACGAGCTGTAGCAGGGATTCTCGATCCTCATCAGTCAGACTCTTGCTGATGAAGATAGGTTTAGGGGAGGATTCATCGTCTAGATTGTCTTATACGACTTCATCCTCGGTGGAAGGTTCTTATTATTCGAATCGTATCTCCCAATGTGCATCTAGGCGTTGGGCCCACGGTTCTACTTCAAAGAGTTCAGGTGGATCCTCATCGTCTTCCTCAGGGTCAGCTGACACCATGTTGGCAGACAATATTTTCTTGAGTATCTCCTCGATATTGATGTCGAAGTCCCAAAAGGATGACTCTGAAGAGTGAGAGTATAACTCATCTTCTTTATTCGAGCCTACAGGGGTTGTTGGAGGCGTAACGTACCCTAAGCCATGCTTGGTCTTATGGTAGTAATCCTCAGATTTTCCTGTTGGAGCGGTGAGGTGCAAGGGCAGTCGTTGACCTTTGCCGTGATTTAGACCTCGGTTGCTTTTAAGATTATATTCCATCTTCTGGATGAGGTGTTTGGCTTGACCACTGAACCGGTAGAGTTGTATTTTGCCGATATCGGGTTCTAGATCTTGTTCCCCTGGGATGAAGGACCGGGGGCATTCAACCCTGCTGAAGATGATGGATTTATCTCCCCTTGGGAGCCAGAACTGATACTAACCCATATTTATAATAAATCACTATAGCTATTACACTTTATTGCTATCTAGCAGTGCTTTCTAAGAGTCATAGTCAGCCATTTTAACACCTTCTCATTTATTGTCCATACACTATTCTATTTCTAACTCATCTACACTACCCAACTTATAAGAATTCTACTAGTAGTCAAAGTCTCTTGAAGCTATTGTCTAGGTTATAGGACGAATTTATTCATTGGGTCAAGAATCTTGGGATACTTGTCTGGAATCTCATAACTATGATTTTTCTCTGTAACCGTTAAGTATCGTAGTCTAATACTGCCACGCCATCTGGCCAGTATGGCTGCAAGTAATTTGATTACTCTACCATAATCGTCTGGCTGCAGCTGTCGCTACCTCGCTAGCGATTTGTCATAGTCATCAGTTCATAACAAGTGCCTTCAACTCTTTCCTAGGCATAGTCTAAGTTTTAGGGCAACACTTTATGTCTTGACTAACTTTATAAAACTATTATGAGTATGAACTATTTCAACAATCTAACAAATTTCTATTAGGCTAAATGATGCTACTTAAGGGATAAATTAATAAAAGAATACAAATATTGCTATAGTGCATATATATATAAGGGTTATCATTAAGAACTCATCCTTTAGTTATCAATCATTATTAACACCTTTATGTTTTAACTAACAATATAAGGGTGAGGTTGAAGTAATTCAAACAACTCATAATGGCACAAAAAGATACAAATATGATAAAAAGAATTAAGCACGAGATACGAAATTGAGATGGAAGAGAAGATGAGCCACCTAAGGGTGCCAGATGGTGATAGGAAAGAGAATACTACTACTGCTACTCAGGTCATCCATTAGCATCGCGTGTATGCCATTTGGGTAAAATATCAACATCTCCTCATAACTGCTAAACTACTATATATATATATAATTCTACATCTACTTATACACCTAAGATCTCGTGTCACAATGGGGTCAAGAGTATGTAATGACAATTATAACTAAAAGGTCGTACCTGTATCTACGGCTTCCTGTGTCTGCTCTCCCATATTTGTAATCATTAGTGCTTGTCCTTGGTCATTCAGCTGGGGTCTAGCCTCCTCCATTTGTGCAGACTGTAGAAGCAGTGGTGGGTCCCTTTGGTCTCCTATACTTGAGAGTGTATGCGGTGTTCCTGATTCTAATGCCATAGACCTCTGGTCCTACTAAGGACATTCTCGGGCTTGATGGTGACTCGATCTACATATCATGCACAACCCCAATCGATGATGGCAATCTCTATGAATATGACCTGATATACCATAAAAGTGACAAGTACGGTGCTCCTTGGTTGGATATGGTGCGACACTATCTGGTTGCTGGCGTGTCAAAGGGGGTCTAATGGGTCCTCCTGGCTGTGTCCTTACTGGTCCTTGGTGAATTCTCTGTTGATTTCTGTTTCCCTTGCTGATGGCCTCCTGGATCCTGGCCTCTGTCAATAACTCGGCATAAGAGATCCGGGACTGTGAGCTAGTGTAGTGCTGGAGCTCCTGAGTTAGCCCACGGTAAAATATCTTAGCCTTCTCCAAGTCATTAGGTATTAGGATAGTACCATACTTACTAAGGCGGCTAAACTCTGCATCATACTCGTCAACTGTCTTGTTCCCCTGCTCCAGATGGAGGAACTGATCGTACAACGCATCCTTTACAGTGTCCGGGAAGTACTTCCTCTCAAAGTACTCCAAGAATTGTTCCCAAGTCTGACGCGTACCCAACTGGCGCTCCATTGATTCCCACCAGTGATGCGCGTTACCCTCTAGCTGAGTCCTTATGCCTATCATCCATAGATCTGTAGGCAGCTGCGATGCTTCTAACAACTTCTTGGTGTTGGCAATCCAGTTCGTGGTCTCCTCTGCACTCTCATTACCTTTATACGGCTTGGGGCCCATCTGCACAAAGTCCTTGACTGAACCAACCCGAGTTTGTGGTACTGAAACTAGTGCCTGGGTTGGTACAGGGGCTAGGGCAGCCATTCTCTCAAGTGCTGCTAAAAATTTTAGCCTCTGCTCCGCCACTTGCTGCCTCTGCTCAGCAGCCTGTGCGGTTGCATGTTGACTCTGTTCCTGCATTATCATCTGGAAGAATTGGAACAACTATGTCTGGATATCCTGCGGTGCTAGTGGAGTTGGAAAAGTCCTATTAGGCATCGTGGAAGGAGCTGATGGAATTGGATTGCTAGTCAGTCCATCCGGTCCCGGAAGAAGAGGAGTCATAGAGGCCTCTCTTGGTGATTGGTCGTTGGCCCCTGGAGACGTGTTATCCCCGGTGGTGGCATGTCCGTTACACAAATTCATCTCTCTACAAGAGATGGACAGAGGATTCGAAAAAGTACATGAATCAAGCAGGATGCAAGCACTTAAGTAGGACATGTTGGAAGGAAGGTAAGTTATAGTCAAGTATGGATGAGACCTAAAATTCTAATCCTATGTGCAGTCCCGTTCGGTACAGTTACATAACCGAAACGGCTAACTTGGCCTGCATGGGCCACCACAAAAATATGTCATACCCCAGTCCCAAAATACGTAGGACTAGGAACACGTAAGCATGCCAGCCGTATGTATATGGCAACTCCAATATATGGATACCATAATACACACATACGCTGTAATATGAATAATAACTCACATGTGGTATATATATTATCACAAGTCACAAAAATACTAATCTCATCCACACAACAACTCACAGAAAGGAAATAACTAAACTAGAATCATGAGTCTGAATAATCCAAAAATAATAGTCGGGTGGAGACAAATCCACTACCAAAGACTATCTCCAAACTAAAATGAGAGAGGAGTATAAAATCTCCAATATAAAATAAGATGATGATATAAGAGTATCAGCTAAAAGATCCATCGCTAGAGATAATCAAAGATGCTCAGAAGATAAGACCTCCTCGGTAGAGAATAATGCGTGAGGTCCTGGCCCGTACTCCTGCTGATACTCCTGATCGTCTATACCTGGCAAGGGACTAGGTCCTCAGAGGGACGTAACAAGATATATAGAAGCATGCCAATTTGAATACAGTAAACATATATAATAGACAGAAAATATATAAGTACGTTGTACAAGATAATCTATATGAATGCATAATGAGGACAACTTTTCGACGTATGGGCATGGGTAGGCTACTCGATCTAAATCTCAAAACTCATACACACGGCAGGGACATCAGAAATTGACATACCTCGGGGGTAGTGACCAGCGCGACACCAAAAATTGACATACCTCGGGGGTAGCGACCAGTACGACACACTACCGTAGTGCGTGCTAGATACTACGGTTTACCAGAGTGGTTATAGCCCATACTCCTGATGATTGTCCTCCCCTCCCATGATACTATGTGTTAAGTATGTGTCAACATATATATAGTATATAATTATGACTGAAAGAAAATACACATGCAATGAATATATAAAAATATAATAAGCATGCAAAGTACTGTTTGTGGTATTAAACGAAAGAATGAAAGTGTATTTCAATGACGGGGTTTATAAGAGACCCGCGCCCTTTGGTTTACAAACAAACTTGTACAATATAATCCTATACGGGGATGTGGGAGTATAAGTTATTTAATCTGGGTATAAATTGCTATAGGTGTCTGATCTGCGGTCGATCACTTTAGCCCTTGGACTACACGATGTTGAAGAAGTATCGTGGAAGACAGGATGCAGCTTCGGAGGTTGCAAAGGAGGGTGGATGCGCGATGCTGAAGGTCGTCGCTCCCTGTTCCTTGCCCGAGCTCTGGATTCTTCTCTCTCTCTCTCTATCTCTCCTCCTTGATCTCTGGTTCGATGACCTTGTCCGATCTTCGAGTTTTTAGTTTTTCGACCTCTCTCCTTTTTTCCTTTTTTTTTCCTCCCCATTGATAGGGGTCTCTATTTATAGAGTTTTGGTGACAGTGACCACTCCGTCGGTGTAACAACCGAGGAGTGGACAGTACAGCACCCCTTTACACAACGGTTTAAAATAACCAATGCCTGCGTGTAAATGACCTTTTGAGTGAGCATGTGACGCGTGTCTAACTAAGGGGACAAAACGCGTATATCTGCTACGAAGATCACGGCGTAGAAGCCACGTAGGTAGGTATCCCTTGTGTAGCAGGGGTTGGCGTAAAAGCCAAGTGACTGTCACCTTGGCGTAGAAGCCAAAATAGGCATAGAAGCCAAACATGCGTAGAAGCCGAATAGGCATAGAAGCCGAACAGGCATAGAAGCCGAATGGGCATAGAAGCCGAATGGTCGTAGAGACTGAGAGGGCATTGGAAGCCGAGGGAGCACTGATCCTGAGGGGGCATAGAAGCCACTGCGCACCGTGCCGAAGTGCTGATGTGGACGTCTTAGTCGGAATTACGGTTTTCGAAGATATAATCAAATCTTCTACAGAGATTTGCCATTATCTTGTGCATTAAATACGGAGACGTGTTTTGAAGGTCTGCAGCCCTTCTGTGCATCCGTCGCAGAGACGTGCCTTGAGGAAAACTGTCACTGCTCTGTGTAATTAGACGTAGAGACGTGCCTCGAGCCCCGTATGAAGTGCATCTTTTGACGTGGCAGCGGTTTGTCTTACTGCAGAGCATAAAACAGCTCATGTTTGCCTGTGTAAAGCAAGGCAGCGTATTCCCTTGTACGCGAAAGAGTGGTTTACGCTGGGAGGACTTTGGTAAACGACGGTTTGGTGATATTTTAACCAAATCTTCTACATTAAATGCAGAGATCCGCCATCATACTGTGGGGTACGTCCCGAGGGGTCTGCCATCATTTCCAGCCGTCGTCTGGGTAGCCGTGCAGCGCTTTTTTGTCAGGAGTCAGAGGCCAGGTTCACCGCGTGACTTGACAGGTTCATTTCGGGGAAGACGAAGCGTTCCTCGTACGCATTAACGCTGCTTTGAGAGCGACTGAGTTTTACGCCATGGAGGCGATAAAGAACTCTGTTTATGCTGGGGCGGCCTGGACATACCGTACTTACGCGGATGGTCCTTTGAGCTCATATTTTATGCTGTATTTGGCGGAAGAGCTCTGTTGCATGTTCGACGTCTCTGGAGGCCTCTGCTTACGCTGCTCTGCATTAAGATGCCGCGTGGATCCTCCCAGCGTATTTTTCATGCTTCTACAAGACCCCCTTCAAAGCTTTTAAATTCCTCGGAATTTGAAATGCTTTGAATGAAGCATGAATGGCCCCTCGTAACCCGAAACGTTTCTGAGTGGAGCGTGGAAACGGTCAAGTTTGACGCGTTCTTTCAGGCCGGTCTTGATGGCGGATTTATTGGGGGTAGGTGTGACCTCGCTTGCCTATAAAAGGGCTGAGGAGTTAACCTGTTTCTTCCCACATTTCCTTTCACCATGCTGGGATGATCGCCGGAGTTCGTCGGGTCGACCTGAGGAAGAAGAAGACCATGTTCTTCCAGCATGTAAGGAGCCAAAAAAGACGGCGTCTTCGAGCAAGTGTCCATTGCAACGATGGATCATGGAAGGATATCTTGGCCTCCCTTGCTTGGGATAATCAGCAACTTTGTATGGCGTTGCACCAGGAGAGAGGAAGGGTCGTATTAGACCAGACAGCTTGTAGACTGTTTATTTCTTCCTGAGACCCCTGCGGACGAGATCGGACAAACCGTAATCTGTCGTCCTGATTGGGTTGGGTTTGAAGAAACCCCAACTGGATCGGCCATGGCGAATGGAGGATCTTCTTGTTCATGACTGTGGTGGTCATGAACAGCCATGGAGGAAGAGGAAGACCGGCACCGGCGCGAGAATATGTCAGGACAGCTTCTGGGCGATCTTCTGACGACGATGAGGAAATCCTTTGTAGAAGGGATTTCCCTCATATGTAATCACAGAAAATGAAGAAAAACCCCTGTAGACAGGATTTCCCTTATATGTAATTGTGATTTTAAATAAAGTCGTCCTTCTTCTCTGCATATGATCGTCTTTGCCATACGTTGCTGTGAAGTCTGGATATGTGCAGCTTCGACACGTCTGAATCTTTACGTCGACTGATAGGAAGAGTATTAGGCCCCGTCTTTTACGCGTAGCGAATAGTCCATAGAACGCCGCTGAGTGTCCTTGAACATTTAGAACTGTCCTGTTGCTAGGACTGAGGGACGGCGTAGAATTCTGAACTGTTGCTTCTCTGATGAGCAGGATCTTGTTCAGACTTTGTCTTCAAGAATGATCTCTCGAAACTCCCTTGGAACAGGGTCGAGGTTTTTGGCTGTCAAATTGAGTTGCCACCTTGATAGACGGGATATTCAGACTGGAGTCTGGATGAACCTCCAATTTTGGACCCGAGAAGAGTAATTTCTCAATGTTTGAACTCTGTATGCTTCGGGTACTTGGGATGCTCTGGGTCAAGAACGAGTATCTTCTGTGTGAACTCTTTACAATTGACCGCCTTGGGGACTGTTCGGATATGCAGAAAGTCGTGGAGCATGAAATCATCAGTCTGTAGCCTCTGAGCGTAAAAACACCACCGAGCGCGAAATCGTAGACTTGTGGTTCCTGAGCGTGAAGTCATAGGTTTGTTGCCTCTCGAGCATAAAAGCTACCGAGCACAAAGGCATCCGGGCATAAACCGTAGACTTGTAGCTGTCGAACGTGAAGTCGTAGATCTGTTGCTGTCGAGCGTAGAAAAGCTCCTTTAGTGCAGAACTGTAGATCTGTAGCCTGTGAGCGTAAAAACACCATCGAGCGTGAAATCGTAGACTTGTGGTTCCTGAGCGTGAAGTCATAGGTTTGTTGCCTCTCGAGCATAAAAGCTACCAAGCACAAAGGCATCCGGGCATAAACCGTAGACTTGTAGCTGTCGAACGTGAAGCCGTAGATCTGTTGCTGTCGAGCGTAGAAAAGCTCCTTTAGCGTAGAAATGTAGATTTTTAGCTCCTGAAAAGAAAATTTCTTCGAGCATGAGGTTTTGCGGATCTGTTACTTCTGAGTGTAAACTGAGCGCCACCGAGCGTGAGATCGTCGATTTGGTATCTGCTGAGCGTAAAGTCGTAGGTTTGTGGCCTCTCGAGCATAAAAGCTACCGAGCACAAAGGCATCCGGGCATAAAACCATAGACTTGCAGCTTGCGAGCGTAAAACCGTAGATCTGTTGCTGTCGAGCGTAGAAAGCTCCTTTAGCGTAGAACCCGCTGAACCGTCTTGTACGAAAAAACCTTTCGAATTCGCTGACTGTCCGTTTTTCGAGGGTAGTGGGCTGACGTAGCATCCAATCATAACCAACTCTTAATTGCGAGATCCGGTTGGGGTCTCGAGGGTTTCGTCCGAGGATTCGAGGAGTCGACTCGGACCGTATATATACCCCAAGCTTTCGAGAGAAAAAGCTTTTTATCTATCTTCTGCGAAAGAGAGCTTTCCTTCGTTCCTTCTCCGAGCACTTCGAGTCCTCAGAAATGGCGTCGAAATAAACTCCCTCCGCTAAGGGAAAGAGCGTAGTTTCTTCTTCTCGTTCTTCGGTACCGGCGAGAGAATCTTCGGTCGGGCAAGGTGAACCTCCTTCTGAGAGGAGTATCCCGCCGATGAGCAGTGCACCCGGCTTTAGAGGTAGAGCTTTTTGGGATAAAAAACGACGAAAAATCCTTCGCACACGTTGAACGTGACCGCGCTAGGTCGTCTTCTGTGCTGATGGCCTCTTTTGAGGAAGATGACGCACGGAGATATTTTCATCTTTTACGCCCACATTTCTAATGTGCCAGCGTAAAAACTCCATATTTTTGTAGTTCTGAGCGTAAAAGCTCTGGCTAACGAAAATTGGGGTATATCGTAAAATTTTGAATTTTTACGCTTACGGAGGAGACTTCCGGCGTATAGAGACCAAATTTGCGCAATCTTGGCGTAAAGCACAGACTGTCATTTCTTTGGTCCGCACTTTGTGCAGGATTTGCAATGACCTATTTTCCTTGCACCTTTGCAGTTGATTTGGGTGAGTCTCCGCTGGCTGAGGTGATGGGCTCTGCTGCCGGGATGCTGCACTCAAACTACCTGGAGGATCTGTCCCATGTGGCCTTTCCCATCTCTGGACCCCAGTATCCTGAGGGCAGGGGGTTTCTGATATCGGTCCAGGGTGAGCGAATGCTGTTGAGCATGATCAATGGCGAACCCTTGACGCATGTAGACAGGGAGCAGTACATAAAGCCGGCTTTCCTCTTTGGGGATATGATCGATAAACAGTCCCAGACGAAGCCCAAGAGGGAGCCTTGGGTCTTCCCTGCTGGAAATTTGGTCTTGTATCTGCCGACGATGCCTAGGGATTATCCTATCTCGGCTTTCTCCCATGCGACGCATCCTAGGAAGATGTCGTGGAAGCTGACTCCTGATCTTCACGGGAAGCCTGGGAAGATCTTTCATCTGAAAGGAGCCGACCAGGGGTCGTTTGTCAGTCGCCCCTCCGGCGTTGTGACGCTGTTCCGGGGGCTGTGCCCGGGTAATGTCCCGAGTGAAGTTAGCTCGGTGATCCAGCCTGTCCAGTTGCCGACCTTCTGCAACGACTTCATGGGTCGAGGTGGGGTATATCCCAAGGAGAATCCTCGGTGCAACGGGTGGATCACCCCAACGAACTCCCGATGGAGATGCCTAGTTGATTGGGCCTTGTCGCACTTCCGAAGAGAGCTGGAGGACATTGGACTATATGCCGCCGTGAGTGCGACGAGTGTTGGGTTGCCTCCCAATGCTAATTTGTTCTTGGCACTGATAGAGCGGTATATTCCGCTCACCGGGACCTTCGCCACTCCACTGGGGGAGTTAGGATTGGCCCTCAATGAGATGGCAGTTGTCTCGAGACTGCCGATGGGGGATACCCTATATGAAGAGTATGTCCCCACCAACCGGGAGTTGGGGGATTTGGACCCTCGGGTGGCGGAAGTATATCAGGAGTTGATGTGTCAGTACTTCGCGTGCACCGCTTTTTATGACGAGCCCTCTGATTTGGCCCATACCACTAAGTGGATGTCTTACCTCTTCTTCCATCGGGCTAGGGCCGCCAACTCGGAGAAAGCCTCGGGGGGTAAGAATGAGCCCGTGAACTGCTTGGGCGTCCTTAGTGCCCAGGTTGTTGAGGCTCTTATGGAAGACGCCAAGGCTCCCGATCAGATTCTCGTTGAGGGGGTAGGAAAATACCCCGAAGGTACCAAGGCCCACAGTTATTTGAGGCACTGTCGCAGGCCTCTGTCTAAGGAAGCCCAGCTGGCTGGTTTCCTCTCCATATGGCTGCATCGAGTGGTAGTGTCCGGTATCGCGTCCGCGGATCGTATTTACCAGAACATCCTGTGGCCCGCAGTGCGTCTGGTGTTTGGGGCAAGACTGGGCCTGCTTCCTGCCATGGTGTACCGTATTCAGGCTGGCCTGAGGGCCATGACCGATGGGTTGCTTGTCGATGAAGCTCGGCGTGAGAGTTTTCCCAGGGTGGAATTGCCATACCTGTATCTGATGGGATGGTTAATTCTCCACAACCCCCGGGTGATGTCTTCCGGTTCCGGTAGCAGCTCAGGGGGTATATTCCTGCTGAATTACAGGGATTCTACCTGGAATGTGAACACAGTTTTAGACTGTCGGTTAGTGTTGAACCTCAGCCATGGCTGGAAGATCCTCTGTACCCCCCCTCCGGTACATCGCAACCAATCTGGGGTGTGGCTTGAGGATTCAGGTGGAGAGAAGACCGTTCTTTCTCCGGAGGCTTTTAATTGGTTTGTCTGTATCAGACCATCCCATCTGCTGTATAGGAGCGAAGACTATTGCTTCTTCGAGCCCTACTTGCCTAGTCGATTTGCCAGGCAGTTCGGGTACGATCAGTTGCACGTGGGTAACGCCGTCACCAGCTTCAGGCCCAGGGGCGGACTCATTGATGGAGCTAGAGGGTGGCGATATTTTATCATGGGTTGCACAGGGGCAATTTTTATCGTGCCGGTCGTTACAACCTCCACGGAGCTGCGCATCCTTCATTCTTACGCCCAGTTTTATGTGGCGATTAACACCTTCCATCGCGATTTCGACAGGCGTGGAAGCTTTAGAGTGCCTTCTGCCAAGCCTGGGGGAAGAGTCGAAGTCCCCTCGGTTTCTTCTGACGAGGGCGAGGAGTCTGGTACTCCGGATGAGCCTCTGGTGTCATTGCCGAGGTGTGCAGTGCCTGCGCCGGCGGGGGCTTTGGTAGTCTCTTCTGGGAAGCGACGGGCTTCTGCTCCGAAGGAAGCTTTCTTTCGTAAGAGGAGGAAGGAGACGGTTGCTCGTCCTCTCCGCATTCCTGGTATTGAGGCTCCCGTGAGTGAGCCGGCACCTCCCTGCATCAGGGATGAATCTTTGGCTGGAGGTTCCTCGCCTTTTAAAGAGGGACCTTCTACAGTTCCGGCTGGTGGCGCCGGAGAGTCTTCGCTAGAGGTTGCTGTCGCTGCGGCTGCTTCAAGCAGTGGAGCGGGATTGTCCACGTGGCCGCTGCAGATGGGAGAATCTTTCCCGAGGTCAGCAGTGGGGGAAGTTGCTTCTGTGTCAGCGAGTGCGCTTAGCGAGACCCCGGCTGACGAACCTCGACCGCGTCTTGGGGAAGGCTTGACCGAGCTTTTGGCGATGTCGGTCGGCCCACCTCTTTCTCCAGGTATGACAGGTCGTATCGCGTCATTAAGGCATGGTTTAGCCACATCGGCTGCAGACGCGTCGTATATGCCGTTGGCTCCGGGTAAATGTCATTTTTTTTTGTTTTGTCTCCTCTTAGGAAGATTACCATTGTGTTGACATTTTTGCTTTTTTGTCCTCTTTTCAGGGGATGACGTCCACGGGGAATACGGCGTTGAAGCGCCTTCTGGCTTTGCTCCGGCTCCTAGCGATGACGTGGAGGCGCCTAATTCCGAGGCAGAAGTGTCTTCGGGGGCCAGCTCGCCTGGAGAGGTTTTGTCGTCTCAGGAGGGGGACAAACCTGTTATCGTGACCTCGCCTTTCGCGAGTATGCCGATGACTTCGATCGTTGCCGTCACACCTTTTTCGGCCGCGTCACCCGTCGAGGCGGCGGCGGTGGCTACCTCGTCTGCAATTGTCCCTGGAGAGGGAGTTACTAGCATCGCGGCCACTCCGGGCGTTCAGTCGGGTCTAGTCGCGTTGACCGAGCAGCATACCAGCCTTGTCTACACCGGTTTAAAAACGATGATACCGATGGTGTTGGCGAAGAATCTTGACTTCGAGCTCATGAAGAAGACTTCTCAGCTTTCGATCGAGGTTGTCAGGGGGCTTGGCAATCCTGGAGTAGCTGATGCTCTGGAGGCGGTGGTTAATGGTTTAGAGCAACCCATTAACGAATATTTGCAGCGGGCTGAGGGCAGCCTTGATGCTGATGTCCAGGCTCGATACGACCTCATGGCTGAGCGGCTCGCTACAAAGCTTGAAAGCCTAGACAACTCTATCCAGAAGCACAAGCTGGAGATGGATATGAGAAAAGCTGTTATGGAAGAAGCTCTTGCTGTTGAGATGAAGTGTCGATCCGAGCATGAAGGAAATGCAGCGAGGGCCTCCAAGCTGAGGGAAAAACTTGCTCGGGCAGAGGAGTGGGCTTCCCAGTCGTTGGCAGGTTTAGAGGTAGCGACTGGTCGACTGAGTAAAGCGCGACGGGATCTGGACCGTGCGGAAGCTGCCCGTGAGGGCTGTCTTCGGGCAAGGGCTAATCTGATCCTTACGCATACCCCCGAGGCACGGCTGGAGCGGGCTCGCGCCGATGCCTTGGCCCTTAGGAATGAGAGGATAGCTGCACTGGAGTGGCAGATTCGTGGTCTGATTACTCCGCCATCTTGATGTATCTCTCCCTATATAATTTCGCCTCCTTCTGGGAATGAATAAAAGCGACTCTTTTCTGACTGTTGTGGACCCGTCATTTCGGAATGTAAATGACAGTTTTTTAGGTGAGGGGGATATCAGAGGTAGTATGGACCTGATATACTCTCGATAAATCTCTTTAGCAGGATATATCTATTCAGAGGTCGTACAGACATGATAAGATATGACCTAACTAGTTTCTTTTCTTGGAGTAGTTTTGTCAGAATTGAGATTCTCGCTATGTTCCGCCTGGGCAGGGGGGAATTAAGCGTAGTATCTTTTCAGGAATTTGCCGTTGATGGGAGCCATTAATAGGTCCCCGTTAGGCTGGGCTATCCTGTAGGCGCCGTTCGAGAACGTTGTCTCGATCACATAAGGGCCTTCCCACTTGGGCTGGAATTTGCCTTTACTTCTGTGAGTTAAAATCATCGGCCTTCTTACTGCTAGAACTAGCTCGCCGACCTTGAACACCCTTTCCTTTACTTTATGGTTAAAAGCCCTGGAAATGCGTGCTTGGTAGAGCGCGATGCGCTGTTGAGCTTGGAGGCGTTTCTCGTCTAATCTTTCTAGCTCCTGAAGCCTTAAAAGGTCATTTTTTTCTTGAGTCAGCTCATTAGCCACGGCTATTCTGAGCGACGGGATCTGGATTTCAATGGGAAGAACTGCTTCGCTCCCGTAGACCAGCGAGAATGGGGTACAACCCGTCGGCGTTCGTACCGTCGTGCGGTATGCCCAGAGGCATTCGTCCAGCTTTTCATTCCAGTCTCTCTTGTTTGAAGAGACAAACTTCTTCAAGAGTTTGATAATGGTTTTATTGAAAGCTTCCGCCAGACCATTAGCAGCTGGATAGTACGCCGTGGAGGCAACATTGTGTATCCGGTTTTTATCGCAAAACCGATGAAACGTTTGGCTGATGAACTGGGGCCCATTGTCGTGAATTATCCTCCGGGGTACCCCGAAGCGATAGATGACGTGATGTTTGATGAAGCTGACCACGTTGGATGCCTTTACCTCAGTGAGAGGGATTGCTTCGGCCCATTTGGAAAAGTAATCTGTGATGGCCAGTATGAATTGGTGACCCCTGGAAGAAGACGGGTGAATAGGACCGATGATATCCATTCCCCATGCTTCGAAAGGCCAGGATGCGACCGTAGGATGTAGATGTTCCGACGGTTGATGTATGAAGTCTGCATGAACCTGACAGGCTCTGCAATGCTTTGCATACTGTATTGCATCTGCGATCATGGTCGGCCAGTAATAGCCTATTCTCCTGATATGATCCTGTAGCTTAGGCCCGGGTTGATGCGCTCCGCATACGCCGTCGTGAGCTTCACGGATAATCTGCTGTGCTTCGGCGCCAGAGAGACACCTCAACAGCAGTCCGTCGTAGGTCCGACGATACAGGCATTGTGAAGATACATCGAAGTAGAAGCGTAGCGATCGTCTCTTGACGGATACTGCTTCCTTGGGGTCCTCCGGTAAGATTCCGTATGCCACAAAATCTATGAAAGGACTTATCCAATCTCTTGTAGGAGGATCGGTGTTTACAGCGTAGCTGCGTTCTATGTGACAGCTGTTCTTCACACAGAATAAATCTCTGTTAAGAAGGATTACCGAATCTTGCCTTCTTATAGGAGTAGCTAAGTCTGCAGCTAGGCTGGCCAGGGCATCAGCTTCCAGATTCTGAGATCGAGGTACGTGCTCTAGGAAGAAACCTTTGAATGTCATGGCTATCTCGATTGTCGCCCGGTGATAGGGGATGAGGTCTGGATTACGGACTTCGTATATTCCCCTGACTTGATTGACAATGAGCAGAGAATCACCGAAAGCTTCCAGGGATTCTACCCCCAGTTCTGTAGCAACTTGGAGCCCAATTAGTAGAGTATTGTATTCCGCCACGTTGTTGGAGCAGGGCTCGCTAAGAGAGTATGCTCGGTAGATGACGAGTTGATCCGGGATAACTAGGACGACTCCCACTCCTGAAACGACGTTTCCTTTAGGACCGGTTCTGGAGGCGCCATCAAAGAACAGTTACCATACGTCACTTTTTCTTGCGAAGTTATATTCTGCAACTTCATCAGGGATGTCTTCGTATAGTTTGGAGGTTTCTGGGATCGAATGAGCCGCTAGGAAGTCGGCCAGTGCTTGGCCTTTGATGGACTTCTGTGGGATGTATACCATGTCGTATGGTATTAGCAGCATCGCCCAAGTTGCGAGTCGGGAGTTGAGGGCACTTGGCTTGCTCATCAGCACTCGGAGAGGGTTGATCCTGGAGATGATATAAATAGTCTGGCCGGTGACATAGTGCCGCATTTTTTGGACAGCGAACATCAGAGCCAAGCATTCCTTCTCCACTAGGTTGTACCGGTGCTCGGCCCCGACCATCATCCTGCTGAGATAGTAGATAGCCTGTTCATGACCCGCATCATTTTTCTGTGCGAGGAGAGCTCCTAGCGAATGATCCATTGCCCGAACGTACAGCAAGAACAGTTTTTCCATGACGGGAGGCACCAGAACTGGCGGACTGGTTAGGTAGCGTTTGATATCCCCGAACGCTTGCTGACAGGTTTCGTCCCATATGAAGGATACACCTTTCTTCATGAGATGAGAGAAGGGCTGACATCTCCCCGAGAGGTTGGATATAAATCGCCGGATATAAGCCAGACGTCCTTGGAACCCCCTGAGTTCCCTCAGATTACGGGGCGGTCGCATTGCCGTGATCGCTTGGACTTTGTCAGGGTCTACTTCGATGTCTTTGGTGGTAATGACAAATCCCAGGAATTTGCCACTGGATACACCCAGAAAGGACTTTGTAGGGTTCATCTTGAGTTGATGCTGGCGCATTAATTCGAATACCGCCC
The DNA here is from genome assembly GCA_036927795.1 of Iris macrosiphon. Lineage (NCBI taxonomy): Eukaryota > Viridiplantae > Streptophyta > Magnoliopsida > Asparagales > Iridaceae > Iris > Iris macrosiphon. Next base: position 111,770,698 of record JAYESA010000006.1, on the reverse strand, counting down.
TCAGGTCTCGGGTGTGATCACCTTTGAGGCGACTTTTGACAGCTATGTCGTCTACGTAACATTCTACTGTTTTTCGTAAATGCCCACGAAATATGTTACTCATAGCCCGTTGGTACGTAGCCCCAGCGTTCTTTAATCCGAAGGGCATGACCGTATAGCAATATACCCCCAGTGGTGTCCGGAAGGCAGTGTGCTTCTCGTCTCCAGGATGCATCTTGATCTGATTGTATCCTGAGAACCCGTCCATAAAAGACATGCGTTCGAAGCCGCAGGTGTTGTCGATCATGATGTCTGTGATGGGAAGAGGGAATTCATCTTTGGGGCAGGCCGTATTCAGATCTCGGTAGTCGATACAGATACGTACCTTCCCATTTTTCTTCATGACTGAGACCACGTTAGCGACCCAGTCGGGGTGTTTTTCCTCCCGGATGAAACCGCAGGTTATCAACTTCTTGACTTCAGCCTCGATGGCGTCCATCATATCGGGGCGGAACCGTCGTTGGTGCTGCTTTACCGGCTTCGAATCGGTCAATATATTGAGCTTATGAGTAGCTACCTTCGGGTCTAGGCCTGGCATGTCCTCATAATCCCACGCAAAGACGTCAATATATTCCTTTATCAGCTGTATAACTTCTTCCCTTTCAGGTGGGGGAAGATTTTTACTGACAAATATTGGCTTTGGTGAGAGCTCACCCCCAACATTGATCTGGATGACTTCGTCCTTGGTGGGAGGTTCCCTCTGCTCGAAGCGGAATTTCCACTGCGTATCCATCTGTTGAGCCCAGGGGTCATCCTCGAATGGCTCCGTATCCTGCTCCTCGGCTTCTAAGGGATTTGTCATTACCATATTCACTGATAGTGCTTGTTCGAGAGCATCTGGCGAGTTGGAGGGCGATGAGCTATTCTGGGAGGAGGAAAAGGGGTCCTCTTTTGGCTCGAAAGTCGCGAGGGAGGTGGCATACCCTAACCCGAGACGAGTTTGTCGATTGCGGGGGTTGCCGCACGGCGGCGTTCGTCTACCTCTTCCGTAGTTGAGGCCTGGCTTCCGTTTCAAGTCGTAGCCCATGTTTTGCATGATCTTTAGCGCTTGCGGGCTATAACGGTAAATCTGTATTTTCCCGGTGTCGGCATCGAAGGGATCTTCTTGGGCAGTCGGTTGATTCCGCCTGCGACCGAAGACTATTGAGTGCTGACTGCTGCCGGTAGGCGGGACGATGAAGATAGAATCCTCATGTGGCCCATATGTCGTGACGACGTTGGATGGCGATGCTACTTCCTAGACATATGGGCGGTAGGAGCTTATAGCTTTCAAGAATTTTTGTGCTATGGGTTCTACCTCGTCATGTGGAGTGGGTCCTTGTACTTGCTCAGAGGTGATATGGACATGGCAATTTTTATGGACTTAACATCACTTTTAAGTACGAATGTTAAGTGTAGACGACAATCAATATCAGAGGTAATATGGACATGATAATTGATGGTCGAAAGTTTATTCAGAGGTAATATGAACATGACAAACTTTGTGATAGTGACTCCATCGGAGAGGGAGGCACATATCTGCTCAGAGGTAATATGGACATGGCAATTTTTGTGGACTTAACATTACTGGCGTACTTAGAATTTAAGTACGAATGTTAAGTGTAGACGACAATCGATATCAGAGGTAATATGGACATGATAATTGATGGTCGAAAGTTTATTCAGAGGTAATATGAACATGACAAACTTTGTGATAGTGACTCCATCGGAGAGGGAGGCACATATCTGCTCAGAGGTAATATGGACATGGCAATTTTTGTGGACTTAACATTACTGGCGTACTTAGAATTTAAGTACGAATGTTAAGTGTAGACGACAATCGATATCAGAGGTAATATGGACATGATAATTGATGGTCGAAAGTTTATTCAGAGGTAATATGAACATGACAAACTTTGTGATAGTGATTCCATCGGAGAGGGAGGCACATATCTGCTCAGAGGTAATATGGACATGGCAATTTTTGTGGACTTAACATTACTGGCGTACTTAGAATTTAAGTACGAATGTTAAGTGTAGACGACAATCGATATCAGAGGTAATATGGACATGATAATTGATGGTCGAAAGTTTATTCAGAGGTAATATGAACATGACAAACTTTGTGATAGTGACTCCATCGGAGAGGGAGGCACATATCTGCTCAGAGGTAATATGAACATGGCAATTTTTGTGGACTTAACATTACTGGCGTACTTAGAATTTAAGTACGAATGTTAAGTGTAGACGACAATCGATATCAGAGGTAATATGGACATGATAATTGATGGTCGAAAGTTTATTCAGAGGTAATATGAACATGACAAACTTTGTGATAGTGACTCCATTGGAGAGGGAGGCACATATCTGCTACTCTGCCGTAGTGATCGTTCCCTATAGACGTCGAGTTATGACCTTGGCATCGATTAATTCCTGAATTCTCTTCTTTAGTACATAGCAGGCCTTCGTAGGGTGATGAGTGTACTGATGGAAGAGGCAATAATCTGGGTCATTGATTCTGCCAGACCTCTCAGGATATCTGATGTCGGGTAGCTGAAGCTTACGTTCCTTCCTTAATATATTGAAGATTTCAATTACGTCATCTTCTCCGAAGGAGAAAGTTCCTTTCGGTCGTGGGGCTTTTGATGCCTGAGTTTCATGGTCTTCTGGGAAGATAGCCATTGTTGTACCATCTTTGAATCCTGTGGACATTCTACCCCTCGCTTTGGATGCTGCTTTGTTTTGTCGAGGCGAGCTACCCCCAGACACGCTATGGTCTCCGGTCGTAGAAACTGAATCAGGAGGAGTTGTCTTTGGTCGTATAGGATTAAATTTTGAAATTTTGGGATCAGCAGAATATCCCAATCCGAAACGAGTTTGCTGATGGCGGGAATTTCCCTGCAATGGTGTTCGTCTACCCTTTCCATAGTTGAGGCCTTGCTTTGATTCCAAATCATAACCCATGTTCTGTATAATCTTCAAAGCCTGTGGACTGTACCTGTGGATTTGTATTTTCCCACTCTCAGGCTCACGGAATTCTTCCTGTTCAGCCGGACCGTTCCGCTTGTGTTTGAAGACTATTGGATGCTGATCGCCGCGGGTAGGAGGGACAATAAAGGCATTATCTTCATATGGTTCATACATCATGATGACATTAGATGTTGATACATTTTCCCATACGATCTCTCCCCGTCTGACGGTTTTACGACTCCTGTCTTTGTCTTTTCGGATTAGATAGGTATGCAGGTCAGGAGGATTTGCCGAAGAGGAAGACGAAGGCTTGCATCTTCTGTTCCCCTCAGCGGGTACGCGGAGACTGGGCACCCTGGTTTTCCCTATACCACCTGTATACAACAGGCTGGCCATCTGGGTGGCGGATAATCCCCCGGGAGGGTGTCTTTCCGCGATCTGAGCTTGTTTTACGCCGAGGGACTGTGCCTGGCGTAACTTGGGGATTCGCTCAGTCTGGCGTGAGGCTGGAGAGGCCCTCAGTTGGCCATTAGCTTCTCGCGTAATCCGGAGAATAGGCAGATCATTCTTTTGCTGGCGTAAAGGCCCAGTAGTTGAGTATTCACCCGCTTGCTTCCCCTTGCGGAGATCGCAGCGCTCATCTGGTTCACCGTAAAGGTCAGATGTCATTTTGTGCGTAGAGCATGATATGTACTTCTGATTTGGTGTTGAGGTGCCATCAGCGGTTTCGTCTGTACCGCGCGTAGCGGGAGACTAATTTCTGCGCGTAGAGCGCAGTGGATACTCCTGGGTTAGCGCTGAGGCTTTGCCAGAAGCTTTGTCTGTACCGCGCATAGCGGGAGACTGATTTTTGCACGTAGAACGCAGTGGATACTCCTGGGTTAGCGCTGAGGCTTTGCCAGAAGCTTTGTCTGTACCGCGCGTAGCGGGAGACTGATTTTTGCGCATAGAGCACAGTGGATACTCCTGGGTTAGCGTTGAGGCTTTGCCAGAAGCTTTGTCTGTACCGTGCGTAGCGGAAGTCTAATTTTTGCGTGCAGAGCGCAGTGGATACTCCTGGGTTAGCGCTGAGGCTTTGCCAGAAGCTTTGTCCGTACCGCGCGTAGCGGGAGACTGAATTTTACGTACGGGGCACGGAGGGAGCGATGCTACCACCTCATTGGTCGAAGAGATCGGAGAGATCAGAGAGTCCACAGGAACGGCGGAGGATGTCTTGGGCATCCACACTTTGCGTAGCTTCCTGCTGTCTTGGACGGAAAGAGAGTGAGAGCTACCCCTAGTCCGAAGTATGTCTTCGTAGGCAGACTGGTCGAACTGAACGACCAGTGTTTTCTTTACGGTTCCTACAGATACTGCATCGTGTTGAGCAATTACTTCCTCGTCAGAAGAGAAAGATCTCCCCAGCAGAGTCGCCATCTTGTTTGTGGTATTAAATGAAAGAATGAAAGTGTATTTCAATGACGGGGTTTATAAGAGACCCGCGCCCTTTGGTTTACAAACAAACTTGTACAATGTAATCCTATACGAGGATGTGGGAGTATAATTTATTTAATCTGGGTATAAATTGCTATAGGTGTCTGATCTGCGGTCGATCACTTTAGCCCTTGGACTACACGATGTTGAAGAAGTGTCGTGGAAGACAGGATGCAGCTTCGGAGGTTGCAAAGGAGGGTGGATGCGCGATGCTGAAGGTCGTCGCTCCCTGTTCCTTGCCCGAGCTCTGGATTCTTCTCTCTCTCTCTCTATCTCTCCTCCTTGATCTCTGGTTCGATGACCTTGTCCGATCTTCGAGTTTTTAGTTTTTCGACGTCTCTCCTTTTTTCCTTTTTTTTCCTCCCCATTGATAGGGGTCTCTATTTATAGAGTTTTGGTGACAGTGACCACTCCGTCGGTGTAACAACCGAGGAGTGGACAGTACAGCACCCCTTTACACAACAGTTTAAAATAACCAATGCCTGCGTGTAAATGACCTTTTGAGTGAGCATGTGGCGCGTGTCCAACTAAGGAGACAAAACGCGTATATCTGCTACGAAGATCACGGCGTAGAAGCCACGTAGGTAGGTATCCCTTGTGTAGCAGGGGTTGGCGTAAAAGCCAAGTGACTGTCACCTTGGCGTAGAAGCCAAAATAGGCATAGAAGCCGAACAGACGTAGAAGCCAAATAGGCATAGAAGCCGAACAGGCATAGAAGCCGAATGGACATAGAAGACGAATGGTCGTAGAGACTGAGAGAGCGTTGGAAGCCGAGGGAGCACTGATCCTGAGCGGGCGTAGAAGCCACTGCGCACCGTACCGAAGTGCTGATGTGGACGTCTTAGCCGGAATTACGGCTTTCGAAGATATAATCATTTCTTCTACAGAGATTTGCCATCATCTTGTGCATTAAATACAGAGACGTGTTTTGAAGGTCTGCAGCCCTTCTGTGCATCCGTCGCAGAGACGTGCCTTGAGGGAAACTGTCACTGCTCTGTGTAATTAGACGTAGAGACGTGCCTCGAGCCCCGTATGAAGTGCAGCTTTTGACGTGGCAGCGGTTTGTCTTACTGCGGAGCGTAAAACAGCTCATGTTTGCCTGTGTAAAGCAAGGCAGCGTATTCCCTTGTACGCGAAATAGCGGTTTACGCTGGGGGGACTTTGGTAAACGACGGTTTGGTGATATTTTAACCAAATCTTCTACATTAAATACAGAGATCCGCCATCATACTGTGGGGTACGTTCCGAGGGGTCTGCCATCATTTCCAGCCGTCGTCTGGGTAGCCGTACAGCGCTTTTTTGTCAGGAGTCAGAGGCCAGGTTCACCGCGTGACTTGACAGGTTCATTTCGGGGAAGACGAAGCGTTCCTCGTACGCATTAACGCTGCTTTGAGAGCGACTGAGTTTTACGCCATGGAGGCGATAAAGAACTCTGTTTATGCTGGGGCGGCCTGGACGTACCGTACTTACGCGGATGGTCCTTTGAGCTCATATTTCACGCTGTATTTGGCGGAAGAGCTCTGTTGCATGTTCGACGGCTCTGGAGGCCTCTGCTTACGCTGTTCTGCATTAAGATACCGCGTGGATCCTCCCAGCGTATTTTTCATGCTTCTACAAGTACTATAAGCAATTTGGCAAGGTATCTTGCCTGGTAAGAGAGCTGCAAAGTGTAACGTCCAGGAGTAAAGCACACAAGATTAGAAACTACGGCCTCCGAATAAACGTCTCCGGATGCTGAAATAAACATTACCAACGTTTCCAGAATAAGCGAGATAGCTAGAAAATACTACCCTTTCGTCCAATTTGGACACAGGGACAAAACAGTAATTTTGGTCAAAGCGGGTCCACATGTGGTCCACTTTGCACCGAAAAGTGTGCCAGGGATAAAGGTCTCTAAATAGGACAAATTATAGGTAAAAAAAACTCTAAATGTCAGTACAAACTCAACGATATATCCAATTTTAGATTCCGGTGAGCCGAACACAAATTCGTCCAAAAAGTCAACCGTGGGGCCCACAAATAGGTGACTTGGTCAACTGTCTCAGAATTGCGTAAAAATTGGGTCACAGGATCAGCACGATATCATGAGTCCAATAGAGCAAGTTTCGTCGTATTCTGACGAGCGTACAATAAATGGTGCAGGATTTTGCAAAGTCGCGATACGGGGACTTTTTGCGGATATGAGTTTATTCTGATGCGCACACGCGTCCGAATTAGTTTCCGCGAAAGCCCACACGTCTGGATATACCATACGCTCCTTTCAATGCAATTGGTACGTGACGGGGCGATCTCGTTTGGCGGGGCGCGCTCCGTATCAAAAAATTATGTGTTACGAAAATAAATTTTTATGGGTTTTCAACCTAATTTAATTCTGCATATAACACCAAATAAAATAATATAATTAACAAAAAATAATCTCGGTTATATGATCTTTACATAGCAAGAAGAAAATTTAAGTTTGGATCTCTGTGATGGGAGATACGAGTCCTTGAACATGGGTCATCGCAACAGATTATAGTAGTTAAAAAAATATAGTTTTTTATAAAGTTGGCGTCGATTTTTACCTTGGGTTTAGCGCTGAACGATTGAAACTAATTTACGGGATTTAGAGAGGGGTAAGTGGGGATCATACCAGCGAAGACGGGATCAAATTTGGTTGCGAGATGAAACAGAAAACAGCGCGTGAACAGGGGTTCGCCGCTGCAGTTTTCTACACGGCGCGTGCGGGATCTCGCGCGGGCGAGCGACCGGCCGGCTGGTCCAGGTGGCGGCGCGGGAAGCGCTGGGTCGGGGTGGTCGGCGGCGTGAAGCCGATTAGGTTAGGGTTAGGGTTTAGGTTTTACAAGTTGTTATTTTATATATATATATATATATATATATATATATATATATATAGAGAGAGAGAGAGAGAGGAAGAGAGCGGGGGGTTCGCTGTGGCCGCGCGGGTGAGGGAAATTAGCAGCGGGGGGGGGGGGGGGGGTTATTTGCTGGGTAATTAGGATTAAGGTTTAGGGTTTTATTAAGATTAATAATTCTTTTCTTTTCTTTTTCTTTTTCTTTTACTCTTTTGTTTTTATTATTCTTATTACTATACTTATTATTACTACTAATATTATTATTATTACTATTATGATTATTAATAACTATTATTTATTTATATAATAACATATATAAATAAGGTTTAAAAATCTAAAAAAAATATTTGCACACCAAATAAATCCTAAAAAAATTTATTTTGCAAGGCTCTAATAAAATGCTATACTCTAAATATTTTATGAAATATTTTATAAATAATTAGATATTTGTCTAGTTATAATAGATTAAACAATTGTATTAACTAATTAACTAAGTAAATAAATAAATGGTTATCCTAAAAAAATAGGAAATTGTAAATAATATGCACATCTATAAAGAGAAAATTTACCTAATTTGGTACGGGAAATTATGGGCTACTAATTATTGTAATTTGGGATTAGAAAATAACCACAATTAAATTATATACATAAATCTAAATATTTAACCATTAATCTATGGTCGTTACACTAACGTCATACTAACACCAAGGGATCGAATTTCTGTGCCACGAAAAGATCCTACATGTAGTGTCTCTTATGTGGGCTACTTCCTATGATGGGCGATACAGATTTTGGGGCCATCCTGTATTTTTAATGTCCAAACCACGATCAAGTGTCCTAATAAAATTATTGGATTTTATTTGGTTTGAAAATAATCTAAAATAAATACAAGAAGTACAAAATACACACCAATACCTATTTTTGGGTAAGGGGGTTTACACATTATCCTGGTCAGTGATGTTTGCAAGGACCAGAGAGTTTCTTTGGGAGACCGAGAGTTGAGCGTATGTCTACTCATAATGCCACTTTTGAGCTATGATATAGTACTCGGGATGGATTGGTTGAGTAGACATCATGCTAGTATCGATTGTCGAGGAGACAGCATTTTGTTTTAGGCACCGGGAGAGCCAGAGTTTGAGTTCGTCAGAGGAGAAGCAGAGCAGAGCGAAGGTAACTTCTGTGGAACTTTGGTAGAAGAGCAGGAGCTGCCACATCCATTGATTGCAGAGTATATGGACGTCTTTCCGGAGGAGTTGTCAGGGTTGGCACCGAACAGAGATGCGGAGTTCTCTATAGATTTGGTGCCAGGCTCAGAGCCAATATCACAGCATGTCTATAGGGTAAACAACAGCGAACTGGTGGAGTTGAAGAAGCAGGTGGTTGAGTTGTAGGACAAGGGCTTCATTCGCTCTAGTTCATCACCATGGGGTGCTCCGATATTATTTGTACGAAAGAAGGATGGGTCAGTACGCATGTGTATCGACTATAGGGCACTCAACAACCTCACTATCAAGAACAAATACCTGTTGCCACGAATTGACGATTTATTTGACCAGTTAAGCGGATCGAAGGTATTCTCAAAGATGGACTTGAGGTCGGGGTACCACAAGGTGAAAGTGAAGAAGGAAGACATTCCAAAGACTGCTTTCAGGACTCGGTATGGGCAGTTTGAGTTCTTGGTAATGACGTTTGGGTTGACTAATGTCCCGGTGGTATTCATGAACCTGATGGATAAGGTGTTTCATCAGTACTTGAATTAGTTTGTGGTAGTATTCATTAATGATATACTGATATATTCGAAGACCCCGGAGGAGCATGAGAAGCACCCGAGGATAGTTCTGGATACCCTCAGGAAGGAGAAGCTATATGGCAAGCTTTCGAAGTGTGAGTTCTTCCTTAATAAGGTTGAATTACTCGGGCATGTGATTACAGGAGACGGGATCTCAATAGACCCGAAGAAGATTTTAACAGTTGAGTCATGGTCTACCCCAAGTTCAGTAGCGAAGATCAGGATTTTTCTTGGACTAACAGGCTATTATCAGAGGTTTGTTTAGGATTTTTCCAGGATTGTGGAGCCGATGACTAGACTAACCAGGAAGGACGTGGAGTTCTTCTGGACTGAGGATTATCAGTCTACTTTTGAGGAGATGAAGAAGAGATTGACTATGGATCCAATATTGACATTGCCATCAGGGACATGAGAATTTTCTATATACAGTGATGCATCGGGTAAGGGTTTGGGTTGTGTGTTGCAGTAGAACGAAAAGGTGATTACCTATGCTTCCAGGCAAATACGCCTGCATGAGAAGAATTATCCTACCCATGACTTGGAGTTGACAGCAGTTATTTTTTCTTTTAAATTATGGAAACACTACTTGTATGGAGAGCGGGTAGAGATCTTTACATATCACAAGATCTTGAAGTATATGTTTACACAAAAAGAACTCAACATGAGGCAGCGACGATGGTTGGAGTTGATGCAAGACTTCGATATTTCTTTGTAGTACCATCCAGGAAAGGCCAACGTAGTCGCGAATGCCTTGAGCAGGTATCCAGTGGCTTTGTATTTGACGAGGGATAGACATTTATTGGCCGATCTTAATAGTTTGGGTATTGAGGTATTAGTTTTGGAGTTGCGGCACAGATATGGGGACTTCAAGTACAGTCAGAGTTGATGGACCGGATCAGAGCCGCACAGTTCGAGGATGAGTCTCTGAGGATCATCAGAGCACAGGTCCATATAGGGTTGGCAGAGGACTTCAGCATTACAGATAATGGATCATTGCGGCATGGCAACTTTGCTGGGGACCTACTTCTTCTCTGATGAGAAGATAGTGAAGCAGTCCGATGTGGCCAAGCTGGGTTCAACCCAAAGGATACTGGTGGTACGATTTGACCAATAGGCAATCAAGAATATGCTCTCCGGGGACAACACGAGTCCTTCTTCAAGGCAAGCAAAGCCTTAGAAGACCTGCAAAAAATGGGTAGTAAAGGCCATTGTGCGTTACCCAACTATGGAGCATGCGCTCCCCACTTCTCTCCCTGTTGTTGAAGATGCATATCATGCGTTTACCCGGGCTGATCCTGTCCATGCGGCAGTCGGAAAAGGCGCTCAACGCCCAAACTCTGACAAAGGAAAATAATATGATGCCATAAGTTCGGGTGCTGAGACATGTTCCATGTGGCCACAACAGAAGCTGCATAAGTCGGCAACCGCAGGAAAAAGTCCACATGCGACATCGATCGTCAGCAGTAGGTGCCAGCACAGTAGCAGAACCTTCGTCTTCGACCGAATCTTATGCAGCGCTGACTCCATGCGCGTTGCTGAGAAAGGGGGGATGTGAATTTAGACTCTTCATACTACGCATTGGGGTGTTCTAGGTCAAAGAAGTCCAGTACAGTACGAGCTTGCCAAGCTCAAGCAACTGATCATACGGTCGACCGTCAACAGGCTCCGCTAACTGTTATGCGAGCCCCTGACTAGAAGTTATACAAGATCGACCGATGTGTCCAACCCGCAGTGGCAAACAGACATGGTCAATCTCGAAAGTCTTCCATCTACGACTTGGGGAGAGTTCTTGTATGAACCCCAGGATATGGAGCAAAGATGACACCTACTCACCCATGTGCTTGGTCGAACCGGATTCATAACAAGGGTGTAAAGGTGGACCAGCCCTTACTTGATTTGCATAATGTAATCAACCACAAGCGTAAAGCGAGGGAAGCAACCACGACATGTGAGGTATCCCCTCTAGGATACCCCTGTTCCAATATCATCATCAACTACTGCTGCTAAAATAGTAGTGCCAACAGACAGGCAGTCGGCGTCCAACGACTGCAACTAAAGGCACCTACCCGGTAGCATCCCAGAAAATAGGTACAATTACCAGAGTAGGAGGATCTTCCCTTAGCCTCGTTCTATTCCACTTGGAAGTCTCCCTCCAGAAGGGGAGGTCGAAAGTCTAGAGCCACAAACTCTTCACTTTCGGTTAGCGTGTCGAGAAGGAGGGCCCAAGGAGGACAGGCAGCGATACCTGCAGAAAGATTTTTCTAGGACACCCGCTCCAAGAAGAAACTGTCAGCTGCTGGGGTGGTTCTTCCTCAGGATCCATAGTGATTCTGCAAGCAAAGGGTAGCAATCCCCCAGAAATCTACGACATTCGGCATTCCGAGGGGACATCGATTCCCAAGAAACAGTTGTCGAGATCCCTAGGGGTAGTCACCCTCACCAGGAAGATGTATCTTCCTATACTGAGGGTAGTGTTCTCTCTGAGTCCGAAGAGGATGCGACACTGACAACTTTTCTCGAGGCCTATTTATTGCAAGAATCTGAGGCAAAAAGTGTGACATCCACTGTTCCATTTATATCCTCTCACGTAAGAACAATGTATATAGCGGGGGATGATCACGAGGGCCCCAATGATTGACAATGCCTCGAGACTCTCGAGGATATGATTCACACCATGAGTGCGTCGATGCAAGCCTTGACCTAGACAATGCTGGAGATCAAGGCAAACATAGCCTCACAGCCACCAAGAACCTCGGGATAAGCTAATCAAGATCCTGGGGCAAATGGTGACTCAAATGCCATCGCTCCGCCCGTCAATGGCTATCAAATTAGGTCCGGATCATCTACTCTTTTTGCAGTAGATGAGGCTCGAGAAAAAATATGGGAGGTACGAGAACTATGAGCCCGCTTGGACTCAACGGGTAATATAGACTCACTGCTCGAGCTCGAGATTCGACGAGTATATCCCTTCGAGCGGAGAGACGTGACCTATCCACCTAAATACAAGCCCTTCAACTTAAATCCATTCGAAGGAAAGACGTCTCCTCGTTAGTACATGAGCTACTTTAAGACGACAATAGGGAATCTACCCTACAATGACGCTCTTCTCACCAAGCTCTTTATCGGGGCATTGTCTGGGGTGGCCTTCGATTGGTTCTACAGCCTCCAAGACTACTGCATATCATCATTTTACGATTTTAAAAGTCTCTTCCTCATTCGATTCTATGACGGGGGGTGTGACATGACGATGTCCTCCTTGCTGGACATCATACAGAAAGAGAAGGAGCCTGTACAGGAATACGTCGAACGTTACAGGCAAGTCACGTTGAAGTTGCCCCCGGGTAATCCTGAATTCGTGCTGATGGACATGTGTCGGAAGAATCTACTTCCAACAGTCCGGCTCTGGATGGGGGACACCAATTCAAAAACTGGACGACGTTCATCATAAATATCGTCGGTGCCGAGAGCAAAGTAAAAGACACCCGACTAGTGGGAATATAAATCCCCGTCACTGATGAAAGGGGAAAGTGTCCTTAAAACAACAACAATAACAACGTCGGCAATAGTGGCCGTGACGACAAAGGAAAGCAAGCCCTTATCACCAATATAGTCAAGAAGCCAGAACAGAAGCCGACAGAGGCTCCAAAGTCGAAAGAGACTTACTCTTTCTAGGATGATGATGTCGCAGAAATCTTTGATGTACTGATGAAGGGGAACAAGCTCCGCCTTCCCGACATCAAGCACCCCAATAAGTTAGAAGACGTAAATAACCCAAAGTACTGTCGCAACCATCGGTACGCCCATCATACGATGCAAGATTGCTACACGCTGAAGTGGTACATCCAGCATCTACTTGATTCTAAGGTCATCAACTTGGATATTGAGGACAAAACGATGGCCGCTAACATGGTGTCCCTCCAGTTTGGTAATTTTTTGGCAATGAAAACCCGAGACAGGGTGGTACCAATCCCAAAGGCCACCATGGAGGTGTTTAATTTCCACCAGCTCGCGACCAAACCGCTGGGCTGGTACCCCTCAGCACACCATGGGGTGAGTTCATGTGGGTTCACCCAGACCTTGCTCCAGATTTAATGTAGCAAGTGACGCCGTCCGCCATCAAGTCCAAAGGACGGAAGTCCAAGTCCTGCCATTTGGTGTCCTCCACCACGGAAGAAGCCATGGTAAGAACGACTAGATTAGGCCTTACCTATCAGCGAGATGGTAGTACTCCCAACGATGATGCTCCGCCAATGGTCATACTCACTACACCTGCTGCATCAGATTTGGGCCTGTCACAACTTCCAGTTTTGGATAAGTCCAAGCAGAAAAAAACTTGCTTCGATAAACTATTGCGCAAAGATATGTATCAAGGGCTAGAGAAGTCCTACAACTTCGATATCTTGTCCCAGCTCGCCAACACTCCATCAAAGTTGTCTCAATTAGAGCTTCTTCGACTCTCCAAGGACACTCGGGACGCCCTGAGTGAGGCATTCCAGAATGCTGACACTTACTTGGCATAGGTTAAGCCACCAGCTGAAGATCCTGCGGTATGCCCCTACTGTAACAATGTGACGGAGGTAATACACAGCATCACGTTCTCGCAACAAGACATGTTGCTGAAAAACAATAGGCACGATCACCCTCTGTATTACACAGGTTACATCGGCGCCATCAAGGTAGACCGGATGCACATTGATCTGGGTTCGTCCATCAACATCATCCCTTGGAGTCTGCTTCAGACCTTGTATATCCCTATGCACCGACTCGCTGCAACCAATACTACTATCAGCGGCTTTAACGTAGAAAGGAGCTACCCTCTGGGCAAAATTTCTTGAAATTTCAAATCGACGACTTGAAAATAGAGGTCACTTGCTACATCATAGTCGTGGACGTATCCTACAACGTCCTGCTGGGGCATCCATTGATACACGAATACATGATCGTGCCATCAACCCTATACCAGTGCCTAAAGTACATTGACGACCATGGCATGGTTAAGACGGAGTTCGTCGATGTCGACCCCTTCAAAGGGGCAGATGCCCACTACTCTGATTCACTCATGTACAAACACGTCCACCAGGATGAAGGAGGGAATGATGCCGATGATGAAGCATAAATCGGTGCAACATAAGGAAAACCTTTGACGGTCCACCTCAAGGGACGTGCTCGTGATACAACCCCTCCCCTCGTTGTGAAGATACAAAGGAAGGCAGCACAACCTCTGACCGTACGACTGCCAAGTCAGAAGAAGGACCCAGTGCCGGCTCCTGCCCCTGAACCCTTGGTGGTCAAGCTTCATAGGAGGCCTCCAAATCCCTCGCTCGAATTAGAGACAAATCTCGAGGAATATGAACTAGAAGAGTATGTAGCCGCTCATGCTAACGTTCCTTCTCTCGACGATGTAATTTCGGAAGACGAGATACCTTATTTCATCAATAAAGGGCTATCTTTGAACCACTCAGATATTGCACATCTCAACGCACTATATTTCCTAGAGCACAGTCTGGGTCTGCACCTGCATACACATGTAACTACTACCTATGCAGTAAACCAGATCCTCCCTAGCCAAAGTTCCTACTTCACGGTCCCAGCAAGGAGGAAGGGAGACAAACCCATCATCTTCAGCATGGTAGAATACCCCCAGTTCTTCATCCTGGAGGAACAGGAGCCAAAATCTAATACCAAAAAAATATAACTTTTCTTGTTCAGTTGTCAATTCAAGCACCTCATCCAGAAGATGGGTTATGATCTTAAGAGGGACCGAGGTCTGAATCACGACAAAGGTCGATAGCTGCCCTTGCGTCTCACTACTTCGGCAGACAAAGCCAAGGATTACTACCACAAGAGCCAGCATGGCATGGGGTATGTAATACCTCCATCAATCCCCGAAGCTTCGGAGGAAGAAGATAAGTTACAGTCATACTATTCATAATCCTCCACGTGGGACTCCGACACCAGTATCGGAGACCTCTTTAGACAAATATTGTCTGTCAACATGGCATCAGCTGACCCTGAGGAAGACAACAAGGACTCACCTGAACTCGTTGAAGTAGAACCGTGGGCCCAACGCCTAGACGTATAATGGGAGATACGGTTCGAACAAAGAGAACCCCCTACTGAGGACGAAGTCGTACAAGTCAATATGGGCGACGAATCCTCCCCTAAACCTACCTTCATTAGCAAGAGTCTAACTGATGAGGCTCGAGAATTCCTGCTATAGCTCGTCAGGGAATACATCGATGTCTTTGCCTGGAGTTACAAAGACATGCCGGGACTGGACCCCTAAATTGTGATCCATAAACTCAATATCTTGTCGAATGCCAAGCATGTCAAGCAGCAACAGCGACGATTTCGATCGGTTGTCATGAATGCCATCGAAGCTGAAGTCAGCAAACTGATAGCTAGTGGCTTCGTCCGCAAAGAACAACATACTGATTAGGTAGCCAACATCTTGCCCGTCGTTAAAAAGAACGGAAAGATCCGAATTTGCATTGACTTCCTTGATCTAAACACGACCTGTCCTAAGGACGAGTTTCTCCTTCCGATCACAGACATAATGATCGACAATACTTGTGGCTTCGAACGCATGTCCTTCATGGACGAATTCTTAGGTTACAATCAAATTAATATGTCTCCTGACGATGAGAAGCATACATCGTTCCTAATGTCGATAGGGGTGTACTGCTACACAGTCATGTCCTTCTATCTAAAGAATGTCGGTGCTATATACCAGTGAGCTATGAGCACCATCTTCCATTAGCATCTACACAATATGGTTGAGTGTTACGTTGATGATATCGTCGTTAAGAGTCTCTCCAAAGGTGATCACCTCCAGGACTTGAAGACTATCTTCAACCTCATGCGTGTGCACCAGCTCAAAATGAATCCCACCAAATCCTTCCTGGGAGTCTCCAACGGCAAGTTCCTAGGTTTTTTCATAACTTTGATGGGTATCCACGTGGATCCCGAAAAGACTAAAGCAATCCTTGAAATGCGCCCACCGAAGAACCTCAGAGAGCTTTACGGCCTTCAAGGAAGACTGGCATATATCAGGAGATTCATATCAAATCTCTCTGGACATTTTCAACCATTCATCCAGCACATGAAGAAGGGAGTCTCCTTTATCTTGGACAAAGAGTGCCAGTCGGCTTTCGATGACATCAAGGAATACCTCATGAACCCTCCGGTACTGGTAGCTCCTGTAGTATAGAAGCCCTTTCTACTCTACGTATGAGCAATGGATCACTCTCTTGGTGCTTGGTGGCCCCAGAATAATGACACAGGTCACGAGCAGGCCATCTACTATCTCAACAGGATGATGGTCGGTGCGGAGCATATATACAATCCCGTCGAGAAGGAGTGCCTTGCTCTGATCTTCGCTATCAAGAAAACTTGGCATAATTGATAGAAAAAATGATCCATGTGATCTCATGGGTCAACCCCTTCGAGATCAAAATTTCCTCGCTCCGAGTGACTCTCTCCAACCGGCTAACCGTCGACGATAATCACCGTCGATGGCTACAAGAGTTGGAATCTCTCGGCAAGAAATATCTCTTAGCTCAACAACGCATTGAGCTGTACTAAGCGCGCTTCTCAGGAGCCTTCAATAAATGGGTCAGGAAGAAGACCTACCAAGTGGGTGACCTCGTCCTGATAGTAAGGAGGCCGATGGTTATGACCCACAAGATGGCCTGTAAATTATAACCCAAATTGAAAAGCCCGTTTGTCGTAGAATCTGTATTCTCCAACAGCGCCTACCGACTAGCAAAACCCAATGGTGACTTGCTCATGATGTCCATCAACGACAAGCTCCTAAAAAAGTACTATATCTAAGCTAGACTTGTACTCCCCTTATCTCCAGCAGGGCAACCCAGATGTACAGTGTCTACACTCTTGGTTCTTCATCCCTAGCAAGTGCCTATGCATAATAGAACCTTTCCTTAACAATTCATTATCGGTATTCAGGAGTCCTGGATACACAACAGATAGTAGATCCTCAAAACCCCTCCAACGGAGCAATCCTCAGGTTCACTTGTGTACTTTCGCAGGGACCACTCAAAAACCAGTCTCGTTAGATTCTAGTCATGTCCATATTACCTCTGAGCTATCGGCCTAACAATCTCCCCATTGGAGTAACCCTCAGGTCTATCTAAATTCCCGGGTAGACCATACTCAACAAACAACTCCTCGGTGAGTTTATCTGACGCTAGTTCACGTCCATACTACCTTTGAACTACTGTCCTAACATTTTTTTCTGGCCGTGTTTGCCATGTCCATATTACCTCTAAGCAAACCTCCCGGGTTTGGCTACCGATTATCACGTCCACATTACCTCTGATATCAGTTGTCATCTTAATTTATCACCCGTACTTAACTCTAAGTACGCTAGCAGTGTTAAGTCCACGAAACCAACCACGTCTATATCACCTATAGTAGGGCTTGCCTCGAACCTACTACTTGCACCCTAGTGCACAAGAAGTAATAGGTCCACCTAAGTCTCCCAGTGGGACATCCTTAAATAGACTGTGATATTATACTACGTCCATATTACATCTGGTACGATATCCAAAGTTCACACAAACAAGTGTAACAAATGGAATAGCTTGTATTTCTTTCGGCTAAGAAGAAACTAAAGGCGAACTACATTTGAGGGATTGTCAAGATCCCAAGCTAAAAGGAAAAATAAGGGCACAAAAAGCAAAGTAAGAGCTACTAGTGCTATTGGTCAGAGCATAACTATACTATCTGCTCATAGAGATGGGCTATATGGCCATCCAGGTGCACCTGCACCTGGCACTCAACCTCTTTGGCCATGACCTTGGGATCCTTGTAGCGAGCGAAGACTCGTGTCTGTCCTCTAGTTTCTGTACCATAATCTCGACACCAACCGTGTTCTGCGCCACTTGGCTTGCCTCGGTCCGGATAGCCTCCTCTTTCTGCTGGGCCTCCCACAGCCTATTCTCCAGTGCAGCAAGCTCGACCTGCAGCTTCCTAATGGTCTCAGTCAGGTCCTTCCGTTGAGAGAGGCACTCTTCTCTAAGATTACTCAGCCGATCGCGCTTCTCTTACAAGTCCCGGAGGTCACGCTGCAAGGTTTTCATAGATGAAGCAAAGAAGGCCTTCTCTGTCTCCACCTTCTTCAAGAACTTATTGTACTGATAGGATACCAGCATCCCCATATCTGCTTGCTGATACTGTTATAGCTCCATCAGGCATTGCTCCATCTCCACCAACTTCTGGCCCAGGAGGTCGGCCATCTGTTCAAAACCGGGGAGACCCCTCTGAGAGTGGACATGTCCCTCGGCAAAGTGCTTAGCCCAGACAAAGAATTTGTTGCGCTCATGCACGCCCTCAACTCCTTATTTTATGAATATGTAGAAGCTCCGAATAGAGAGTCTGACATTTTTGTTAAGTTCTTCCAGCGTAGCTGGAGTCAAAGGCGGCTGGATGGAAGAAGAAGCCACTGGCATGACAGGTTGTACGATAATGCTCGAAGACCCTGAAGGCGAAGCATCAAAAGAGGAACGACTGGCGGTCCTGCTTGCAATCCAATCCTTCATGGACGTCTAAAAGGCTTGGATACCCGGTAACTGAGCAACAAATGGTAGGGTAGTGTCGTAATTCGGGACATGAGTACTCGGGCACCCTGCTGCATCGGCTCCCGCCTGTAGGCCAACACCAGATTGTGTTACGGCAGAATCAGAAGATGACCTAACAACCACAGTACTAGGAACATCGACGACAACCTCCTCACGATGGCTCTCCACCCCAATGTCTAGAGAGGCTTCAGCCGTCGAGCCCCCAACAACATTAATTGGGAAAGCAGCCACCACATCAGAAGGACCCGCAACAGTAGGGACCTCGTCCACTACAGCTTTCGTAAAGGGCACTGTAAGACGCCCGTCACCAGAACCAGGAAGAGACCTGGGTACCGTCCTAACAAGTTCACTACCCCCTCTTCCAGGATATCCTCATCGACGGCCCCATCCACGGTCCTCAAGGGAGAGGCAGGGCCTACAGAACTAGAACAAAAAGTAATTAACTTTACTAGGAGAATTTAAAGATGAAGCCAAAAAAATTATGATCTTATGAAGTTAAGAAATGACCTACCGGAGGAAGACATCATGTATTACCGCTCATCTAGGGTTGTCATAGCCTCCCCTATGGCTTTTATGTCTTCTACAGATATGTGCTTCAACGGGGTATAAGGCTGCTCCGTGAAAGCCACACCCAAGCCCTGAACTCCCGAGGTATCAGGTACCAGTTTCGAGGCACCCACATCGGACTCCGGGGAGGTCCCCTCTTCCAATTTGGAGTAAGAAACCACCGAAGCGGCTACTCACCAGGGACGGTCCCTCACTCTTGTGTTTGCAAATTTTCAAATAGACTAGAGTTGAGACATTTATATAAAGGACCGGGCAGAATCAGACTAAGAGAATTTACGAATACAGTCATAGCATCTAAAGTGGGCTCTGCTTCAGAAGCCACCGGTGCAATGGGTCCTACCTCTTTACTCGCAGTCCCTTTCGTAGGGGACTTCGGTGTCGCTGCCGAATCCGACTCTGGGTCCACATCCGTCCTCGCCCTCTTGGAGTAGCGAGCGTGATGCGTCTCCATATTTGGTTTACGCTTAACATGCAGGGGATCATCAGTCAGAGACGTTGTGTCTTTCCAGGTCGACGGGTCTAGCTCTACGACCAGGGGCTTGGCTACTCCATTTTCCTTATTGGGCGTCCTAAGTACGTTGGCATCCGGAGGCATCAGTATGGTGCCTTCGATATAACTTCTCTCTGGATCGAAGTTAGTCGGCAGAGCATTCCCCGTACGATAATACCTTACCGCGGTGTACAGCATTCGGGGCACGACTCCTGATGTTGGCAATTGGAACCTGACCCAGGTACCGACAGCAGTACAATAACTCCATGTCCGAGAGAAGTACTCGGATAACCCAGTAAAAGATGACTGTAGCCAAACTAACGAGCGAACCGACTGGGTAGATAAGGCTCCACAAAGATGGTAGCCTTATTCTGATATACCAGGTGGAAGGACGGATTGCTTGGATCCAGTGAAAGAGCCTCTCAGACAAGCCTCGAGACGCCAACCAGTCATCGTAATGAATGACGTTTCTTTCATCGACGGTGAACTCTGGCTCGGACGTAAAAAAAGTCCAGCCAGTCATGAAGGAGAGCTCCCTCCTGCCAGTAGGGACAGTATCGTACCGCCACTTTATCATCTAATACCTATGGATGAGGGCATCGACGACCACCATATCCTCGTAAGCCCTGGGCTCATCAAAGACCCGTGATGCAGGAGAAGCTAACTCATCAAGTAGTGGTAAGGAAGCTCGACCCTATTGAAATGCTCCTTACCAGGATGGTCGTCCACCTTCTTAACAAAGTTGCGAGACCACGATGGATGCAACAAACCATGGCCGGTAGAAGGGCCAGCTTGTGGCCGAATGCCAACTTCACGACAGGTAGGATCAGGGTGCAACTAATCCTTTCTATTTTTCTGGACCTGCCCGGGACTACGTAATTGTGCAGCCAGAGCATCAAGTACCCCGCCAGCACAGCCAAAGGGGACAACTGGTGTATATCCATATAAAAATAGCTGATCTCCTCTTCGAGGCCACTCAGCTCATCAAGGGGCTTACCCTCTTCCTCCGAGGAGCCCTCAACTTCCTTACCCGCGGCGGCTAAGTCCTTCAGTGCACGGATAGAATCAGCCTCTTCCTGTTTGGACCGTGGCACCCGAACATGAACTCGATTGGACTCCTTCAGCTCCGGAAATAGGTGGCAAGTCCAGGTCATAATGTGAGGAGAGAATCCCTTAGTAGACTTTGTCTTCTTCGAAGACCTATAACATGTCGTGATGGAATAGCAACTCTTTGTACACCGCCAAGATCACCGGGTCCTCTGCTTCCAATTCCTCAAGCTTTTCATTGCTCGGGGTACACTCTTCATAGGGTTCATCACCCCAAGGAAGTTTTGAGACAGCATGTATCTCATGCAAAGCCAGTTCCATCTCGCCATCGGGCATGAAGAAGGTCCCCGAACGAAGGTTGTACAGCTCCATCAGGGCGACAAACAAAGGGCGGTTTACCTCCAAGCCATAACAAGTACCCCACATGGCAAAGAATAAGTCGACGGCTCTGAGTTCCCGCTCGAATTTCTTCAAGATCCACTGGGTCAGGAGGCACCATAAGGCATTGTAATGTGCCCAGCTGAGAGCCCGCAATTGTTCGGGGGGTAGGTCCTCTTCTTAAAAACTTGGTGGAGGAAGGTGCCCGCCGCATATACGCTGAGGTTCGGCCCTAGGTCACTGCCGACGAGACCAGGCTTCAGTCCTAGCAAGGAGTATGAAGGTGACTCCTTCGCACTATAAAACTCCCCTTTGTTCTTTTCGGTCCCACATCGTACATTCCCAAAGAGGCCCCCCTGAGGCTCATGAGTTAAGTTCTAGTCCATCTGTCATGGGACCAACATCACCTTCAGGTCCGACAGAGGTAGGTGACGTTCGAAAGAAAAAAAAGTCATCTCCGTCCCGTAGAAGGTAAAAGACCAGTTCTCCCTGGTCGTCCCCATCTCGGATTGGGAAGACTCCAGCACATCATCGAACAAAAAGTACATCTTCTTAAAGAAATGCTTCCCGTCTTTAGTAGGGATCTCCCCCGAGTTAATTTGACTCAACAAGAAAGAAGGAGTCTGCTTAGCGATCTTTTATTGTCGCTCAGACGAGAGATCTTTGTCAACTTCTTTCTGGATGGCTACAGCAAGGTCCCCAAGATTCATGTTAAAGGGTAGCAGGCTGTGCCTGAGGACCAATTCACCAGAAGGAGTGGTGGGCAAAGTCACTGCAGAAACCACAAAGGCGTTAGATTAGAGTAATGTCCTAAAGCGATGTGCTTATGCAGCCACGCCAAAATATACGACCGAGTCAGCCATGCGGCCTAGGAACCCATGCTGCCTAGGAACCCATACGGCCGAGTTAGCCATGCGGCCTAGGCACGTATGCAGCCGAGTCAGCCATACGGTAGTGAATAGTTGGCGCATAGACGCATCCATGCGTCCAACCGTGCACATGTGTCTATGTGTTCCAAAATTGATGTGTTCTCCAGAAAACCTACCCTTGATCAGCAACTGAACGTCGACGGGGGGCGAAGGGTCCGTCGCAGCAGCACGACCCTTTCCCTTAGCCTTGCCTTTGCCCTTGCCCTTAGGGACCTTCTTAGCAGCAGCAGCGGAGGAGAAGACCTTGGGAACCATGGAAAACAACAAGAAAGAGCAAAGAGAGAAGAGAGTGTGAAAGAGACAAAAACTTCTCTCTCTCTCTCTCTCTTTTCCCCTATATATAAGGGGAACTATGCCGCTACGGATGATGACAGCGAATGTTCGAATCTAACCAGTCTCGATCCACGCAGTGACAACGGTTGGTAGTGACTCCTTGTAAGTTGAGCCACTTTATCTACTGACGGCGCATAATCCCAAGAGATCCATGCAAGGATCAAAGAAAATTCCCTCATTTAATGATCTGACAGCCTGTCAGAGACAACAATGCAGCCATGGGACTATGCGACATGCCCAGCATATACGGCCAATAACGCTCGGCCATGCTTCTTTCAAAGTATTCCAAACTTGTCATTTTGAAAACTTTGAAGGGGGTCTTATAAAAGCATGCAAAATCATGCAGGCCGTATAAAGGTCATGCACCCTCAAAAGAACAACCAAACCACAGAGAAGCCACATGCGGCTTGAACAACCAAGTCGAGGAGAAGTCATATACGGCCTAAAACAACCAAGTCGTAAAGAATCCACATGCATCATGATCATCCAAAGATCTAAAAATCGCATAGTATACTCTATGTGGCCTGAACGATCATAGAATAGGGAGTCCACATAAAAACCCCTGACACAGTATTCGATGACTGTTAGACTCTGGCACAACATTCGATGACTGTCAGACTATGATACATCACTCGTCACACTGAGACACTTCAAGATTCATGAAGACAATGGCTCAAAAAAGACAAAAGGTCACATTAACTAATTGATGGCCTCGACAGTCGTGCCATGCCATATGCCCATTTATATCCGGCTATATACCCATGCGGCATCGTCATCATGCAGCTAGAGTATCGATCCGACCAAGGCCATACGAGAGCTTGCATGCGGCTATATACTTATGCGACCTCGTCATCATGCAACCAGAGTGTCAAAATGACCAAGACCAAACGAGAGCACGTATACGGCCATGACGATATACGGTCATGACGTTATGCGGCTCTCGACTTGCAAGATCTTTTCTGTTACAACAGAAGATAATTTCTTGTATAATCAGTACTAACTACGTATCCAGATGACCAAGTCACGCACACAACAACTTATCCCCCGCAGTGTTCTTAAGCTAATATATCATAACCAAGACCACGTGGCAGCCTGTCTGTGTCATGCGACTGGAGTTACAACCGCATTCTGTTGAAGGAGTCCTATGCGACTACCAAACAGAGGCATATGCGACATCTATAGCCCGTCAACAGGATGGCTATAAATAAAAAATATAGCATACCCTAAAAAAAGACCCCAACCAGCTACGTATGTGCACACAAGCTCAGGAGAGAGAAGAGAAGAGAGCATTCTAATTCCATCATCAGACCGTCAACAGAGTAAAGGAGACGCTACTGCGCTCAAGCTCCATCGTCACTACCCAGATCAAAATATTGTATTTAGATTTTCTGTTTAGGATCTCTTTGTACTTCTTTGTTTGTTATTTTAACGTTCAAAACTTGCAATGGCGGACAATGGTGATGGACTTTGGTCTGAAAAATATAAGTGCGACATACCAGCGAGCTATGAGCACAAATTTTTATAAATATTTGTGAAAAACTGTGGAGTGTTATGTTGATGATATAACAATCAAGAGTCATCTCAAGGACGATCACCTCCAAGACTTGAGAATGGTGTTCGAACTAATGTGTGCTCACCAACTCAAAATATATCCGACTAAGTCCTTTCTGGGAGTCTCTAGCAGCAAGTTCCTAAGGTTCATTATAACTTTGAGGGACATTCATTTAGACCCTAAGAAGACAAGGGCGATCCCTTACATGCGTCCTTCGAAGAATCTTAAATAGCTTCGTGGACTTCAAGGAAGACTGGCATACTTTAAAAAATTTATATCCAATCTTTCTAGACGATGCCAACCTTTCACTCAGTTGATGAAGAAAGTAGTCTCTTTTATCTAGACTAAAGAATGCCAACATGCATTTGATGACATTAAGAAGTAGCTTACGAATCCCCCGGTATTGGTGGCTCCGATTGTGGGAAAATATTTCTTACTATACATTCGTACAATAGGTCATTCCTTTGATGCACTGTTAACTCAGAAGAATAATGCAGGACACGAACAAGCCATTTATTATCTCAATCGTATGATGATTGGTGCCGAACACATGTATAATCCTGTAGAAAAAGAGTATGACTTTGATATTTGTTATTCAGAAGATGCGACACTATGTGAAGGAATAAATAATTCATGTTATCTCCCAGATTAATCCCCTCAGAGTGATCATGACTAAACCAGGAGCATTGAACTCTCGCCTAGCTACATGAACAATATTGTTTTCTCCATACGACATGGTATATGTCCCACAAAAGGCAGTCAAAGGCCAAGCATTGACCAACTTTCTGGCAGCTCATCCGGTGCCAGAAACATCAAAAGTGTATGACAACATTCCAGACGAAGCATTAGAGTCAAACACAATATCGAAATAGTCAATTTAGCGAATGTTCTTTGACGGTGCTTCAAGAATGGGACCCAAAGGCAACATCATGGCAGGAGTGGTAGTAGTATTTATTTTCCCTGACAACCTGGTCATCTATAATTCTTATTCCCTCATGGAACCATATTCCAATAATACGGCGGAGTATAATGCTTTAATTATCGGACTTCAGTTACCTAAATAGCTGGGGGTAGACTATCTAGAAGCTTACGGTGATTCGAAGCTGTTAGTCAGTCATATCCGAAGGGAATACGAGGTTCGCCATGAAGATCTTATCCCATACTACAAGGCTACTATTGATATGGCCTCAACTTTATCAGGGTTCTTCATCGAGCACGTACCTCGATTGTAGAATATTAAAGTATATGCCTATGCTGGGCAGGCAACTTCCTTAGCCATTCTGATCAAGACTCAAAAATCAGTCACAGTGATTGGTCAAGAGTTATTTGTGCCAGAAATAACCTGCATATCTGTCAAAGCTATGTTGCATAAGCAAACATTGATATAAAAGACCGTCTATTCTTGTTCATTGACTATGTTGTTTATGAAATTCTTCCAGATGATCCAAAGGAAACCACTTATGTTAAGAGAAGTTCCCTCTGATTCTATTACGATACATCCACTAAAATATTGTATCGTCATTCATGTGATGGGCTTTTACTACGATGTTTATCAGACGTAGAAGCGAAACAAGCACTCCATGAAGCTCACGATGGTACTTATGGTGCACATCAACTAGGTCCTAAACTACATGATCGTCTTAGACATTTAGGTTATTATTGGCCCATTATGATAGCTGATGTCATAGAATATGCTAGGAAGTACATGGCATATCAGGTTCATGCCGACTTCATCCATCAACCTTCAGAATTCTTATATCCGACGACCATGTCATAGCCATTTGAAGCATGGGAATGGATGTCATTGGTCCAATCATCCCATCATCATCTAAAGGTCATTAATTTATCCTGATTATAACCAATTACTTCTCCAAATAGGCCGAAGTCATACCGCTCATCGAAGTAAAGATTTGAACATGATCAATTTTGTTAAATATCACATCATCTATCGCTTCGGTCTTTCTCGTAGGATTATCCATGATGATAATGGTCCACAATTTATAAGTCACGCCTTCTATCAGCTTTTTGATAAAAACGAAAACCAGAATATAGCTTCGACAATATACAATCCAGCAGCGAATGGATTAGTAGAAACATTTAACAAGATAATTATCAAGTTACTCAAAAAAGTTTATTTTATCAAACAAACGTGACTGGAATGAGAAGCTTGGGTGAATGTCTCCGGGCCTATTGAATAACGATCCGAACTTCGACTGGAAATACGTCATTCTCTCTGGTTTATTGGAGCAAAGCAGTTCTTTCCTTGGAAATCTAGATCCCCTCTTTTCGAATAGCTCTCTCCAATAAGTTAATAACCGAAGACAACTATCGTTTATGGTTACAAGAGTTGGAGGCACTTGATAAAAAATATTTGCTGGCTCAATAGCGTATTAAGCTATACCAAGCACACATTTCTAAGGCCTTTAACAGAAAGGTGAAAGAATGAGTGTTTCAAGTCGGTGACCTTGTCTTAGCAGTAAGAAGAACGATGGTCATGACGCATAATTCCAAGGGTAAATTTCAGCCTAAATGGGAGGGCCCGTTCGTGGTGGAGTCAGTATATTCCAACGGGGCACACATGCTCGCAAAGCCTAATGGAGATTTGTTGTTGATGTCGATTAATGGCAAATTTCTGAAGAGATTCTATGTCTAATCCCAAATAAGATGCATATTTTCCTACCTCCAGCGGATTGCATTAAATGTATATTGTTTACATTTTTAACTCCCCATCAGAGTATTTCCACAGTATAAATATACAATAAAATATTTATCCCCCGCAGTGTTCTTAAGCTATTATCCGTATTCAAGATTTTTGGATATGTTATGGATAATAGATCCACTAAAAACTTTTCCAAAGAATTTCAGATTCCTAGTATGGTTGGAAATTCTCTGAACACAATTGAAAGTGTCCTTAGTAGGCATTTTGCTTCCCCTAGCATATTGCTAATAATTTCTCCAGAAGAGTTAGTAAAACTCTTTATCATTCTGAGCTATTACATGTATTTAAGAATCTTGAGTACGCAATGGGTAATGGATCCTCCAAAATTGTCCAGCGGAATAGTCCTCAGATGTCACGCCCCAGTCCCAAAAATACGTAGGACTAGGACACGTAAGCATGCCAGCCGCATGGATATGGCAACTCCAATATATGGAAACCAAATCCACACGTACGTTGTAATATGAATATCAAGTCCACAAGTGGTATAAAATGTATCACAAGTCACAGGATATAATCTAAATCTCATCCACGAAAATCAGATATAAATAATAACCAGCATCTATATAACTAGATCTCAACATAAATATCTAAGGATGATAGTTGGATGAAAACAAATCCACTACCAACTCGAATGGAAAAGTATAACACAACAAATACAATATAGGAATACCAGCTAACGACCATGGGCTTGAAGAGAAGACATCCTCGCAACACAAGTAATCATCCAAATCTGAGCTCCTGCAATTACTCAAGAACAGATACACCTGGCAGAGGACCAGGTCCTTAGAGGGACGTACCAAGATACAGAAAATACGAGCCAATTTGAATACAGTAAACATGCATATTATTTGAAAATAAATAAGTACGCTGTACAAGACCATCTATATGAATGCAAATGAGGACAACTTTTTGACGTATGGGCAAGGGTAGGCTACTCGATCTAATCCTCACAACCTCACGCTCGTTAGTGGACATCATCAGCCGACATACCGCGGGGGTAGCGACCCTTGGACTCCATCAATCGACATACCGCGGGGGTAGCGACCATCGGACACGACCCACCATAGTGCGTGCTAGTGACTACAGTGTTACCAGAGTGGTTAAAAGCCCATACGCCTAATGATCTCTATGATACTAAGTGCCATGTGTGTGTCAACATATCTAATACATAGTAATGACTGAAAGAAAACTACACATGCAAGAATAAACAAAAATGCAATAAATATACAGAAATATACTAAGCATGCAAAATACTGTAAGCAATTTGGCAAGGTATCTTGCCTGGGGTCCTGTTGCTGGTATGAATCAGAGTCCAAGTCACAGTCCAAATAGCCTATGTATTACAAATTTATCATGTCAAAAGATAATTTATTTTAATTTATTTAATTCTGGAATAATTACTCTAAAATTCTATTTTAATCTTATTATTCTGATTTTTATGTTAATTCCTAAATTTTGTCCAAAGAAACTGAATTTTATCAACTCGAGACTCATGGCACGCAAATCGAGGCAATATGTTGACCGAAAAGTCAACCGATACAAACTCAACTTTCATGCATGATTTCCTGTAGATTTCAGCGTCAAAAATATGCTGGAATTTATGGCTCGTCCGAATTCAAATTCGTTTGGGAATTATGGCACATACAAATTTTGTATTGTGCACCGATGGTTACATTCTAACCTAGAAGTTCTACAGAATTAACAGTATATAAATACTTTGAATTAAATTTTGAGAAAAACATATGTCAATGATCTCGACATTAGCTTTCCAAAACTTTAAACGGTTCATGATTCTGATTCTTGGTTCTCCCGAAATCGCGAAAATATTAAAATACGTCTATTTTCGGACATGTTGTGCTCTACGAATTTTCCAGAATTTAATGCTCATAATTTCGTAAAATAAATTATATAATAAGAAAGCTAACCTTAATATCTTTCTGACGCAAGAAACTAGGCCTCGTTTGGAGTCCGGAGCTATGCGCAATGGCTTGTGGAAGATGAAGGAACCCTAGATGACAATTCTCCAAAATCTCTCTCTCTAAAATAATGGGATAATTAGGGTTATAATAATATATATATATATAGGGATGTACCTGCGGCTGAATGGATATTTATAGGCTGACACGTGTCAGAATCTGATTGGATAATTTTTGTTATATTATTTGTTTTTGATTTGCCTTTATCAAAATATTATTTAAGTCATTTTAAATCTAAATAACTCCAAATAAATACTAAAAATAATCATAAAAATATGGAAAAATTACATAAAATATATTTTGAACCTATAAACCCTAGAAAAATATTTGGGACAATTTTATATTCATAAGTTTACTACTATAATTAGGAGAAGCTCTAAACATTAGTTTTATCCATTTAACTAAAAATAAATACTAACATTATTCCAAAAATTCTGAAATAATTCCAGAAAATATATAATAATATTATAAACCCTAGAAAATAACGTGGGTCCATTCTATATTCCTGGGCTTGCACAATAAATTCTACAAGTCCTAAAAATTAGTTATTAGTCTAAATAACTCCCAATAAATACTAAAAGTATTCAAAAAATTCCCAGAAAATTCTAGAAAATATATTTGACTATTTAGAACCTAAAATAAAATTTTGGAATATTTTTAATTAAGTTTGAACATAAAATAAATTCTTCAAAGTCCTAGAAAATTAGTGTTACTAGTTTTTAATTAACTAAAAATTATGGAAAAATCTCAATAATCTAAAATAGCCTAAAAATAATTCTAAATAAATATTTATATAAGTAAATATACTAAAAAAAATTATTTTCTAATTAACTAAAAGAATACTCTAAATAAATTTAACATCTATAATAAATATAATAATATAAAATATACACAAAATACCTATTTTGGGTGAGGGAGTTTACATCAGATCCTACAAAACAGTCTCATTGAGGTCACCAAATTATATTTCCTCCAAGAAAATAATTATATTCTTAGACCCCAGTCGCTCTAAGGATGTCTTATTTTTTATCCCAGTTGGATTGGAGATACTCTATTCTCGAATATTTCTTCCCCAACTAGGTTGAGATATTCCCAACAATGATTCACGTCCATATTACCTCTAAACTATCTATTATTTTACTCCTCCATAGTCGAGTGAGCCCCTCTTAGAATCTTAGTTGCTTTAAGAACTCCTTATTTCTAATCCCCAGCTGGTTTAGCAGTAATCAACTCCTAGAAAATAATTATATCCTTATCACCTTTGAGTTATTTTCTACAAAAGGTTGAATATCCAAAAAAGGATTTATTCTTCTGCCATGTTTGTATTACCTCTTAACAGATAAAATATAATCCCTATTGAAGTTCAAAATTGGAAAGTTTGGCATGTCCACATCACCTCTGAGCAAATATTTTGTTTATCCACTTTCTGTTATCACGTCCATATTACCTCAGAGGTGAAAGCAAAAAGTGGATAAACATAATTGGAAATTTTGCTATGTCCACATCACCTATGAGCAAATTTTTATTTATCCACTTTCTGCTATCACGTCCACTCCGGACATGGCAAACTTTCTAATTTAGAACTCCAATAGGGACTGTATTTTATGTGCTGATAGTGTTAGTCGTTTTAACTTATTATATGTATTTTAAGTACGCCATGGATAATAAGTCCACTTAAAATTATTTTATCCGCCTCTCCAGAGAGTGTATTACACTATCACGTTCATACTACCTCTGATAGTGTTAGTCCTTTCAACTTATTATCTGAATCTAGCTTTAGGTACGATATTGATAATAAGTCCCTTAAAATTCTCCAATGGAATATCATCAAAGAATGCAATATTCTACTATATCCATATTATCTCTAGTAGGATATTCGTATTTTTATTCACAAAAAATAGTTGTGGCAGCCTATGCACAAGAGACATCTCGATTCTCGTGCACACATTAATATGCACATTAAACTTCCCCAAACAGAATCTATACTTAGTATAAGTAAATAAAATGATAAACAATTGATATAACCTAATGTTAGTTAGGTATTAATTGTCTATAGGTTGGGACCAAGGCTCTTGCGAAACATGCAAGTATACCTTAACCTTGTCACATTATTTCATGTTTTAATTTCGTTTGTTTATTTTTGTTCAGCTCTTTTATTTTGTTTATACATTTATTTTTGTTAAGATTATATTAGTGTAGAAGCATGAAAAAAATTAGGTTCATGCGCATATGGGCTATGCGCCCAGCACTCGAAAGAAGATAGTATGATCAGTAAAATCGACACTATGTGGAAAACATGTTATGCGTCGAAGATTAGTAAGGAAGCAGTAAACTTTCTATGTGACAAGAAGCAGTGAACCTCTTATGCAGCATGGAGGCAATAAACTGCTATGCGATAGAAGCAATTGACGCATACTATCTCAACCGCATGGCCCAAGGACTGTCACCGTCCTAAAAAGCAGTGCTACTCCGAAACTAGTGCAGACGAAAGCGTCATCGCTTATGTCAGCGCTATTATTATGGTTTGTCAGTATGATGCCACGTATGCAACATACTCGTACATGCGACAAGGTCGTCAATGCGGCAAACTTGTTCATGCGGCAAGATCATCTATGTGACAAAAGTTATTCTTCTTTTCAATCCTACAACTGGTAGTAACAGTTACAAATATGAAGGGCTTATGCGCATTTAATGCGCAGACATTCAGACTTGCGTTTGTAACGTATACGTTTCAGTGATTAATAGCCACATTAATATGGATTTTTTTTAATTGTTTGTAACGCATGTCACGTGTCAAGTCGACTGGATTATGCGCATGTGTTCAAATATGCATTATGCGCTATAGTTAATGCAGATTCTTATGCGGCAACTTATGCGCCAGAGACAAAAAGCATTGACTTTTCATATTCAAGCGCATATAGCTGTTACAGTGTGAATGGCTATAAATAGTTGGGACATGTGTTTTTCGAACCATTGAAAGTTGAGTACTTTTGAGCCAGTAAGATGATAGTTAACAAAATTCTTAATTTTTGCCTTAGGATAGTCAACCGAGTAAAGAAGTCATCCATGACTTGATCTCCATCGACACACTCCCAAGATTCTTTCCTTTTGCACTTAGAGTTTTAATGAAAGATTCTTTGTACTATTTGTTTTGTTAATTTGCAATATAAAGTAGTAAACTTATTTTTGTAATGGATATAATTAGATTTAGATTATATTCCTTCTTCTATTCGAATTTAGATTCCTATCTCCAATACGAATATGGATTCGTTCTCCCTCTATGTATATACATAGTTGTATAATTTTTTATATTATCAAATAATAAAATCAATATTTATGATTTGTTACCTGGTAACAGAGCTGAAGGTTGCTATTGCAAACCTTTATTCCAAGCTTCAGGAACAAACCTTATCTTTCCTCGTCTGTTCACAAAGCAACCAGTATCTCAAGACATCCCATGATACCCCTCAATAGAGTGGGTCTCGTCAAACTACAGGAAAGCTCATGTTTGGTTCCAACGCTCCCAAAGAATCATAAAAACTTGACAGCTTGCGGTTGTCGTTGTATGACAATAGCGGTGGAGGTATCGACGGAAGCTATCGATTGGTCAGCGCGGCGTGGTGAAGAAGGCTTCCCATTTAATCGTCATCATGTGCCAGTGAAGGGACTCGATTTGGGATTAGCTTCATATTCAACATCTTGGGCTTGAACATGGGTGTGTAATTTTCTCCTATTTGTTATTAGCTTTCTCCATCAGACAAAGACAAGCAGCTTTGTGCAACTATTTGCTATTAGCTTTCTCCTATTTACTATTATTTTTCTCCATCAAATAAAGACAAGCAGCTTTGTTTCATAAAAAAATAATAAGAAGAAAAGAATAAGGAAAAAAAGAAAAAAGAAAAAAGAAAGAAAGAAAATAAAGATGCATTTATCTGAGAAATTTTGAGATTTTTTTTCATCTTTTACTTTTGAGAAGGCTTGTGATCCTACCTCTAGAATCTCTTCTAATCCTTTATGTACTTATTGTGAGAAGCCTCATAATTCTACTAATACCTATTATGCTCGTCAGCGGTCTGGTCTACTTTCTTTTCTCTGTCGTAAGTCTGGTCACTTAGTGGATAATTATTTTCTACTTCATCTGCATTTAAAAACTTAATTCTTTAAGCAGATAAAGACAAAGGTTTCCTCCTCGACTCGCTTTCCGGTACCTTATGCTTACATTGTTGATAATATATAGACAATAACAGATATTCAGCACGCCATCTAACTCAGTTAGAACTCCAACTCCAGCTCCAGCTTTAGCTCCAGTATGTCTATGTGGCTCCTCTACATCTATCTCTACTAGTATGTCTACTTTTTGGATATTAGACTCTGGTACTTCTTATCGTATGACTTTTCACCTTTGTCTCTTATCTAGTATTACACATTTATCATCACTTTCCCTCTTTACTCATAGCTGATGGTTCTCAGTTGGTCATCACTCAATCTGGCTCTATTATTATCATGCCACAGTCCCAAAATATGTGGAACCAGGCCACGTGGCAATGGCCAGCTATGCACCAAGGTGACTCTAGTCTATCTTAAGTATGTATATGTTATCCAAGTCATAAAAACTATACATATAAAATATCTAAATACATCTACAATGATAACTATAAACTATCTAAAATAATAAATAAACTATAAAAGAACAGTGAAGAAGGTAACATCGAAGTATACCTAAAACTCGATAAACTAGTCCCCAACCAATCCCATGAAAGCAGCTCAGCAAACAACCTGGAAGAAAACCAGGTCCTCAGAGGGACGTAGCAAGACACATAATATATATGTCGAATGGTAAACAGTAAATACCAATAAGAGAACTGTCAAGTAACTCAGAAACTACAACTCCTAACCAGTCTATGTGTAACATGAACTTTGAGGACAAAGTTCATACGCAGGGGATTTCCTAACAAATAATAAATGTAAATCACACGTAGCGCTTAATCGAGTCGATAGTGGCATCTAGAGGAAAGTAAATAAATGGTATCCCCTACGTTAGTAGCTGTCCCCTTCCACCCCATCATACTGTCGAGTCGAATCCATGACGCGTCTAGTTAGTCTCTAATAAGTGAAGGGTCCAATCATATATACAATATCTGGTCGGGTTACCTAACATGCAATGTAACACAAAATTAAATGTATCTCGAGTAACATATGGCAACAGGATTAATCATGTAACATGTCACGGTATCAACAGTAACATGATAGTAAAAATATGACAGAAGACATATAAAACATGTAAATACTAAGTATTAAATAGGCAAGGTATACTTTCCTGGAGTGCGTTCAAGTATGCTAAGTTGCAAGACCAATGTCTAGCCAAAACTATCCACGAACCAACAAACCATACTCCATGGATATAACTTCCAACCCAAATCACAAACAATATATCATACACCATATAATAATCATAATATTAATACTAATTCCAAAAACTCCTTAACCATGAAAGTTGGACAGATCATGGTCACCTATTTCTTATGTCACGTAAGTCGTTCTACTAGCCACACTATCAAGAACTAAATCACACTAGTCTCTATAATTATTATTTATTCATTAATATTCTGATTTATAAGTTTTAGTTTTAAAATAACAAGTTTGGATCTCGTAATTTGTATAGCGAGCCAAACTCGAGTAACCCTTGTGGTTAACGGGGAGAGGCATAAGACTGGGTGGCGGAAGAATAGTGGATCGAACCACGAAAAAGTATTATTCCATCTATTTATAAATGGTGGGAGTTGGGGACAATGGGCCCAAAATGCATGTAATACAACGTGCACAAAGTCCTTTAGCGTTACGCCGGGCATCTAAAAAAATAGTACAACGAAGCCTACATCACGCAAATTGAGACAAGATAATCACCCAAAGGGTTAACGATCTTATCTCGGCGATCCATGTTGTCAATTTTAGCAATACGAGATCAAAAATAATTAAATAAAGGAAAAGGAATAATTTAGAAAAATATATTTTAATTAAAAGAAGAGTTATATATAAATAGATTATATTTATAAAGAATAAAAATTAAGATAAGAAAATAAAAGAATTAAATAAGAAATTAATAAAGAGTAAATAATTAAATTAATATATAAGTCCAATGAAATGAATAGTATTCTGAACACTGTTCATTCTTTTTCTAAACAAATCTCGACCCGTATCAATTGAAGAAGAAATAAATTTCAATATCAATTTTAAATTCAAATTCAAATCCAAATTTATTTTACCAAATATTTAAAGCATTGAATCTCGAAATAAATTCAACTTCAATATCTCCTTATTAGAATCTCAAATCAACTCAAATTCAAGTGTTGATTATATATGTGGAAAACTTTCGGTAACTGGATTTTTTTTTTTTGAATTTTTTCAAATCATCTTCCCAAAGTAGTGAGCGCATCCTCGACGTCACACCCCTCACCGGCCAATACCCCATGCCCGCGACCGTGCCGGTCATGCGCCCCCCCGAGCGACCTTTAGCCGTGCATGCTCCCGCGCCCCCTTGCTCCCCCTTTCCGCATTCGGGGGCAGCTGCAACCGCAGAATCCTGGTAGGCCGACGATCGTCGGAGGCAGTCGTGCATCGCTGTGCACAATAATAGTGAGTAACCCTGACCCCCGCATCTTTGATGAATGATTCCTCCATCATCGTGAACTTATTTTTTTATTCCATTTGCACATGTTCGATCCCCCTTCAAATTTTGTCAAATAGTTTATTTTTAAAACCAGTAAAATTGACTCAAAAATATCAGGAAAATATAGTTTTTTTTCTTGTATAAATAATAGAACTGAGAAACAGTTCAAAACCCCAAATCGGAAGTCTAAATTCTTCTAAACTACTGGACCAAAGTTAGATTTTATTTTTCTATTAGAGAGCCTACATAACCAAGATTAAAACCCTTTAATTAGTTTTATTTATTCTACATTAAAACTCATGTTATTTCAGTTT
This sequence comes from Iris macrosiphon, assembly GCA_036927795.1. Lineage (NCBI taxonomy): Eukaryota > Viridiplantae > Streptophyta > Magnoliopsida > Asparagales > Iridaceae > Iris > Iris macrosiphon. The sequence goes on along the minus strand of JAYESA010000006.1, from coordinate 111,735,022 downwards.
GAAAAATCGAGAAAAATTGTTTTCGAAAATCAAATTTTTGTGTTAGGGAGTTGGTCCCATCAAATCGGACAACCTTATCACATACTGATTGTACCGTAAGGTGCGTACGGTATTCTTCAATTTGTGAGCTTTGACGAATTTCAAATTGATTGCGTGTGCACGACGAATTTGACCCGTATCCGTCAATTTTTTTTATATCGGTCTTATTTTAATTTTCTCGATTACTTCATGCATGCTCATCGTGTCACAACGAAACTTGTGCCATTGGACTCGCAGCATTTGCTTGTCCTATATTCCTAGTTTCGTTCGATTCTGAGACAGTTGACCAGATCGCCATTTCACGGGCCCCACAATCCGATTCGTTGGACAATTTTGAGATCGACACATTGAAATCCAATTCTAGAAATATCGTTGAATTCATATCATTATTTAGACTTTGTTTGAGTTATAATTTATAGAATTTGGAGACCTTTAGTTTTTGGCACATTTTTTTGTGTAGACGGATACCGTTTTGACCCAAAACTGTCATTTTTTGCTCCCATGTCAAAATTGGACTTATGGGTATGCTATACTTAATATCTCAACCCTTCTGGACTTATTGGTGATTTATGTCTCATCATCCGATGATGTTTGTTTAGATTTCATTTTTCATGTCACCATTAATTATAAGAAATTGGTATCATGTTCGTATTTCAAAATTCGTTTGTCGAAAATGAGATAAGTCTTGACATTTAGTTACTTGTTTTGGTGTGTGTATATATATATATATATATATATATATATATATATATATATATATATATATATATATATATATATATCGCTATATATATTATTATCATTATTAAAAATTAACAATAGCCTACTTAAACTTAATTATTAAAAAATAAAAAATTATGAGGGAGATTATAATTATTTCTGACACTTTGAGTCTTTTTTTTTTCATGTTCCCCATCTTACTTTACACCGCATATCAGTTAGTAGCGTTTGTGAGAGTGGGTTTATTGTTATTTTTGATTCCCTTATATGTTCTGTGAAGGATCCCCGTACTTGCCAAACTAGTAGGAAGGGGCGGTTGTACTACTTAGAGTTTCTTCATCTTCCATCATCTCGATCTTTGAGTTATGGTCATGATGCTATCGTCACATTTGTTGTCTACTTGTGGCACAAATGCTTAGGTCATATTTTAGAGTCCCGTCTAAAAACTTTATTCCATAGTGGAGTTCTTGGGCGTAGTTCTTTCTTTTTTTTTTATCCGCATCTACGGGGTATAAGTTGGCAAAATACTTAAGACTTACATTTTCCTAAAAGTTTATCTAAATCTAGTAGTGCTTGTGAATTAGTTCATTATGACATATGGGGACCGGCTCATATCCCATATATGACTGGTTTTCTCTACTACGTGAGCATTATTGATGATTACACTCGTTATACTTGGGCCTATCTTATGCATCAATATTTTGAACTTCCTACTATTTATAGGACAGTTACTACTATGATTCATACTCAATTTAATTTTAGGATTAAAATATTTTGCTCTAATTATGCTCGCGAGTATCACTCCAATACAATAAGATCTATCTAACAATCTCACGATACCCTTTCATAACAGTCGTGTCCTTACACTCATGAACAGAAAAGGATAGCCGAGCACAAACATCTTTATATTCTTGAGACTACTCGTGCTCTTTTGTTATCCTCTTCTGTTTCTCAAACATTCTAAGTAGAGGTCATTCTTACTTCTGTTAATCTTATCAATATCACTCATTTTGTTTTGTTTGGTCAGACACCTCATGAGAGTCATGCTTCGCACATTTTGGTGCACTTGTTTTGTTCTTCTTTCTTTGACTAAGGGCACGAAAAGGACAGCTTGATCAACCAAGTGTGTCTTACTCGGTTTTAGTTTTGAGCACAATGGATATCGTTGGTATGATCCCTTGGCCCGTCATCTTCGTCTATCTCGTCACGTCACCTTTTTAGAGGAAACTCATTGTTTCACTGTCCCACCTCAGGATGTTCATTTCTTGTTTCCCTCTAGCTCTACCATCTAGTATTTTTATTGATCCTACTCTTTTGCTCTGCTCTCCTGGTACAACTCCTCCTATGATGCGTCTATCGTCGCCTCACGAGGATCTTCCACATATTCCAACAGCCCCGTTGTACCATTTTCTCCACCATCTCCACCTCTGCCACAACCTCTCATCTAGTCCCAACGTACTCATCAACCTCCTACTTGTTTTACTTCCTATTATTCCGGTCCACTGGATAAATTTGGTTTTGCTACCGTAGTCTCTTCTTTACAGTTGTATTCCTTTCTTGTTGATATCCATACTACACGAGAATTCAGTTCTTATCAAGAGGCTGTTCAGTACCCTGACTGGCAGGAGACTATCACAAAGTGGTTTCGAGCATTTCAGCAAATTGATACTTGGGATGTCATTCCACTACCAGATGAGGTCCAGCCTATTTGTTGCAAGTGGATCTTCAAGGTCAAGTATCGACCTGATAGATCCATTTAGCGGCACAAGGCTCGCTTTGTTGCCAAAGGTTTTATATAAGAGCATGGAATTGACTATGATGAGATCTTTGCCCCTGTTGCTTAGATGACCAAAGTTCGTACATTACTAGTTGTTGCTGCCACTCGTCAGTGGCCACTCTATCAGATGGATATAAAAAATATCTTTCTTCATGGTTCTTTATCTGAGGTTGTCTATATGCATCCTCCTACGGGTCTTTCTACTCCACTAGAACGTGTTTTTCGCCTTTGTCATGTTATCTATGGTCTCAAGCAAGCTCTCCGAGCTTGGTTTGAGTGTTTTCAGAGTGCTATTAATGAAGCAGGTTTTTAGCAGTGTTCTCAGGATCATTCTTTGTTTCTGCGGTCGTCACCGCATGAGTGATCTCTTCTTTTACTCTATGTGGATGACATGATTTTCTCTGGCGATTATTCAGCAGGGATTGCAGCTACAAAGAGGTACCTTAACCAAAAGTTTCAGATGAAGAACCTTAGTGGTCTTCAATATTTTCTTAGACTCGAGATTGCACAAGGTAATAGAAGGATACTTATTTCTCAGCAAAAATATACTTCAGAGTTTATTTCATCTGGTCGTCTATTAGATAGTCGCATAGTTGATACCCTTTTGGAGCTTCATGTGAAGCTTTGCCCCACAGATGGTGAGCCTCTTAAAGCTCCTACTCGCTATAGATTGGTAGTGGGCCAACTTTTGTATCTCTGTTTGACTAGTCCAGATATTTTTTATGTAGTTAGTATTGTTAGCCAACTCATTTCTGCTTCTCGATCAGCTTACTATGGTGCATTACTCTAGATTCTTTGATATCTTCTAGCTCCATTATGCGCTCATTATTCATGTTTTCTACATCTACTTTGCAGCTTCGAGCATTTTCTGATGCAAATTGGACAGGAGATCCAATCTCCAGATGATCTACTACAGGATTATATTTGTTTCTTGGTGATTCATTGATTTCATGACAAAAAAACAAACAAGTCGTTGTTGCATGTCCTTCTACTGAGGTAGAGTACAGAGCTAGGGCTGCCACAATCAGAGAGATCGTTCATATACGTTGACTGCTTTTTAATATGAGCATTTCTTTAACATGACCTACACCGCTTTACTGTATAACATGAGTGCAATAAATATAGCAAACAATTCCCTTTTTCATGAACGGACAAAGCACATTGAGATTGATTGTCATTTCGTCCGTGAGTATTTTTAGCAGGTATTATTTCTCTCCCACATGTAACCTCCATTGATTAGTTGACAAATTCTTTTACAAAGTCACACCCTACACCAAAGTTTCAGTTTTTATTGGGCAAACTCATGTTGTTTGATTCATCATGAGCTTGAAGAGGATTATATTAGATTTAGATTATATTTCTTCTCCTATTCGGATTCATATTCTCCTATATGGAACCGTTTTTCCTCTATATATATTCGTAGTTGTATGAATTTTTATATTATCCAATAATAAAATTAATATTATTGATTTGTTATAATTTTATTTTGAAAACTTGTTAAAAAAAATCCAGTATAGTCTTGTTGTTATGTTACATTTGTTGTTGACACGGACTTAGGCCATGAGACATGGAGCCACTGTATGCATGATATCTTAAATGTAGCATTGTTTACCATTATATGATTACTTGTTTCTCGACTTGTTGCTATATGCAAATATTAGATTGCTACTACTTCTTTTGATTGGACTGGCATAGCTTCTTAGTTCATTGGATGGAGAGGACAGTCACTAAGCGCTTGGGCAATGTTGTTCGTGTCGTGTCGTATCAGTTTTGCTAGTCTCGCGATGAACACTATCAGATGAGTTGTTGCTAATGACTCGTTTGAGAACTACCCGTGTACCCGGAGTCAGTTGTCCTAGCGTTGAACATTATCCTCAATTACATGATCACATAGAACAGTACTATACCCCTATTTACTTTTTTGTCTTTAAGTCTACATGTTATACTGTATTTAGTGCCTTGCATATTATGTATCTTGTTATGTCCCTTGGAGACCTGGACTTTTCTCCAGATTTAGACTATGAGGAGTATGCGCAGATCTACATACCTGGATCGGATGTCGACACTGCCTTCATAGACGATTATGAGATCCTTCCCTCCGAGTTCTCATGAGCTAGACTCGTTTTATTTTCATTTTAATTGCACCTTTTTAATTTTCTAGTATACTAGTAGTGAATTTGTCTCCACCGGACTATTTCATTATCTTGTTTGTTAGTTATTTCAGTACTTTATTCACTTATGGATTTCTATGTTTATATGTTGTGGATGAAACATAGATATTGCTTATAACTTAGAAACTAATATATAAAGTTGAACTTGAGTTCTTTATAGACAGCGCAAGTATGAATCGGTTCGTACAAGCTGGCCAAGTCACATGCTGGTCCCATAAGTTTTGAGACTGGGACGTGACAATAATAAAACAAAAGTAGGCTAATTTATGATTAGTAGGGTTAGATTTGTAAACATTGCCCTAACGGATAGTTTTCTTTTATCTCATGGTGGCCGATTTTGGTTGAAACACCCAAGACCAGTACAACCCATATGTTGCCAATAAGTTATTGAATATTTTGATTATAATTAATCAATAGGTTTGAGTATTTTGATTATAGTTAATCAACACATTTAAGATTACATAATCACTAATGTATGCACTTAAGCTTGTATTTGTTTGTGTACTCATATATTAACTATTGCATCATAAACACGTATAATTTGCATACACTAATCACTAAAATGTGTGAAAACACTTGCGTACATCATACACATGAGCCAAGTAGAGCATATTTATATATTTGGGTCCAATCACCTAGTGGCTGAGGTGGGACATCTATCCATGTTCGAAATATGGTTGTCTTAGTACGTCCCTCGGATCCGAGTTTGAGAGATTTGTACCAAGATGTGCTTGGCAAAAATCAATTACTTATTCCAAAAAGGAAAGTCTCTATATTGGGTAATTGTGTATAACTTGGATATCAAGTATAGAATTATACATGTATTATCAATTATGCTACATAGTTGGATGTCATATATAAATACTTGACTGAAACTTGTGCTTAGTATTTCATAGTATTTATCATGTGCACTTGTGTTTACGAGTTTATTAGTGTGCATGTTATCTTGAAAGCAAACTCGTAAAAAGCCTCAATCACCACTCATACAACATCAACGGATACGAGATTGAGCTGCTTGACCAAGATTGAGATATTGGAGTTGGAATAAACGGTACAACGTGCTAAAGCTAAGATGATAATATGAATACGACAACTGGACGGTTCGGACATATGCAAATGAAGTTAGACTAGTGTCTTGCACTAAATTTGTAAAGACGTAGTTCTTCATGTCGAGTATATTTTCAGAGAAGAATTATATAACGCTTGCGGATGTGGTGCAATTGAAAGCATGACCTATCATTTAAAGACCTTAAAAAGATCATAGATATGCCACCAAAAGAAAATAACGCGACTATAATGGAAAATCAAACATTTGTATCATAATTATAATTTCTGTCATACTTTCTTTGGTTTTCCGATCGAAATTCCTGTCTCATATTTTATATAAAACTCATAAATGACAAAGCACAATGATTGGTAATGTCCTCCTTGAATGTTTCATTGTCAAGTGGTACCGTGTATAAAAATACTTCGAGACTTCTATGAACATGAGAAGAGTATTAAAATCTAATTCCACAACTTCTATGTTATTAATCCTTGAGGTCGGATAACAAATTAGTTGATTCAATTTAAGAAATGTGAATTTCTATCCTCCTCCCATTGCATACCCAAAAAAAAAATGAATTTTCAGTTTACAAAAATCATTGCACAAAGTAAATCAATCTGGTTTTGACTAAATGGCAGCAATATATTAGCTATAAAATCACTGAAGTTGCAAAGAATTATTGGAGGAGATGTAAAGATGCTACTCCTATAAAATCACTGTTATTTAGATCCCCCTCTAATTTTTATAACTGCTGATAACCCTTGCGCATTTCCTGATTTCCAAAGGGATAACATGAAACACACGACACACACGACTTTCACTTGATGATGCAAAAGATTAATGTTCTAATGAAAGAGTAATCAACAATTAAGCAACCGATAAATTGGTTGCTTAATATGGCTAATCTAAGCCAGATTTATCCTAAGTTCCAACAAAACGTTTAACTCTGAATAAGTCCATGATGCAATGCAACTAATTGCCAACATAACAGCAATGACGGGTTCAAGTTTTCTCATCTATCAATAGCATCAACATAACATAACAATGCAACATAAAAGAAGGAACATAGACAAACCAGGAAAGAAGGATACAGGAGAGGTCTGAAGGCGCATTTCCTACTGTGGTATGTTATGGTTAAAAAGGAGCTTTTAGATACTCGTCATCATCATTAGACAGGCCCTTGCTTACTTATATATTAAATGATAAGCATGGGGCTGAAGAATTGTGAAGTATTCCCACAAAATATCACTTGTTTGTGATGGTCACTTTGCTACTCTTGTGTGGCTTTGTGCCAGCCGCCTCTGCTAGACTAATACAATTTACTACGACTAAGCATTTTAACTGTTAATGCAGAGGTTTTAACCAATGATGGTCATGTTTTCACCAGTAAGTAGAACAGATCTGGTCTTCCTAGTGGAGTTGCTCCACATGTTGAGTAATAGAATCTGGACATGACTCTGCTCGGAGGAGCTCCAGGCGCCGGAAGGGATGTACAAACTGTAGAATGTAGTCTTCATCTGAACACGTAAGATGAGAAAATAAGAAATCGTTCCATGTGCAAAGAAATGCAAGATTTAGAAGAGTATAGGCAGATAAAAGTTAAAACTTACTCTCTTTGACAGTTCCATACAACCAACAAAAAACCTCATCAGCAAAGGCCAAGCACACCCCTCCCTATGACATAGAGGAAAAAACAGACCATTAGGCGGTGCAGTTACTTGCTATGAAGATCAGTTGGAAGAAGTTAGCATGGTACATAGCTATTGCTATAAGTACGAGTACAACAGACATGCTATGCGTTGAAAAGAATATCTCCTAAATGCATTAACAGCTCTAAATTTGTAATTTGTAGTAAAGGTTAAAACTATAGAAAACCTCTCCGAACTTTTAACCTCAAATTAGTTCACCATATTCAACAGGAAAACAAAACCCACCACACAACCCCCATTATACAATCCCCATAGGTTATATTCTCCACCACAACACAATTAACTTGAACATGAATATGAAATCAAAAAAAATTGACCATCTTTAAATTACATCAATTTGCCAGAAATCAGTTTCATTAAATATTGCTACAAGGTAAGTGCAGCAAGTGTAAAGAAGAGACTCCAAAGAGGTAAACACATATCAGCAATGTATTTGATGGTAAACCAACTTTGAGGAAACTTCAGGGTTTCTTATAGGCTATCTATAATATAACAATCAACTTATTTATTGAGTAGAAGAAAAGAAACAAATAATTTTGACTAGGTTATCCAAAAATTAACTTTTAGCAGGTTATGCACAAATGATGTTTTCTAGGTTATGTATAGAAAACTAACATTATAAGTAAAATGTGATTTTGCATACAAACTTCTCTTGAATAAGTAACAGGTACTAAACTCTCACCAAATAAGTAGGAAAGTAAGAGAATGCTCCCTATTCAACAAAAAGGGTCCTATAGTATAATCCTAATACAACATTAAACAAAAACTTGATTTTGTAAAATGGACAAAAAAAATTGTAACACATGAGAGATACTATCGTCATGATTACAAGGTTAAATGTAAATGTAGCTTTCCATGTTATGCTTAGAAAACTAATCATACGACAAATAACATTAAATTACATGCAAACTTTTCCTGAGATATCTACATCCAACATTCTCACCAGATAAGTAGGGATAGCAAAAGAATATACTATATTCCTACAGAAAGCTATAAAGAATTTAAGTTGTATAAAGATCATATATTCAAAATAAATAAAAGGGAAGCAAGGCAGGAAGTTCACGAATTTATGTAGACTGCCAGTCGACAAACGACACATGCAACTTACACTGGTGGTTTGCTTCATATACATCGACCTGAGCACCATTCAAAACTGTGCCATCTAGTTATTTTCACTAAATCTGAGTAGGGTTGTCGCAGGTTAGATTGTCACACTTGGCAGCATGAGAGTATCAGGGCGTAATTGGGTTAGCAAATTTGGCTCATATAATAAATGATTGTACTTAGGCTAGGCTTCACATAATCCTAAGCCATTCAGATTGGCATAACATCTCATAAACGCTGCACTTACTATTTATTACAAGTTGAGAATACGAGCATTTTAAGAAGGAGCCACGGAGGTCACCTAGTTCCCATTAAAGGACACCAGAGAGAATCGTCCATGGTAGTCAAAGGCGCGCCACGGGCGCACCTCGCAGCAAGGTGCAACAACGGCTCACTAGGCGAGGCGCCTTTCTCCGGCACATCCAAGATGCGATGTGCCTAAGGCACACCTTTTAGCAATTTTTATATACAAAAAATTTAGGCATGGAGATAGTGATTACCTCGTACAAGTGAGAGGGAGGTACCCTTTCCACAATTGTCAAAGTTGGCAACAGTTGAACTGAAAAAACAAAAATTACTAAAAGCGTGGTAAGGAGAATACATATTCTTGTTAGTTCTGTTGACTGTTGTAGGATGAGAATAATGGATTAATTTGTTAAGAAGAGAGAGTAGTACATTATATAGGAGAGGCTAACCCCTCTCACTATTAGTCTACCCGATGTGGGACTAAACTAAACTTAACACATATCAACACCCTCCCTCAAGCTGGAACATAGATTTCAATCATGTCTAGCTTGTTACATAGAAATTGAACCCGAGGACAGAAGACACTTTGTAAATATATCAGCTATCTGATCGCCGGTTCTCACGTGGTGAAACTTTATCATCCCTTTCTGATATTCATCACGGACAAAATGAATGTCGATTTCAATGTGCTTTGTCCTTTCATGAAATACAGTATTAGTAGCAATATGAATAGCAGACTGGTTATCACACCACATATCTGCTGTTTTATATCTTGCTTCTTCACCCAGTTCCTGTAGAAGATGCTGCAGATATAGCACTTCTGCTGTACCATGAGCAATGGCCTGATATTTCGCTTCTGAGCTTGATCGTACGATCACACTCTGCTGCTTGCTCTTCCATGATACCAAGTTCCCGCCAATGAAGACTGAGTAGCCAGATGTAGATCGTCTATCCGTAAGACTCGCACCCCAATCAGCATCAGTAAAACACTCAATATAAGTATGCCCCTTATTCTCCATCCGAATTTCTTTTTCCGGATTCTTAACTAGATGGCGCAGAATTCTAAGAACTGCCTCCCAATATGGAACTCGTAGAGAAGACATGAATCTACTTGCGACATTGACGACAAAGGAAATGTCTGGACGAGTCATAACGGTCAATTAGTTGAGTTTCCCAACTACTCGACAATATTGATCCGGATTGGTCATCAGTGTGCCCTCGTCGCAAAGTAACTTTATCCCTGGGTCCATAGGCGAGGTTACTCTCTTAGCTTGCATCATTCCTACATCATTGAAGATGTCTAGCACATACTTTTTCTGAGACATTACAATATCCCGCTTACCCAGTGTGACTTCTACGCCCAAAAAGTAGCTCAACGATCCCAAATCATTGGTTTGAAACTGTCCTCCTAGAAACTTCTTAGTCTTGCAATGCCCTGACTGTCATCTCCTGTGATCACAATATCGTCCACATAGACACCAAGTAATATCCTTCCAGCTGATGTCTGATGGTAGAATACTTAATGATCCTTCTTCGATTGACACATGCCAAACTGAGTAACCACATTTGTGAAACGACCAAACCACGCACGAGAAAATTGTTTGAGACCATAAAGGCCTTCCGCAGATGACACACTTTACCCTCCCTTGCAACGAACCCGGGAAGTTGTACCACATACACTTCTTCGTCAAGATCTTCATGAAGAAATGCATTCTTGATATTCAGCTGTAGCAACGACCAGTCATAGCGAAAAACTAAGGCCAAGAGTACACGCACAGAGGTCATTCGAGCAATTGGGGAGAATGTATCAAAATAATCCTCATCATAGGTCTGGGAATATCCTTTTGCCACCAAACCAGCCTTTAGGCGATCAAGAGTGTCATCCGATTTTACCTTAATATTGAATACCCATTTGCAACCTACTTTCTTCTTACCATGAGGTAACTCAACCAAATTTCATGTATAATTTTTTCGAAGTGCTTTCATCTCTTCTTCCATAGCAGCACGTCAGCCGGGATGTTTAAGCCCCTCTGTAGTATTGGGAATCTGAATCACATCAATATTAGCCAACAATGATTGTGTGTGGCTCGCAAGCCCTTTGTAATTGTCAACATACAAGGGATGATCACGACATGTACGACGAGTTCAAGCTGGCGGATCAGGCGAAAGCAAATCATTGGAGCTAGAGGAGGATGAAGGCGCTGTCCGCGGGCACTATCGGCAAAACTCGTTCCGGCGATGCTGGTACTGACGGAACCGGTGTTTGCGGATCGTCAGACCGAGAGAACTTGTTCCGGAGGGCACCCTTACGGGGGCTGTTGTGTTTGAACAGGAAACAACAAAAAATCCTCTTCTGGGTAAACTTGCAGAGCCGGATCAGTAGTTTATGAAAGTGGAAGAAACTCGATTTCAACAAAGGTAACATCCCAAAAAAAAAATACATCTTCAAGACTGAAAAAAAAATACAAATACCCGTTCTGATACTTAGGATACCCAAGAAAAATACATTGGATAGCCTTTGGATCTAATTTAGAAAGAGTTGGTCGGGTATCCCTAACATAACACAAGCACCCAATGATTCAGAGATGTAAAGAAAACAACTCTCGTTTAGGATATAACCGAGAGAAGGGAGTATCCATTGAGAACAGACGACGGTATGCGATTAATTAGATAGCAAGCCGTAAGAACGGCATCCGACCAAAATCTTTTTGGAGTACGTGCTTGGAACATAAGAGCACGCGTTGTTTCTAAGAAATGACGATTCATGCGTTCAGCCACACCATTCTGTTGTGGTGTGTAAGGACATTAAGTTTGGTGGATGATGTCATTCCGAAACAGATGTGAAACTCACGAGACATACGACCATTGTCACGGAACGCATTTAATCAGAACACCAAATTGGGTTTTGATTTTCGCATAAAAATTGCACCAAATGTTAAATAATTCTGAACGATTTTTCATTAGATAAACAAAAGTCACACGTGAGTATTTATCAACTAAGGTAACAAAGTACTTGAATCCCATCATAGATTCAACCGGACAAGGTTCTCATATATTGGAATGCACCAACTCGATAGGAAATCCGGTGATACTTAGCCAAACTACATGACTCACAATGAAAAGAACATGAAACATCTAAAGATGGATACATTTTCTGGAGTGCTTGGACAGATGGATGTCCTAACCGGCAGTGTAACTCAAAAGAATCAAGTTTCACACCAGCACAGACAACAATGAAAGTTTCGTCAAACAAGTACAAGCCTCTAGCTACATGTCCGCTACCGATAGTCTTTCCAGTCTTTAGGTCCAGAAAAACACACAACCATCAGGAAAGAATGTTACCGAGCAATGCATATCGCGAGTAATCCGACTAATTGAGAGTAAGCTGAATGGGTTTCCAGGTGTATGTAATACATAATGTAGTAATAGTCCCGAAGAAAGACGGACAAATCATTTTCCACGAACTGTCAGCGAACCACCATTGACACATCTAATATTAGACATACGACCAACTGGTACATAATTTTGTATCATACCTGCTTCGCCTGTCAAGTGAGCAGACGCACCAGAATCAAGGACCCACTGCTTCGACTGTATCACACATGCCGCTGAGTACCCTGCGGTTGACTCAGAAGTAAAGGCTTCACCTCGACGTTGAGATTGAAACTCAACAAAGTCTGCATATGCTTCATCAGTCATTTGTACGGATCGGCCGCCAAAATCAGGAGTATTTGAGATAACATTGGCGGCATGAGCTTTAGTACACTGCGACTGAAAATGATCCTGTAGACCACAGTAGAAGCAGGTGCACGGTCGACCTCCATCACGATCGCCAATGCCTCGTCCACCATTACGGCCAACATTTCGGCAACCACGTCGTCCACCACGAAATCCAGTACGAGCGGCACCAAGAGCAGATCGATCAGCAGGAGCATCACTTGGAGAGGTCTCGACAACCTTTGCTACCCGTAGGACACGAAAATGAGCTTCCATTAGAGATGGAACCTCGGCTCCAACAATGATCTGAGAGCGAGCTGAATCTGCATCAGGACGGAGAGAGACAAGATATGCCATGACATAAAGCTACTTACGTTGAGCCCTCGCTTCATTGATATCAGTCATCAGAGGTAATACACGATCAACTTCATCGACCATAGCCTTAAAGGTCCAGAAGTGGTCCTTATGAGACTTTTCGCCATGTTCTGCCCGGTAGACGCCGACAACCAAGTCGTAGATACGAGACAAGTCGCGTTTTTCATCAAATGTCGTCGCTAGGACCTCCCATAACTCCTTTACCGTGTCCGTGTTCTGAACCATGTCCACCGATGGTTCTATTGAGTTTATCAACTGTGTAAATAGTCGACTATCATCCGTCTCCCACTGCTCAAATATGGGATCAGTCGTCTTCGGAGGGTTATCAGTCAGATGCTTGGACAATCGCATTCTCCGAAGTGTTTGCTCAATCTTCTTCCGCCATATTGACTAACCATTTGGTCCGTCCAACCGCCGATCGACGAGTCGAATCGAAGAAATCGTCGTGTCAGTACCCGTTAGTCCCCCGCCAATGCGTTCCCGACACCGATAGTAGTAGCACTGTTAGTTGCCTCAGTGCTTGTCATCCTGCAATGCACTTGATTCGACCGTCGCTGGATATTTCTCAACCCCAATTATCAAATCAACATTACCAATGCGCTATCAATGTGGCCAAAACCGGCACACGCATGGAAAGTAGAGATAGTATAGGGATCACACAAGCCAGAATAGAGAAGCAATCCAGGTTACTCTCTGTGTAGATCCTAATGTGGATATCGGGATAGAAAAAAAACAAAGATCCCCGTAAACAAGTAACTTGTCTACTCTTTGTTAACTCTTGAAGTCGTAATCTAGGAACAGAGGTTCAGCAAAAAAATTAGTGTCTACCCTCTGAACGCCGATATACGACTACTTTTTTAGGGTTAAGGTTTAGACATAGAAGGTTTAGACATGGAGGGACGACGGCTGCATGTTAGGATTAGGGTTTTGGGGTGAGGGCTTTGAGGGGGGGTCGATTACGACGTGGGGGGGGGGGGGCAGCAGATGGAGGCAGAGGCAGGGGCGAATGCGGGCGGCCGAAGATGGGGCAGGGGCGGGAGCAGGAGGTGGAGCAGTGGGGGGGCTGGCCGACATAGGGGGCGGCGTTGAGACTGTGGCAGGGGGCGGCCGGGAGGCGTGCTGCGGCAGTGGAGGTGGTGGCGGCTGGGGGGTGGTGGCGACAGGAAGGTGGTGGCAGCTGGGGGGGGGGGAGGGGGGCGGCTGCGGCGGGGGGCAAGAGGTGGAGACAGGGTGAGGCTAGGGTTTGAAAGAGAAGTGGTAGAGGAGAGAGTCAGAGTTTTGGCTCTGATACCATGTAGGATGAAAATAATTGATTAATTTATTAAGAAGAGAGGGGAGTACATTATATAGGAGAGGCTAACCCCTCTCACTATTAGTCTACCCGATGTTGGACTAAACTAAACTTAACACATAACTCAACAATTGTTATTGTTGCTCTGCTAGCTCACTTGGTTATGTCATGTTTTGTTGGTTTTAATATGTTACTTGATTTAATTTCTTATATTACTACTTTATTTATTTGCTTATATTTTTGTTAGTTTTTATTTTTGTCTCACTTCGCTCGGACGTGCAGCTTGCGCCTCGGATGATATGAACCCTTTGCACCTCGAATGTGACTTTACGCCTCGGACGATATGAACCATTTGCACCTCGAATGTGACTTTACGCCTCGGACGATATGAACCCTTTGCACCTCAAATGTGACTTTGCGCCTTTGACTAACTTGGAATCGCCCCATCTTGACTGCAACATAATGTACCACACGTGTTACAAAATCTATTTATTTTCACACCCTCCAATATGGTAAACACTTAAACACATGATACAACACATGGCGTTGTTTACTCACGTATCTCCACTTAAGATAATAAAACAACAACAAAGCCTTGATCCCAGATTTTGGGGGTAGGCTGTTTAAATCCTTCTTCCATACAGCTCTATTAAGAGCCATGTTAACATAAAGCATATCCTTCCTTAAGACCTCAATCCTTGTTCATTTAGGCCTACCTGTAGTCTTAGTGTCTCCTTTACTACTATCTTATCGCTCCTCCTTATTGGAACATCTGTTGGTCTACGTTGCTGGTTACACATGTCCAAACCACCTAAAGATGATTTTCTTTCATCTTGTCATTATTAGCGCCACCTAACTTCCAAGGAATATGTTCATTTCTTTTCCTATCTTTCAATGTATTTCCACTTAAGATACCATATGTAATATCCTCCTATTTAAGTTTAAAATTTTATTTGTAAGAGAAAAATGTTTTACAAAAGTCCAAGTTTTAACAAAAATAAACAATTCCAAATTTCTTCAAAATGTTGGCATCCAAAGAATTAACCATTTGCCAGAGTTCAATGTCACACAAGTCTTTCATCATGTGTACTGAGTCTCTTAAAGACGCCCAAAGTATATCATAAATCACTCTATTGAAAAGGTTGAAATCTGAAACCTTGTCAGCATCATACATGGTTACTTTTTATTAGTTTGCCTAATGATCACTTGACCACCTTATAGAACATTTCTTTTCCTGAACATATGCATTGCTTGAAAAACATGAAATTTCTCTTATCCATGATGGAAAATAATCTACCATAGCTACACAGAAAAAGAGTTTGGATTGAACATATAGGTTTGTTAAATTTCAAGGCCTCACAGTCACTTTCTACTTCCCCCACTTGCTAGTTGCAATAGTATTGTTGAACCTTCATAACGATGAAGATACCTCTTGGTCAAATGATAGTGAATCACAAACCTGCCAATAGTTTTTCATCTTCACTCTGTGTGTTATATCCTTTGTTCTTAGCCTCTCAGTACGGACTAGTATGCCTTGATCATCCCTGCAATAACCAGGCTCTAAATTATAAGAAGCATGACATGGCTTATGTAAGTTCCAAAAGAAGGCCTACAGACAGTGACTCAGCACGCAAGTAAAATAGTAAGACTTAGATAAAGGTTATAACTTTATGGATTTATTCAGCTAAACCACTCATCAAAGCACATGATACTAAATTAACAACGGGCAATGATATATAGTGTCTATAATAGATTTGTCAACTGGAAACACGTCACATCAATAAGGGAATGCAATTTGATCTTGTTTCTTTTCCTTTTTGAGAACAGTAGGCATCAAATATCCAAAACCCTAACTCAGGAAAATAAACCAAAACCCAAATCCATCACATCAGTATATAATAGATTTGTCAACTGGAAACATGTCACATCAATAAAGGGAATGCAGTTTGATATTGTTTTCTTTTCCTTTTTGAGAACAGTAGGCATCAAATATCCAAAACCTTATCTCAGGAAAAATAAACCAAAACCCAAACCCCACAAGAAAATCAAAATCCTAGGTAAGAACCTTAAGTCCTCACTGTCCGGGCCATCCTATAGCATAGCATGTGTTATAAATTGATGTTTTTGTTGTTACTCTTTCGTGAATCCCATGTCTTAGGTTTGGGTATGTACTTGCTATGATCAACTACTGTTCCTTTCATTTACGTGCCTCGACTCCATGAGGTAATCTGTTATCTCCTACTGCTTCTACAGCTTGTCTATGTTGCTGGTATCTACTACTGCAAATTGTTGTATGCTTATCATGCCCAAGTTGAGAGGGATAGCAAAGTATTTTGGTGCCAATCTCTACACATTTCTGCTATTTTTAATTACGCGCCCGTGTGTGCCTATCTCTACTATTTCTCTGTAATTCACGTCTTGCCTCCTCATGCACTAGTATTGTCTATTTCTTGGCTATTTTTGGATATACATCATCATGCAACGATCTTTACTATTTACTAATTAGTCTAGTTGTGCATCTTTTGGCCGATATTCACTAGTTTTGGTTGTGCATCCTCTCGTACGCTGTCTTTTCCTATTGCTGGTCGAGCATCAGCCTCCATTACTATCTACTTTGGCTATTAATGTTGCTCTCTCTTGGATAGTTTGTTGACCTTTCCTACAGTTAACTACTGATAATGCGGTTTCTACTCATTAGTGACTCTTCATATTGTTTCTACTTAAGATCATGACTCTGCTTATGTTGATTCTATCTTTTTTTAACTTTATTAGTGTTAAGGCTCCCAGGATCTGTTTAAGAGGGTTAGTCAAAATTTATATCTAAATAATTTGGATCTATACCGACTTATCTTATTGCCTAAAGGTTTTGGGCTACCTATTTGTCTTATTGACTAAACCTATTAAACAAGAACTAAAGTCAAGTCACCTTAATAAACACTTCCTCACATGTCCACGTCTCTTCACCCCTGTATCATCTCTTGATGCTTGTCCTCTAGAGAGAGAGAGAGAGAGAGAGAGAGAGAGAGAGAGAGCATGATTGTAGAAAGGTAATTCTATTGATTTTAAAAATATGTTGTCAATATAGATGCATACGTCTCTAAATGTTTCCCAGTTAGCTTATTATCTCTGCTTCTTTGACTTGTGATTTGCTCATGATGAGTACATTTTGTTGGATTCTTCTGCATAGTATTCTCTTGTATATATATATATATATATATATATATATATATATAGAGAGAGAGAGAGAGAGAGAGAGAGGGACCATATTCCCTTTTATTTTAATTTTAGACAAGGACCTAGTTCTAATAGCATCTATCATTTATCTTGGAACTCTTGAATTCATTATCCAATGATTCCCATATTGAAAAAGTATATGCCGCTATTTTCTTTTCTTTTTTAATCCTTTTTATTTTTTTACTTTCTATTGTATGAACTTTCTTTTTTTAATCCTTTTTTTTACTTTCTATTGTATGAACCATATTTGATTGAATCAGAAATGATTCTATCATTGATGTATCGGTAATTCAATATAGATAGAAATATCCCCCCCCCCCCAACACACTATATGTCTCACCCACATTTTGTGTAATGTTCCACTCCGCACGGTACATTATTATGGCTGGTTGGCTCGAAGAAGCCTGTTGGACTAGGATAGTATGCGGAAGGATCATTCAAGAGGTTAGGAGGTTATGAGATCGTGACGCAAAGTCACTTTAGATATCGGTGAGTGGTATGGGTTCTTCAATCATTTATCTTCACGCTTAACAAAATAATTATGTTCATGTTTATGTAAGTCACTGCGTAATGTTATCTATTAAGAATCACAAAAAATAATGAAAGATAAGCAATCTCATTCTATTTACGAGTGTTGTTGTAGAATAAAGGATTGAGAAATAGAAAATAAGTAATCACATTCTACTTAAGTGTGTTGTTGTAGAATGACGAATTATGTTAGCAAGTCCCTGGACTGGACGGTGAGTATATTGAGCTACGGCTCAAAAGAAAGTAATAAGAATTGTGGCATACTTTATCAAGTTTCGGTAAATGCATGATATGTTCTTGTATAGTGAAGTTGCATATGTATGCATGGTCATCGACAACTTGTGCATAAGGTTAGATTCTTTGAAACGGTACTCCGAGACCACGAAACCGTTTTAACCTAGGGGAAACAGGATGCTGACTGACTAGCATGACTTTCAGTGGAGCTTGCTACCTGCATTGTAAAGGCAGCGAAATTATATTCAGTTCGAGTTGGCTTATGGTCAATAACCTTCATATAAACATAATGCATGCTAACAATGTCATATGTAGCAAATATTACTCATTTACAGGAATGGATATGGATATACGACCTTGGGTAAGAATCACCAAGTAATGACAACATATATACCTTACGTACTTGTCGGATAAGAGTAATATTTATGATTTGTATTCCCTGTCAGATATGAATAAATTACATGCCTTACTTTCTTGTCGGATACGAATAATCTGCATTCTTTCTTCTCAGTTTGAATTGAGTACCATGTATGCTTTACATTCTTTTTTGAATTGAGTACCATGTATGCTTTACATTCTTTTCGCATATGAACTGTAATTGACCCTAAGGCAACAGAACAATATCACATTAATAATATTAGCACATGATTACTTGGTGTGAATTTTTGCTGAGTTTAATCAGTCCTCACCAGTACATAGCAATGTACTGACCCACGTTTGTGGGCATCCTCAGGTACTTATATGCGAGGACACAACTTGTTCAGTCTTGAGGCATCGTAGAACTGTTGGGTATGAGCAGAAGCTCTTCTCGTGGAGATGACTTCTGTTATAAAGGGCACAATGTATGGAACATAGAATTCTTTTGTACCAGTGATGTTGTAAGCCGAGTCGGCAAGTTCAATGTAAGTCTAGATTAACATCTTTCAAGTTAGCTATTAAGAGTCTTGTATCCAGCTTCAAGTCTTGCAACCCATTGTGAATATCAATAAAAGAGATTTTCCTTTATATCTTGTTGTGACTTCAATTTTTCTGTTTACTTCTGTTGTAATGTTGTTTCTGAGATACACCATTAATTGTCTATTTTATTTTCTCGCCTTGTACAAGTGCAACCTAGACTTGTACGACATCACGCTCGTGGCTACTTTTCGATTCTCCAAAAATGAGACGTGACAAAATGGTATCAAAGAACGACGTTACGTCCTTGGATTCTCATTTGATTTGATTCGATTCAAAGTTACGCGATTGTTCAATGTTTCTTTCGCGATTATTCAAATTTGCTTCTATGACTGTTCTATGTTGCTTCCGCAATTGGAAGACCTTTGACCCTCATGTACACTCACCGGATGTTCCATACAATAAGCTTAAATATGTTGCGATGCCATAAAGAATTTAATGATAGTAATGATACCAAGAAACACCAACAATGAATCGATGCAATAATAAAACCAATAAATCTGTAATGATGCGTATCTGTGGGATTTAGAGAAACCGATTGATGTGTTGCAGTCGGTAATGGGTAATGACATAGTATGTCCGAAAGGAATTGGGCATAGCTTCAGTAATAGGATCAACATGAAGTTTGAGTTGTAACGCCCCGCTCCGCGCCGGCGTTATATATCAAGGTGAGTGGGCAGAACTTCGTTCTCTGATTCTTGCACGCCTTAATAATAACCTGAGTTTTTGCTTGCAATGTTTTCTTAAGAGAATGATAGAACCTGCCTTGCATGTTAATGAACGAACTCACCTAGCTTGTCTTTGAAACAATGTCTGCTTAACGAGAATCCTGAATCGCCTGCTTAGAGTGCATGAACATGTTCACTATCGTCTATGCTTCGAGAGAACCATACTGTGCCGAACGTGTTCAAGTGATAAGTCGGATTGCCCCGCAACAAGATTGTATTCTGATGGTTCGTCTCGTCTGCATACTAGAGTTTATTTGATAGTGTTCCATGCATTCGCACGCGGTCGGACAATGGCTTTTGGTGGAGAGCTGAACTGCATGCGTCATAGCCACCATGGGTCACAGCTGCCATTAGCTTCAGAGAAATGAGTCATTGGTATGCTGTTCCACCAGCTGCCGATCCTGAGATACTCGGGGACCGTCCTGCATATAGCTAAGTCATTGTGTTGGCTTGGATAGTGACTGCCCCTAAGATCGTGCATCGTGTGTCTAGCTTTGCATCTGACCCTGGAGTCGCTCGAGACACGCTGCGCACACCCTGAAACATGAACGGTTTGCTTGCTTGCATATTTAATATGAAACTCTGTTTCCAAACATGTTTCCAAAGCAATGTAATATGACTCTGCTAGAACTGCATGAAACGAACCTAGGTAAAACTAGAAAGATCACTAGTAATGTAATGTTTTATAACATGATTACTTAGTGCCTGTTTGAGTGAATGCTTGTTTCTGTTCAGTTGTTTTATCTCACCAGTACTTGTATAAAGTGCTGACCCACCAACAGTTTACTTGCTCGCAGGTACTGGATCGTCCGAGGGAGCGATAGGCGTGCCATAGTCCCGAAGACCCGGAATCCTGGTTTCGATTGTTGCCCCGAGAATGCTATCGTATAAGGGGGCATAATGTATGGAACGAACGTGTGCCTTTGCTAAAGGAAACCCAAGTTGCCTCGATTGTCCCGAACACTCAGTTGGCTAAATGCATTGCATTGCAACAAGTCCCTTTCCGCTGCTAACTCGATTGATGCGATGATAGCCAACTATCAACTTAAACGATTGGTCTTGCACGGGCGCAACCCCAGGCCCGTGCGGCATCACGTCCCCCGAAAGCTCGACTCGGGCCATTCGATTAGCTCCCCTTCCTCCCTCGCGCCCGCGGGACGGACGCGGTGATTCGCGTCCGGCGCGCCGAGGCACGGTGATTCGTGCCCGGTTCATTAAATCCCGGCCGTACGGGGCGGGGCAGGGCGGAGCGGCGGCCCGGGCGGGACCGGGGCGTGACATGAGTTGATCATGGTTTGACTTGGTTACGTTTCGGAATGTAAGAGTTGGTATTGTGTTGGTGGTCGGCAGTGCCACCGAGGGAAGGATAGACCGGAATGGACGTTGATCAGTGCTATTAGCAGAATTTTGTCGAAAATGACTTAGTTTCTGAGTGGTATATGTCTCTACCCTCGTAGTGATGTTATGTCTCAACCCTTTTCATAGTGATAGTGTTAGGCCTATCAGTAAGGGATGGAATAGTGTCGAGACTTAGCGTGGAGTCATGTCTTATAGGAGCGTGACTCGAGTGTCCCTTGATGATTTAGATTCGGGTGATCGGTATCAGACTTTTGATAGCTTAATGTTATGCTAGATAGCAAGAAATGGGGAGTGTAAGATGGATGCCTTGACTGGGAACAGTAGTATTAATCATATAATTAGACGGTGACATAAGACATAAGTTAGAACTCAGAACTAATAGTTGGATAGTACTATTGAAGAGTTATTGGGCAAATGATGTGAATCAAATAGTGAATGACAATTGGACCGATGGGATGAAATTTTTTTATGTCAGATAGTGATGCTTTGGTTGCAAAAGTAGAAGTTAATTGGATCGTTGCGAACGACCAAAGTATATAGAGAGTTGTGCCCTTAACCTTCGTTGTGTAAAGTTACATGCCTAGTTCAAGTATACACATGCATGTACGTATATGACAATAGACTAATGAAGTAAAGAGTTGAATATGTGAATTTTGGAATAGTTGGCCCAAATTACATGAGCGGGATTGATTAGCAGAAACTTAAGTTCGATGTAATAATATAAATTGGGGAAACGCATATGATTGTGGATTAGGAGGACAAACAAGAAATTTTGAATATGGATTATTGAAAGTTTACATGATGAATTCGAGGATTGGATCATGAAATTAATGGATTGACTTTGTTGATTTTGGGTAAGTCTAAAATGAATCTTTGTTGAAGATTTTCTCTTGAGAATGACCGTTGGTAGAAATATGATGTATAGCTATTGTTGAGTGGGTATGCAATGGTGCATCATATGTGGGATTGAAATTATGTCTATAGATTGGGATAAGTCCCTTAGATTGGTTGAATTATGGTCGGATCCTAAGATAAGTATTGCCCCTAACAGCTGTTTGTCTTAAATGAGTTACCTAAATGCATAGGTATAACTGTCAGTATAGCTAACCATAAAGACTTGACCGATAGTTAAGTTGACTGTTGGAGACCCATAGAATAACCCTATTGATATTGCATGAGTAATATAGCGGCAGTTGAGATTTGATTAGCATATGATGTAAGTCAGCCCGTGAATAGATAGTTGGTTTTGCGAATTTGGAAATGATTGTTGTCGGAGAATGGATTGTGTTGGAATGGTTAAATTGATTGATGAATAAGTTTTGGAATTGATAGTTCACAAGTAGGACTTGGTTGCCTTCGACGGAACGGCGGTTTGGTAATTAGTTCAGATGGTTGGATATGATGCAATAATATCAAGTTGTAACGAAGGAATAAATTGCAACAACAAGATGAAATAATATACGAGATATATGTTGGCAAAGTATTATAGATGATATTGTGACCCTCAACTTAAAATGTTGGAAAACTTTGTGTTGGTGGGATTATTACTACTATGCTTCATCGATTTTGTAGTATGGGCCAGGATATGGCCGAAAGGAAACTCTGGATTCATTGGAAGTTCGATGTCATGTTTGAAAAAGTTGGCAGAGAATTCGAGGGAGGAAGCTAAATATATTTTAATGATTATTGGTTTGAGATTTGTCCCTTAGTTCGGAAGGATTCTAAGTTGAGTGCCTAGGTCGATGCCTAACCTGAGTAGTTCTCGATGCCTTTATGTTGCGGTTTGGAGGATCATGATTATGGAAAATAGTGTTGTTTGAAGCAAACTATGAAAGAAATTCAAATATTGGATATATGCTGGACCGAGAAGGTGCTCCGAAAACTTGTTAAGTTCATGGGAACAAGAGCTTGGTACAATGAGTATGTTAGAGCGACATCATAAGAATACGGTTGGAATATAGTTGTGTTCAGAATCATACATAAGTTTAGTGGACAATTATGTATTTTAGAGGGATGCATATGTGAATGAGCTACGAGAATTGATTGTAAGGAACATCTTGGCATACAGTATTAAATGACCCGTATATTAGAATAAAGTTGTATCTGTAGCCATTTAATTTCTCTAACCATTGGCATTGGCTGAGTGCACTATATTTTTGTAATGCCTAAAATGTGTGTACAATCCAAGCTAAGTGGTAAGCTGAATTCAAAATGGAGTTGCTGGGAGGATTATCGTGCTAAATAAAATGCACGAATGTTGGACAAAGAAAAGAGAGTAGATCATTTGTAGCAATTCTGATGATGTGGTGAGATGTCGAACTGTAAAAGTGTTATCGTGGGATATGGAATTTGAGATGAATGCGATTTTCTTGAGGAATTCAGTCGAGGTAGTGGGATGCGTTTAGTTTTAAGTTTCGAGGACGAAACTTTTTCTGAGTGGTATATTATATAATGCCCAGCTACGCACGGTACATTATGATGGCTAGTTGGCATGAAGAAGCTTGTTGGACTTAGACAGTATGCGGAGGAATCATTCAGGAGGCTATGAGATCGTGACGCGAAGTCACTTTAGATATCGATGAGTGATGACGGTTCTTCAATCCTTTACCTTCACGCTTAACAAAATCATTATGTTCATGTTTGTGTAAGTCGCTGCGTAATGTTACCTAGTAAGAATCACAAAAGATAATGAAAGATAAGCAATCACATTCTATTTACGAGTGTTGTTGTAGAATGGAGGATTAAGAAATGGAAAATAAATAATCACATTCTACTTACGTGTGTGGTTGTAGAATGACGGATTATGTTGGCAAGTCCCTGGACTAGACGGTGAGTATATTAAGCTACGGCTCAAGAGAAAGTAATAAGAATTGTGGCATACTTTATCAAGTTTATGTACATGCATAATATGTTCTTTTATAGTGACCGACAACTTGTTTATGTACATGCATAATATGTTCTTTTATAGTGAAGTTGCATATGTATGCATAGTCACCGACAACTTGTGCAGAAGGTTAGGTTCCTTGAAGCGGTACTTCGGGACCACGGAACCATTTTGACCTAAGGGGAACAAGATGTTGACCGACTAGCATCGGAATAGACGGACTTTAGTGGGGCTTGCTACCAGCACTGTAAAGGACAGCAAAATTTCATTCAGTTAGAGTTGGCTTATGGCCAGTGACCTTCATATAAACAGGATAAATGTTAACAATATCTTATGCAGGCAGAGTAAGTATTACTCATTTACAGGGATGGCTACACGACCTTAGGTAAGAATCACCAAGTGGTGACAACATATATACATTACGTACTTTTCAGATAAGAATATGCATGCTTTGTATTCCCTGTTAGATATGAATAAATTACATGTCTTACTTTTCTGTCGGATACGAATAATCTGTATGCATTACTTCTCAGTTTGAATTGAGTACCATATATGCTTTACATTGTTTTCGACTATGAACTTTAATTGCATGTAAGGCAACAGAACAAGATCACATTAATAATGTTCCTATCACATGACAACTTAGTGTGGATTTTTAGTCAGTTGGGTCAGCCCTCTCACCAGTACACGACAATGTACTAACCCACGTTTGTGGGCATCCTCAGGTACTTATATGCGAGGACATATCTTGATCAGTCTTGAGGCATCACAGGACTGTTGGGTGTATGCAGAAGCTCTTTTCGTGGAGATGATTTCTGTTATAAAGAACATAATGTATGGAATATAAGATTCTTTTGTACTAGTGATGTTGTAAGCCGAGTCGACAAGTTCAATGTAAACCTAGATTGACATCTATCAAGTTAGCTATTAAGAGCCTTGTATTCAATTGCAAGCCTTGTAACCCGTTATGAATATCAATAAAAGAGATACTTTCCTTTATATCTTGTTCTGACTTCAATTTGTCTATTTACTTCCGTTGTAATGTTGTTTCTGAGATGTACCATTAAATGTCTATCTTCTTGTCTTGCACAAGTGCAACTAGACTTGTACGACATCACGTCCGTAGCTACTTTTCGATTCTCCGAAAACGGGAAGTGACATTTCGTTCTTACAACACAATTTGGAATACCGAAACGGTGTGTATGTGTGTGAATATATATAATAAAAATATATAATCTAATATAATATATATTTTTGAATCTCGTACGATACAGGACATGCATGGTACGATAATATACAATACAAAAGTTTTTCAATACGGATTGCATAGGTGTATCGGATATGGAAAACAAATCGTAAGATAAATTTTATATAGTCCGATACGATACATTTTTCTTCTTTTTCTTCTTTTAAATGTTTTACTTTTTTTTCTATTTTCTTTGTCTATTTATTGAGCTTCTTTATCATTGTTTTGAATTTTCTTTTCTTTTAGATGTTTCATTGATTGTTATTTCTACTTTGAACATTTTGGTGTTGAAGGGATAAATTTTGGATGTTAGGAAGTTACGATGGTTGTGTAAATTATATTTTTGGTTTCACTTTTAGTTGACTTTCTAATGATGGTCACTTGCATACTTAGTGACACTCTTTATTGTTGTTTAATATGTTCAATATATATATATATATATATATATATATATATATATATATATAGAGAGAGAGAGAGAGAGAGAGAGAACATATTAAGGATCTCTTTTGTCCTTCTCTTGCCTCTACCGCTTATTCTTTTTAAGAATTAATATGCTTCATATTTTTTTGTTTGGAGTTTCTGTATGAGTTCTATCTTTTATTTAGGGTTTAATTAGGATTGTTTTTGTCTATTTGCTTTGTTTAATTTGATAACTAGGTTACATGCTTGTGTTTAGACATATGATGATTTAGCATGCTTGTGTGTTTGTTTTAACTTTATTGCGTGATTTAAGCTTCTTCCGGAGTATACAGCTTTCTAGATGTGTAAGATGACTTCTACACATGGATTCCCCTTTTACTAATTTAATAACTCTAATCCTTTTTACAACATTTTTGCCAACTTAAGTTTAACCTTAAATTCATATTTTGCTCATTTATGCCTAGGCCCATGGCTGCTAGGCCCACCCCAGGCTACCTAGTAGTCCCTTCCGTGTTTTAGAACATTGATTAGTGACAAACTTGATGCATAGGAAAGTCAACATTCAGAATAAGGAAATTCAGTAAAAAAAAATATTCCTGCATCGACCTTCGAGATTATGTTGGCTGCTATTCTCCAACATTTATGCTCTCAGGAGTCGTCAATTTGCCTTGGGCTAATCTTATGTTAAATGACCAATGTTTCTTCAGAAACTAAGGAAGAAAGAAATGTAGAGGAAACCTCACTGTTCAAGGTCCTCTGCTTCAATCACTAATGTCATGCAAAGTGCATGTCTCCAAAAACGAATGCAGAAGTTCCTCTTGAAATATAAAACCCAAGAGAATTACAGATAACATGCTTGCATGGTTCATGATTATTTTGGGAACACCTACATATAATGGTGCTCAGCAATGAATTGTAATGACGATAAAGGTTGTATCATGACTGCATCATCCACATAAGTATCCCAGCTAAGCACCTGCAGAAAGCTAAGCCTCCAATGTAAGCCCTAAGCGAGATCCAAAATCCGAACTCTACCCATATTGTTTCCCAGGGTGCTTTTGGAACATAGAAATGATGGAATCCATCTCACATGCTGAATTTCAGGAAAGTGTGGAGTTTGGAGTGCAACCACCAAACAGTAACATGCTTCAGGGAATTGTATAACTATAATTCTAGTTTTTTCGAGCTTTCAGTTAAGAGCACCCTTTCCTAGTGCTAAACCATAGTGGTGGAGCCAACAGCATCATATTCCGAAAGCTAGACTAACAAGTAAATAAACCAAACTAGCTAGTGGTAGCTCTTCCGCACATGGATCTGCTTTCTTTTTAGTTGGTATGTCAGAATTTGGATGTTCACGTCAAAATACGGCTTCAAGGAAGTAAGGAGTCTATGTGACGATCTACCTAAATCACAAAATAAAAAAGACATGCTTGAGTATCATTCTAGCTAAGTAATGTCTTTTCAGGTGGATAGATCTCATTAATGCAATGGAGGAAGAGGAACCTGCATCGTATTGTTAATAGTCATATTATCATTGAAGTCATTCAAAGTTTCTCTCGTCAGCATCTTCAAATACTATATGAGTTGAAAGCGTCAAAAAAATGTTCTTCACTTCCATCCAATCTCAGCTTGTGGTTGGCTCCTTAAATATCAAAAGATGGTTAACTGTAGCTAGAGAACATAGGAAACATGGCATGGACCTCCACATCTCAAAATCAATATCTTTGGATTAATCACTGTAGATCAAAAAGGTTCAGTCACGAATTGGTTTCCTATCTATTGTTCTACATGATGCAGGCTCAAACCTGCTTCAGCATACTACAATTAGGAATCTCACCTATAAGTTCTCTGATAGTAAGAAAATTATGCAGCATGACCTTATAATAAAATAGAAATGGCTTTGAACCTAGCTTGATCTCAAGTTAAGAAGAGAATGCGCAAGATGCCAATTCTGCATTAGTAACAAATAGCATCTTCGAGTTTTAAAAACTGGGAACCATTCATGGTCCAAGAAATATAAGAGGATTAATTGAGACCATCCCGATGCACTCCTCACGAAGTAGGGCGAGTGACTTCAGTCGATAGCACATGCAAATCAAGTAGCATACGTAAAGGACAGAAAAGAGGTTGAAAGATCTGGTCCATGCTACTAGGTGGAGATCCACTCCATGAGTGACAGCCAGGTTTGAGCTTCTCAACAGGACAAGAAAGAGGGAAAAAGAGAAGAATGCAACCATAGATGATCTTCAATGAACCCCACATGGGCGGCTAAGCTAGGTTCACTTCGCACAGGACACTGTAGCACATAGCTATTTCATCCAACCTGACGGACCACAATGAAAAAAAAAGAAATATGCTAGTGAGGATTCTTCCTATGGTTATGTCCATTTTTTAGCCTAAAATCCTCGACAATCTTCTACTACTCCAAACATTTCAGTCCTCGAGGTGGCAGAACCTCGAGAACTGCTCACCCCTTCACCGGAAACGACTTATGCTATGCCACCCCAAGCATTATAGTTGCATGAGGTTAAACTGCATGGTATGAGAAGTTTCCTTATATATCAACTAGCCATTCAGGCTTTAGAGTTAAAGTTCTCACAAGTATTCTTTCAATCCTATAACAGGACTATTGAGCAATGAATAAACAAAAGAACGATATACGGATGAACAAAGACAGGAAAGAGGAGCAATATATATAATCTCTTTCTGTAAGGTTTTCCCTGGAAAGAAACTCCCTGAATAGACTGAAGATAATAGAGGCATTCATTGCATCTTGATTAGCCTCAATTTCAGCTGCAAATTCCAGTCAACTCCTTATAAATATCATTTCATCCATAAAGTTAATAGTGTCTTGATGTAGGTCGTGAGAACATCATAATCACATTGTTAACAAGGGATCATGATTAAATTCTAATATATGCACTGCATCATGTGAATATAAGCAAAATATTAAATGTACATAAGCTCAACTTGTATTGGTATGTATCCAATAAATATAATTTTTTGCATGATTTAAAACTGTCCAAGTATGACTGGATAGGCTTGGGCACATGGATATGCTTCACCTCACTGTGCCAAATAATCCTTCGTCTTAGTTCAGTAAAAACTTGGTTGTGGCAAAAATCATGGGAAAAGAGTGCAGCCTGATATTATTGAAGAGCAAAAGATGTAAAAAAAAAAGTATTACCTATATCCAACGACAATATATGGCACACCTGCTAGGAAGGATTGGATCTACAACAATTAAAAAGACCATATCATCCTTGGAGAAACTCATGTATCAACTCAACAATATCAGAAATTTCATAAATGCATTGAAATTTGAATTATACAGTAAAATTTTAGGTATAAAATTTCCTATAGAATATAACATTGCAGGCTCGTAAAAACATGCAATTAAATGTAAATACTTGTAAACCATATATGTAGCCCTTTTTTTCGAAAACCACCCAGGTCTTTACAGAGTGATAACAAATCCTTCACAGTAGTTGGTAAAAGCCTTACACAAGAGAGGCAAGAAGGCATGAAATACACAAAACCTCGTTAAGCAATAGCCATAAAAGAATTGAGGTTTTGCATATTAGTCCTTTAAATCTACTATATATATATATATATATATATATATATATATATATATATATATATATATAGTGTCCTTCTATAGTACAAGCTGTTTTTTCGAAAACCACCCAGGTCTTTACAGTGTGATAACATAATCTTCACAGTAGTTGGTAAAAGCCTTACACAAGAGAGAGGCAAGAAGGCATGAAATACACAGAATCTTGTTAAGCAATAGCCATAAAAGAATTGAGGTTTTGCATATTAGTCCTTGAAATATACTATATATATATATATATATATATATATATATAGGGTCCTTCTATAGTACAAGCCGTTTTTTCGAAAACCACCCAGGTCTTTACAATGTGATAACATATCCTTAATAGTAGTTGGTAAGAGCCTTACACAAGAGACAGAACCTAGTTAAGCTATAGCCATAAAAGAATTGAGGTTTTGCATATTAGTCCTTCAAATCTACTATATATATATATATATATATATATATATATATATATATATATATATATATAAGGTAATTGGTTTTTATTTATGTATCAAAAATAATAGTATATGTATAGCATATCACTTATCATAATAAACCCCTCTTCCTGAATTCTCTGCACTATCTTTCTCTTGTTGGTCTTCTCACTACCAAACTGTCTTCTATTTCTCTTCTTCCACACATGCCAAACAGCAGTTGTAAGTGCTACCATTGCCGGTAGTACAACATACAACCTTCTCGAAGTCTTCTTTGTATGTTTGCCATTTCCTCTCAAATCCTGCATGCTCTCTTGGTTGGAAGCTTGAGTTTCAACCTACAAACCTTCCATATGTATGCTGCATAAGCACATGTGAATAATAGGTGTTCGATGGTCTCTGGTTCTTGCTGGCACAGTACATACTGCCAATTGCCATTCCAAAGCTGATTAGTCTATCTTTGGTCACTAGTTTTTCCAAGGATATTTTGTATAAGCACAGACTCATTTTGTGTGATTTCCTTTAAACAATACTAGATTACTCTAGTCCACCTCTGGGTATGCAGTTCTGCCCACCTTATATGCTGATTGTAGAGTGAAGTTGCCATGGATTGTCAGACCTGTCCAGTAGTTTTGCTCCACCTGATGATGGATAGGAATACTGATGAAAGTACTCCTAACTGCTAGTTACACACACATATGAAGATCAGTATGGCATCATAGCAGGTTTTGCTCTGTTATCTAAAATCAATCCGCCTCGTCTAAACCCTCACCCTAATACCCTCTGAAACCCTAATTCAATCCCAACGTCCCACCTTACCCCTCCCCTTCCCCAATCAAGAGGAGAGAGAGACTGCGAGTCGAAGTCAGAGCTGATCGGGAATTAGAGAGAGGACGCTGATGTAGAGTTGAAATTTTAGGGCAAAGCAATCATGAGGAGAGAGGATGCCAAATTGAGAGTAATTTCATATTTTTATTTGGGATAAACTGCATACCAACTTATAAATTCAATGGATATGTGCTGGAGTTTTTATTAAAGTGAGGTTGCTCAAGGCAAGTTGGCAAACGAAGATAGCCTAGTAATTGGAGAAACAGTTTGGAGGTGAAGTGTCAGGAAGAGAAATTGAGAAAATAGAGACAGAGAAACTGAGTGAGAGTCAAGCAGACAAGGAATTGGAGAGAGGCCGCTGATGTGGAGTTGGAATTTTAGGGCAAAGCAATCATGAGGAGAGAGGACGCTCAATTGAGGATCATTACAGATTTGTATTCGGGCAAAGCTGCATTCCAACTAACAAATTCAATGGGTATGGACTGGAGATTTTATTAAAGTGAGGTTGGTCGATGCAGGTTGGTAACCAAAGATGGCCAAGTGGGCAGTACTGACGCTGTAGCAACTAAGGTGGCGAAGTAGGCATGTTGGCTTGGTGCAGACACTAGTCATCGGAGATCTCGAAGAGGTTCTGTGTGCAGAGATGGATGAGGTTGGGCCTGAAGCAACTCATTCAATACTTGAGGGAATGAAGCAAGGTTGAATGAGGTTATCTTCTTCTTCTTTATCTTTTCCTTTTTTCTTTTATTCACATCTGACTTTTATCCTTTTTTAACTCCACAAAGCACACCCTTGTTATCTATTCTTCCATAAAAGGACAGCTTTTGGTTTTTCATATTGTCAAACAGTTGAATGGACATCGGTACTCCAGTGCATTTATCCCCCTCTTATTTACAATAAATATGTATTCGGATCTTTATTCTTCTCCTTTTGCTCATACTTGACATTCTTATCCGTTTTTTGACTTTTTCTTCTTCTAACTTCAACAACTACCATTTTTTTTCCTATTTCCTCCTATCCATCCTCCACCTATTGCATACACTTTTGAAGGAGACTGATAACAGCCTCATCAATGGAAGAATAAACACCCAAAGAGGGTGTCTTATCAGCCTCATGTTCAAGATCTTGGATCCTGTTGAATGATGTTAGTTGAGCCCTCTCAAGTCTCAACAGACAAACCCAAAAAAGCAGTAGTGTAAGGGGACATCTATGCTGCAGCTCCAACTTGCAATGCACTGTAAAAGGATCTATTATGTAGTGTTTCCTATTATGTAACCCCATTTTCTACTATGCATCTCTCCCCATTCTAATCCCACCTTAATAAAGATATCCTAATTAGTTGAGTCCTACCTACAAAACCAAATCCCATGAAAGCAATAGTAGCACTCCAAACGCCTATATTGGGGCCACCAATGGTGCAAGCAACAAATGATTTAACCTTGGATAATGTAATGCAATTGGATCAAAATCTTCAATCA
The DNA here is from genome assembly GCA_036927795.1 of Iris macrosiphon. NCBI lineage: Eukaryota > Viridiplantae > Streptophyta > Magnoliopsida > Asparagales > Iridaceae > Iris > Iris macrosiphon. The sequence goes on along the minus strand of JAYESA010000006.1, from coordinate 111,702,894 downwards.
GGTCCGATGTTTACACAATGTACCTCAACTGAGTCATTTATTCATCACAATCCTGTCCCCTTTGTTCCATATATAGTCCGTGCATTTAATTAGAACACTAGTCTAATATAGCATACATATGGCTTTTTGCAATATAAATTTTCAGGTATATTTATTAGATCTATGCCAGATCAGCTTTAATCTATGTTAGATCTTCTAGATATACATCTATTTCAGATCCAAGCCTCATCTACTTCTAGCTTAGATCTTAGCCCGTGTTCTAAAAGGCGGCCGCCTCGACCGTCTAGGGGCGGTCTCTCTCCGTACCACTTTCGGTGGGCGGTGGAGGCGGCGGCCAACGGAGCTTTGACGGAGTAGCTGGGCGCCTAGGCGGAACAATACCTAACAAGATGTTTTGGCCAAACGATTTTACAAGCATGGTTCACTTTTACAAGACAAAAACTTAACAAATCTTTGTTCTACAACATAGTTATGCATGAAACATCCTTAAAATATGTATATAATGCAAAAAATTGTGGTAAAATAGTAAAAATTGTCCAAAATGTATCAATCGCCTAGGCGGCATAGGCGGTAGGCGGACTCTTTCCGCCACGCACCTGCCCGCCTAGGCGGCCTAGGCGGTAAGCGAACTCTTTCCGCCGCGCACCCGCCTACCGCCGTTTAGAACCTTGATCTTAGCAATCTCTCTAATTGATTCCTAACAATTTAGCAATTTTCTATCTTCACTAAAAGTTAGATTGGGAATAGGGTTCTCTTATTTTCATGTTCCCTCGAGGAACAAAGCTAGATAGTCCTAATAAGGTCCTCCAGACCCTCTGAAGCTCAAGTTTCTCTTCGATTTACATATTTCAAGGATTCCTCTTTTCTTCTTTCTCACTTTAATTTATCTTATCTATTCTTTTTTCCTTTTAGCTTTTAGCTAGGTCTCGACACAACTTCCTTGTAGTAAACCTCTCTTTCCTAATAGTTACAACTTACAAGTACAAAAAAGAGCAAAACGAGAGAAAAAGACAAATAATGTGAAAGAGAACCTCTAAAGTTAACTATTGCCTTTGCCCAAAGACCGTAACTCAATCTAGCTTCTCTTAGCTTAGCTAGGTCTTGACACTGCCTCCTTGTACTATAGCTATATTTTTCAATAGTTACGAGTATGAAAAAAGAGCAAAACAAAAAGAAAAGACCAAAAAACGTAAAAGAACCATTGTCTTTGCCCTAAGGTCTGTGACTCAATCACCTTCTCCTATAAAATTTATACTAAATGTTTAGATAGAAAAGTAACATTAGATCAATACACAAGGGGAAAAAGCACACAATATCTTCAGATTTCAAAGTAAGGACCAAATCAAAAATTGATTAGATAATATGTAAGAGGTATTACAATAACATATGCAGGATCAATCAAAAGAAATTGAACAATACCCAAAATTTAAGCAGCTTCTCTCTCTCAAATCGTTCTTCTGTACGGTAGTCTAACTGAGAGTACAAGTCAAAAAGAAAAACACTAGGTAGTGAATATACTGTACATCTCATTGGACTTCCTCAAGAAGCTTACAAGGGAAAAGAAGTACCTCGCGGCTTGTCTTCAACTCTATATAGAACTTCCTACCATCATCAGTTGAATCACAACAGTCCATCTCAGCACCCATAATAATGCGATGTGCACCTAATTTTGTTTTGATAACTGAACAGAACTCTACGTTTGCATCGATACCTTTCCCATCTCCATCCATTTCTCTAGAGTTCTCAGTAGCAAGATTCTCAAAAGCATAGCCCCAGTAGCATCTGTAAACAGTAAGAGAATAGACGAATACAAGTAATTATATAGTGCAACTATATATGTGCATGCTCAGATTACATGAAGTTGTGTTAGAAGAGATTTGCAGGTTTCTTCAGCCGTATACCATACAAATAACTTTGAACAATCGAATACACTTATAAATTAATACAATAACGAATAAGCCTTTATCCCAAAAAATTTCGGGTAGGCTATTTGAATCCTCTTTATCATTCAACTCTATTAAGAGCTATGGCTTATGCAACATTAACAAAAAACACATTTCTTCTTTACATCTCAATCCAAGTTCGTTCTTTAGAGCTAATCCCACTTCTAGCAACTCCTTTAGCTTAATATCCTATCGCTCCTGAATGGTGCATCTATTGCTCTATACTGTACCTGTTACCTGAGACTTTTTTTATCCCATCCTCAAATTGCGACGCATCCAACTTCCCATGAATACACACATTTGTTATCCTATCTTTCTAATTACTATCATTCTCCATCTTAGCATTTTTATTTCATCGTCTGGACATGTTTTTAATTGTCCAACTCTGTTCCATAAAGCATGGTTGGTTTATAAGTGTCTTATGTAATTTTCATTTCAACTTCAAGGGTATCATGTGATTAAGAACTCCAGAAGCACTGTGCATTTTAGCCATCCCATTTTAATTATATGAACAACATGCTTCTCAACCTCTCTATAACAATGGATGATTAATTTTAAATATCAAAACCATCATTTCTATTCCTATAATTGCGGAATCAGAGAGTTCGCCTTTACGACGATGAAGAACAAGCACAAAATCATATGAAATAACAACAAGAACCCACAATATTTACGTGATTCAACCAAAGTGACTTATGTCCAAGGGGACAAGGGAAGAATACTTTATTTAATATGGAGGTCCACGGGACAAGGGGATAATTTAATATGAAGAGAAAACACCTTTCAAGAATTCATACAAGAAACCGGGAGCACAAACTCTTCCTTAGGAGATCTCCAACGAGAACTCTTTCCTTCATCTCTCTCTGATCCCTTTATGCCTTCCGAGAACAATCGCTAGCAAAGTCTCCTTATTAGCCTCAAGCTCACCCAAATTAGGTTAATAATCACCTAATATACTCTCCTAAAATATTATAATTTTCGGAGAGATCCTGGCCTCTTTTGATATATCTACTGCCGTCATGTATTGACTCAGTAGTGAAAAGCGTCACAATATCATGAATGGTCGACTTGCAACTGACTGGAGAATCTGTAAGGATGTATACATAGCCCGTAGTAGATCCTCTCTTATCCAAGTCACCAGCGTAATTAGCATCTACATAATCCAACAACTGACTTGATCCATGTTTTGACTTGTGATACAACAAACAAAGATTCTTAGCACCCTTAAGGTACCGAATTATCCACTTACAGTTTCTCTATGAAGCCTTCATGGATTTGACATGTATCTCTTACCAGACTGACCGCATACGACAAATCGGGACAAGTGCATAATATCGTATACATCAACGATCCCACCGCACTGGCATACGAAACTCGAGACCCCTTTTCTTTTCCTTTTCCTCCTATGACTTCGGACACTCCTTGTAGGATAACTTAAAATAGCCAACTATTGGGGTACTCACATGTGTTGACGACTCCTTCATGTTGAATCGCTTCAACATCATGTCAAAATACTTTCTTTTGGATAGCCATAATAGCCATAACATTCCAGCCTTAAATGTCTCGACTTATTTCTAACCCAAGGATTTTTCTTGCTCTACCTAAATCCTTAATGTCAAATTATGTACTCAATGAAGTTTTGAGTACCCTTATTTCCACCATATTCTAGAAGCAATAAACATATCATCGGCATTAAGGGGAGATATATCGACAAACTATCTTTTAGCCGCTTTGAGTACACGCAGTTGTCATACTCACATCGAGAGAAGCTGGTCTTCCATATAAACGAATTAAAGTGTTTCTACCGCTGCCTTGGAGACTGCTTCATCCCACAAGGAGATCGCATGAGTTCACAAGCATGATCCTCCTTGTCGGGCTCCATAAAACCTTCAGACTGCCTCATGAAAATCTTCTTTTCCAACTCCCCGTACAGATTGTCGTTTTAACACCCATCTGCTCCAACACCATATCCTAAGACGCTACTAGTGTCAGCAAACTCAAATAGACGTATCCTTGACAACAGACGAAAAAACCTCGTTGTAGTCAATTCCCTCCTTTTGAGCATAACCTTGGCAACCAATTGTGCCTTGTACTGTTCATTATCCTTTTTCCGGAATACGATTTGCAGCTAATAATCATCTTTCCTTTTGGTAGATCGACTAGACCCCACATGTCGTTCTTTCGAAGTGATTTCATCTCCTTTATCATGGCAACCATCCAACAATCGTTTCCTCTTGCCCAATGGTCTCTTTATAATCGCTTGGATCTCTTGTTTCCGTAACTAAAGCAAATGACAGCATATCTTCGAAACCATACCTTGTGCCTTATGCACATGACCTGACTTGTTATTGTCTGTGGGTCCTCATAGATTGGTTACACTTCTTTGACTTGAACTTCTCATCCACAATCTCCTCAAACTGCTCGTTCACGGCCACCTCGACTGAGTCATTGTCACCTAATGTGTCACTCGCCTCCTTATGCTCTTTCATCATATTTTTCAACATGAAAACTTCATCGAAGATCACATCTCGTCTAGTGAATATCATTCTGCTTTCTGGAACACATAACTTGAAGCCTTTGACTCCTTGTTGGAATCTCAAGAAAATACACTTCTTTGACTTGAACTTCTCATCCACAATCTCCTCAAATTGCTCGTTCACCGCTACCTCGACTGAGTCATTGTCACCTAATGTGCCACTCGCCTCCTTATTCTCTTTCCTCGTATCTTTCAACATGGAAACCTCGGCTAGTGAATACTATTCTGCTTTCTACATCTCATAACTTGAAGCCTTTGACTCCTTGTTGGAATCTCAAGAAAATGCACTTCTTTTGACTTCGACTCCAGCTTGGTTGTCCTTTTGATTTACTAGTGAATAGATAGGACACCCAAACAAACGTAATAGATTATAGCTGAGTGTCTCTCCTCTCTATACTTCTTTAAGAATTCGAAGATGGATGGTTATAGATGATGACCGATTAACCAAATAGCACGAATGACTCACTATTTTCGTCCAGAAGTTCGTAAGGCCTACTTCTGGTTTTCTCTATGAGTGTCCTATTAATGCGCTTCGCTACCTTGTTCTGCTCTAGAAGCCTAATACCTTATATTGCCTTTATATGTCCTGCTCCTTGCAGAAGTCCTAAAACTCTTTCGATATGTACTCACCTCTATTATTTGTCTGCAAAAAGATTTTATCGTTTGCCCCTTCGACTTCTCCACAAGTGTCTTCCACTGTCAAACTCTAGTAAATACTTTATATATTTTTAAGAAAATATACCCAAACCTTGCTTGAGAAGTCATTAATGCATGCGACATAATACTCAACCCCTCTTTTTGATCGAACCAATAATGACCTTCGTACATTTGAGTGGATATCGTCGAGAAGTCCTTTGGTCTTATGCATCGGCCGCTTGAAAGCAACCTAACATTGCTTACCCATCGTGCAATACTTGCAGAAATCAAGTTTACAGTCCATTAGACCATTTACCAACTCCCTTTTATACAACGCAGAACATCCCTCTTACTCATATGGCCTAGATGCATATGCCACAACTTTGGAGTATCCTCCACCTCTCTCTACAACGATGGTTGCACCACCAATAAATATCCTTCCATCCAACCGATACAAGTTCGACAACATACGTTGTCCCTTCATGACAAACAAGTTACCTTTAAGTCTTTAAATATCTTCAACACTCGGGCATAACCAATGAACTAGAATCATGTCGCGTCTAATGTGCTCAGAGAAATAAGTTTTTTCAGTTTCGGAACGCGTCTTACGTTCACGAGTGTCCACACACTTTTATAAAATATTTGAAGCTTGATATTCTCTACGTCAATGGTAATGCACGATCCATTATTCCCCATGAGAACACTACTACTAAACACCTTATAGGCGATGAACCACTCCCTATTAAGGCACATAGTATGAACACCCCAAGCCAACAATCCAAGCTTTAGAAAATACATCATGCATGTTATGTACCATAAGTACATCACACGGTAACTCTTGAGCTTCCGTTGTAATATTGACTTGACTCGAACTGCTTGTGTTGGCATCTTTACCTTTTTCTTTCTAACCATTGCTTGTGCTTTGGACATTACTTCTTTATGTGTCCTAACTAACTGTTTGCAGGAAAAGCACGCATCGCCATCGTGTCATGTCAATTTAGATTTCCCTCTTGCCCTTGTGTTCATCTTTATTCTTCAATCTTCCCCTTTCACTCGCGATCAACCCTAATGACTCCTCTGTTGGATTTAGCCTTCTTATAATCTCATTATTTAGAAGTGTCGCCATAACCTCCTACATCTCGAGGATCTCCTTCCCATAAAGGATTCTGGTCACCAAGTGGTTATACGACGAGGGAAGTAAAGATATGAGCAATAGCGTCGGGTCCTCCTCTATCTAGCTTTACTTCAAGACAGAAGGTCACTAAACACCTTATTGAAGTGGTTCAGATGATGTATCCCTTCCTTAATAGCAAGAGTGTATACTTGCTTCTTGAGATTATGATTTACAGTATCAGCCGATTCCGATACAATACGGCAGACATCGATACAGTTTGGCATGTCCCAATTAGATACCGACCGTTACTGATACTAATCTATACGACATTGGGGATCTTTTCCCAGTTAATTCGGCAAAAAAATTTAAACAAAAAAAGACTAATCAACAAGGGTATAAAAGCATAGTTAGGTTGTAAAAGCATGTAAATAAAGAAAACTTATGTGTCGTAGGTAAACCGATGAGCAAGGGTGACTATTATTTCATTCAATTTCAGAACTAATAAGAACCAACACATAAAATAATAAAAATTATACCTAATTGTATAAAATATTTTTTCTAAATTTTTAATCATTTATTAATAATTATTTGCTTTCCAATCAAAAAACCCGATACTCAAATTCAAAATCGTCGACACCACTGCAAACCTTGCTTGAGATCAATGTAGTCAAAGGCGCGTCTTGCTCTTAGGCGCAGGGGCAGCGCCTCAGGGCACTCCAGGCGGGGCGCAATTCTTAAGGCGCACCTAGGTGCGCCTTTTCCGAGCGCTTTGGAATAGCTAAGGCGCGCCTTGAAAATCTTGTGAAAAAAATAACATGTTTAGACTTTTTTTTAACTGTTGTACTATTTTTAGACTGTTTTTTGAACTGATGTACTTTTTTTTATTGTTTTCTCTCTCACCCACTCAATTCAAAGTAATTGCAACCTAGACATGAAAAAATTTGAAGCACACATGTTTATCAATGTAGAAATCCGATGTGAATATATATATATATATATATATATATATATATAATTTTTGTGCCTCGCGTCGCTCGGGCACGCACCTTAAGTGCGCCTTGCGCCTCGGGCGATTTGGACCCTTTGCGCCTCGAGTGCGTCTTGCGTCTTTGACTACCTTGCTTGAGATACAACTTGTTTGACAAAGATTTTATCTTTTTCAAGCTTTCTAGCTTCTCCCGTAAACTTGTCGCAGTAGCCACTAACATAATATTATACATCAACACATTAGTCAGACAAACCTTTAACGTTTATTGTGCCTTCTGGTCCATATCGTTCCAAGTATCCTCCTTCATGTCGGCACGCATTTTCTCTTTGCTGGCAATGGTCTTATACAATCGTTCTTTCACGAGGATCATGTAAACCCTTGTCGGCCACATAATATCGACAAGTTATCCTTATAGTTAAATTTTTTCATCTCGAACTTGGTATTATTAACCTTGTTATTCATCATCCCGAAAGATCCTTAAAGAAATCACGATAGTCCTTAGGAATCAATTATCTCACACGAATCACGATCTAAAAAGATAGGAAGCGAACTAATATCGTTACCTACTGTTGACTAAAATTGTTCAAACTGAAATTCCTTTGATTCCCTTTTCTCTTATACCAATTCTTATAACCGCATAATTGGAGAGTTCACCTTTCGACGACGAATAACAAGCACAAAACCGTTTGAAAATAGCAACAAGAACATAAACACACAATATTAACTATTAACGTGGTTTAGCCGAAAATAGCCTACGTCCACAAGGCAAGGGGAAAATACTTTATTGAATATGAAGAGAAAATACCTTACAAGAATTCGTACAAGATATCTGGCAGGTAAACTCTTCTTTATGAGATCCCTTACGAGAACTCTTTCCTTCGCCTCTCTCGATTCCTTTATGGCTTCCGAGAACAATCTTTAGCAAAACCTCCTTATTAGCTTTACGCTCACCCAAAAGTAGGTTAGGAATCATCTAATATATGCTCTCCTAAAATGTAATAATTTTCGGAGTGATCTTGTCTGTCGAAATCGATTCAAATTTGACCCAATCAGAGTAGCCATGTATGGACCAGAAACTCTGTCGAAATTCTGGTCCATTGTGACTATATGCTCGGGATGAACTGGTATTCCGCCAAAATACTGGTCACTCTACTCAGTGTGCTCGAAAAATTCTATATACATGCAGAATACCGATCCTGAGCCTGAACTAAATTTGTGTCCTGTTTTGGACCTTGTTTTGAATGCAATTTCGACTTCGTCTTCTTTGAACTCAAGCCACATATACAACATCTAAGTGTGTCTTGCCAATTAATACAGATTCTTACCTCATTTCTTTTTTACTTTAAGTTGCGGTTGATAGATTATGACTCCGTCTTACCAATTCCAAAACCCTTAGGCCTCGTTTGGTTCGCGGAAAGGAAAAAAAAAAAGAAATCAATTCCTTATTCTTTCCCTTCCTTTGGGAAATTGCAATTTCCATCAATTTTCTTTTCCGGTGTTTGGAGAGGTCAAGGAAATTGGAAGGAAAAGTGAATTTCCTATGGTGGGAAAGCGAATCCTTGGTTGGGTGGGGGAAACCATTTTCCTCCCTATTTTTCTTTCCTATGGAAATTATTTTCCTTTCCTCCTACTCTAAGTAGTCAAAAACGGTTATATATCGGTTATATAACCGACATATAATGATATCGGTCCTGGACCGATATTTTTTTGCAGAAATATCGATAAAATATCGGAACCGATATTATCGGCCGATATGGCCGATATTTTTCGAAATATCGGTTTACAAAAAAAAACGATTTCTCACGGTTTTGGTTTTGCTACAGAAAAACCGATATTGAATTATATGACATTCTGGTTTTGCTACAGAAAAACCGATATTGAATTATATGACATTCACATCAATGGAGAATGGAGATTACATCTTGTGCCATCAAAATCTTCATACATCAAACTTATTCAGAGATGTAGTTCCTCAAATGATCTCCTTTATCTTGGATCTCTTGGATTTCTCGACGATATGTATATGCATATTTTATAATAGAAAACTATTAAGTGTATTGTTCATATATAAAAATTGTGTTAAAAATACAAACCGATATTTACCGTTATAAAACCGATATATCGGTGATATATCTATAACTCTATTGGACTGTTATCATGAAAAAACCGTTATTAACTGCATAGCTCCTACTTTACTTTGACACCCAAACATAGGAAAGGAATAACTTCCATTTCCAATGCTATGATTCCGCCCAAACGAGGCCTTAGGACTTAAAAATTCTAAATCCCTTAGGACTAGTTTGGATTGTAGTTACATTTCATCTCATTTGCTCCAACGCCCATTTCTAGAATGCTCGTTAAACTAGCAAACGCACATTGATCCTTGAATGAAGGCATGGTTGAAAAAAAAAATGCCTATTCAAAATGGAAGCCGTTTGGCTCCCCACCTCCCCACCTCGCTTTGGTACCAAATGGAGTTCCAAATGAAACCAAACTGACCCTTAGATTCTAAAAACTCTCCCCAAAACACTATACTAGAAGCTACCCTTCTCTATTCTCATTGACTACTCAAATTCAATAGTAAAACTCACACACTTATCAATCAATACTTTTAAAAACAAAAAAGATGTGATTGTTTTAACCATACCTTTCTGTAAGTCCAACTCCTATTGTTCATAGCCCCTAAACCAACATTAAGTTGGAAGCTTCTAAAATGGAGAAATGGTCTTTAGTTCACAAACCCTGTAGAACATGAGTATGGAGTTACAGGGGTATACTGGACTAGGCAAACTAGATAAATTTTTATCCTGGCTCATTTTGGGGCTTAGAATGAATAGTTCAGCTGCATGGGCCCAGATGATAACATTTAATTTTCAAGCTAAAGCATAACCAAATGGATGTGATCGTTGACTATTCAATAGGCCCATTTGGGCATTATCTTTGTTGATATTAGAAACAACAAATACTTGAAACAAATATTATCAGTGATGATGCACGGTCATGCACCAAGCAAAAGATAAAGACAGAAGTTCAGGATTAAACAGCAAGGTAACTTTTAAAGAAATAAGACGAGTTGAGCTAGACTTCTTGAAGCTTCTAACTGCAAACAGAAATAAACCATTTCGAAGACCAATATAATTAATAAAAAAAAACTTGTTTACTGGTTGAGCAGCATGTCTTAGAATTGCTAACTAGTAGTACCTAAACATTTGTTTGGAATATCTATGTGACCTCGTGTCAATATATGTAATAGAGCATGTGCATGCCACTTGGTCATATGGTACGTTGGGATATTGTCATATCTAGGACACAATATTGATCCAATGGTAGGTAAACTCCTTGCATGGCAAGATGCATGTACCATAAGAGAAGAAAAAAGTAGCAGCAAGTTAAAGAAACTAAGAATATAACACAATAAGATTCAGAAATACCTTCTACGGTCTAACTCTGTTTTTGGCCTCTCAGGAAGCTTATGGACATCAAGATAAACAACTCCATTTCTCTTATGCACACCCATTTTCCATGGATCATTTTTTATGTAAGCTGTAGCCATTATCTGATAAGAAAGAGTACAGTTTCTTTACTTTAATGCACGCACAAGTAGATTCTAATTCTGTTATAAATAAGTGAATAACATCAAACTAAATAATGTAGTAAACGTTTACAATACTAGTCCAAGGGCATGCATAAAGCACGTGAAAAGAAAAAAACATTAATGGTAAGTCTTCTTCTTTTATGAACACTGATTTTCCATGGCTCATTTTTTTAGGTGGGATGTAGCCATATCTGATAAGAGAACAGCATAACTTCTTCAACTTAAAGAACACAAAAGTAAAATTAATGATCTTAATGCAGAGCATTCAACTGAAAGGAGCTACAAAAGATACATAAGGCATGTGCAAATATAAATAATTATAGTATAGTATTAAAGTTAACAGAAGAGGAAGTTCCAAAATAAATCACACAAAGAAGAGAAATGTTTTGTACCTAAAATTTGAGCAGGAAATTTTGTGCAGCGTCGCTTCTTAAAATTAAAGATCAAAAGTAATCATGATTTCAGTTAAATGGGAATTTAATTTAAACCTAGTAAATATTGGCACTTATAAAATATCAATGTTTCTCTAGAGTTTGGATACTTTGGGATGAAAAAACACAAGACCAAAAGGAAACATGTCTTGCTTTTATCATAAGGAATACATTAGAAACTAAGAGAAGATCAAAACAACAATTACAGAAGCCAAAGTTTATACTAAGTTCTCCAGAAAAAAAATATAGACAGAAGGCATACCTTGTTGAGGTTGTTGCGGAAAGTCTGTCGCAGCAAATAAATAAATATGTTAATTTAGCATCATGAAAAATGTTCCTTATGCATGCCTGAAGATGCATACAAAATTAATAGAATCCAATCTTAGATTTAGAGAAGAGTATTAATTGTTTACCACAAAATGAATATTTTGGAGAGGTATGTTTGTGTTCCTTATGCAAGCAAGGAGATCACCAAACCCTTGACTGCCCAGATCTAATTAAAAAAAAAACAAAGATGCTCCATGTAATCAAAATTTAATGAACAAACCAAAAGGTATGCATACATAAGCAATTAGTTGGCTATCAAACTCCAAAGAAATAAAGAGCATCAAAAGCAAGGGGCTGGAAGTAATATCCAAGGGAAATTGGGATTGTTACTTGTTTCAATCTAGAAAATAAATGTCACAATACCATTGTGGATGGAGAATGAAAAGATATAAAGTTAGTTTCTAAACTCCAGGACAAAAGATGTTCGATTGAACCTTTAGGAATACATTAGAGTGTGTGTTTTATAACAGAAAGCAACCGATGGAGGACCACATCTTCACATCACATGGGTCCAACTCGAGTTCGAGTTTGGCTGGTTAAGTATTCATACATTGGGTTTATCTGTGGGTGCACTTATTCGGGTGCATATCATTTATTTCAATATGGACATGGTTTATTAGAATCCATTTTATTTTTATACTAGTTATATTTTGTATTTAGGAGTGGGATTCTTTCTTGGTGACCAACTTAGTGTGGCCTATATAAACATTGTACTGCAGAATCAATATGAAGAATTAAGAGTTGAGAAAAAAATATACGGCTAGTTTGCAACTAAATACCCTGAACTTTCCCCGGTTTGCAACTTGCTACCCTTCGCCGGTAAAGATAGAATATCATCAAAATAGGGAGGGTTTCAAGAATTTCAATTGCGCTTATATCCATCAATATAGGGATTGGGTTCAAGCTTTCCCCATCCCTTCACACCCACAAAAGAAAGGTGTGAGACTAGAAAGGTCTCCTTTGACCTGGGATGGGGATGGACCAGTTTATTGGCTTAATGCTCATCTATCAACAAACTGTTCTCCCATCTCCGTCCTTGTAACTCTTCAGGTAAACTTGAGCCAAATGTTGAACTCAAATGAATAATTCTGAATATCTACAGAGCTGCTTGCTGCTGTTGTTGTCGGAAATTGACTAGAGAATTCTAGGAAGAATTCTAAGAGAGAAGAAAGAAATGGAAGAGAGAACTATATTTCTTACTAATGTCTAACCCTCTTAGGGTGGTTGTATAAAGGTTGTTACAACCGAATATCTCAAATAGATTTGTTGAGATCTCCAAGGGAAAGAAGATCCCTACAAAATTGAGCAGAGTCAACTAAAGTTAGTTACAAAACTAACTGCAACACTGTGCACAATTCAATAAACAATATGTATCAATCTTAAAGAATGATCCGTATCAGTCTCTAGGGATGATCAGAATCAATCTCCTGATCAGCATCAATCTTCAGGGATAATCAACACCAATCTTCAGACAACATACAACATATTAACACAAATTTATTGGGATATACAGCACCAAAACCTTGATTCGGAAAACCTGGCAGAAAAAACCAGCATCGAAGGAAAAAAGTGAGTCGATGTTGATACGTCTTCAGGACGTGAAAATATCAAGAGATATGAACACACCGATATGGATGCCTCGTTAAAACCTTCTTAGGATGTCAAAAGCTCAGTGGAAATGTCTATAAGTTAGGAAAAAGAGTACATTAAGGTCAAATGAATATATTTCTAGATACTCCTCCTGATGTCGACATTATTCCAAACTATGAGTTTGCAATACAGAAAGTTTCTACAATCCAAGGCCATGAACGATCTTTTGGAAAGTAGACTTCGACGGAGACTTTTGAACATGTTGACCAAGTTGTCAAGGGGTCGGATATGCTCGACTTCAATCTTTTAATGTTGTTGACGCGAGAAAAAAATCAGTACGATGTGCTTGGTATTGTCTCCCTTGATCTGTCCCTTCTTCATCTGGTCAATGTATGCGATATTGTTTCCATATATTGTCGTCGGGGCATCATTAATAGAAGAGAATCAGCTCGCGGTACGAAATGCTCAATTACAACTTGCAACCATACGCACTTGGGGATGGTATCATGAAAAAAGATGAGCTCAAAATTATTTGAAGTATTAACCAGGGTCTAATTTGTAGACTTCCAAGATATCGCACTATCCAAAATGGTAAAGATATAACAACTTTAGGAACTCGTCTTGTGCAGATCAGATAAATATCTAGCATCGACATAGCCGACAAAGAGGACATCATTCCGAGGATTAAGGGGTTTAATCCATTCCCAGGTACATAGGGATGGAATAAGTCCATGTTCATAGTACCCTTAAGGTAACAAAAATTGTCTTTAATGCCATTTTGGATACGTGTTGGCGCATCGCTAAATCTAGCTTAAAGATTCACAACAAATGAGATGTCTGATCTAATGTATTGAGCGAAGTACATTAATCTGCTTATTACACTTAGATATGGAACTTTATATTCCAATACCTCTTCATCGTCTTCCTTTCATCGTCTTCCTTAGGACGTAATGGACCTCGTTTAGCATCTAGAGAACGGACTATCATGGGTGTAATTTGCTTTGTCCATATTAAACCAATGTAACACCTTCTAGATGTAACTCGATTGGTGAACCAAAATACCATAAGGTATAACGTTCAAACTGCAAGCTTAAGCATAATAAAGTTTTACCAAATCATTTATCTCAAATTTCCACTTTAGGTGCGAGACAGTTATCTCGAGCTCTTCAGAAGTCCCGATGTGATTCATGGCAGGCATCGACATAAACTATTATAATCACAAATTAGGAATATGATTTCTTGATGAATACGCAAGAGCATACTTCATTATTCACATATCCATTATTGATTAAATACTCGTCAAGGCGGTTATACCACATCCGTCCTAATTTTTTAAGATGTAAAATGAATGCCTCAACCTAATTTGGAGCATGTTTACGGGATCTAAAACTATTTGCATCAGTTAGACAAAGTACTTGAGGGACCTTCGTATATATCTCGATGTCCAATTCTCCGTAGAGATAAGTTATAACCACATCCATCAGCTGCATATTTAGCTTTTCGAAAACTAACAAGGTAGTGAAAAGTAATGACGTCCATTATAGGAGAAATTTTCTCATAATCAATCCCAGAACGATGAGAGAAGTCTTGCACCACGAGACGTGCTTTATAATGTACTATTTCATTCGTCTCATTACGCTTACGAAGATCAATTTATATCCAACAAGTTTCACATTGGGTGGTATTGGAACTATATGTCCACTAAGGAATCTAACTCGACCAGGATTGCCTCTTTCTATTTGACCAATAAGTTCTATGTTGACATTCTTCAACGGACGCGATTCAATATCGTCACACTTTATAATTTGTGGCTATTGAATATGCAAAAATATCGTCAATAATAATCCCATTCTTGTTCCACAACTCATCTAAGCCAACATACTGGATAAAGATGTTCTGATTCTCGGGTATGGAATTTTGTATAGTCGTCTCTTCCATAACGCTTACATAATCCAAAATAATCTCATGAGTTCGACAGTTTGAGATAGCGTCATAATTCGGCGTTGCCAAGCTCCTCCTTTACCGGGAGAGGGAATCCTTTGAACCGAGGGATCCGCGCTTTAGGTCGAAGGTAGATAATTGGCTAGGCGTCGGTGTACCATGTCGCACTTTGGGTGTGGCACACCATCCTTTGGGGACAGCATTGTGTTGTCCTTCAGGAACAGTATTTTCTTAAGGAAAAGTTTTGCATCTGTATGAGACGTCTATCCTTGTAGGCACATTTGCAGTAGATATATGTGATCTCGTCACTTTTGCTAGATCAGAGAACGGGTCTAGCATATTTTGCGTTACCATCTCAAGATTTAGGATCCTTCGTGTTTCATTATCACATTGAGCGGTAAGGGAATCGAGATAAGAATGGGCACAAACCACGTTAATTCGCGTCGTTCTTCAAGAATGTTGACATTATCTCCCCTAACAACGAAAAGACGGTCACGTTGAAGTGACAAACATACATGTGACCAACGAGTCGATGCATCAATCAATAACATGAAATATTTTAATGGTCCGCATGATAGTTGGATCGGTCCACAGATATCGACTTGAATCGAATATAGGAAAGATGGAGTGTCAAAGTGTATCTTTGCAAGGGACGATCTATTATTCAATTTTCCAAAGGGACTAGCTTGACAAAGCGGATTGGAATAAACGAGATCCTTACTGCTAGTAAGGTAATGCCTCTTATAGAATTAAGGATACGGTGCATCAAGTCTCAAGCAGGGTGTCTCGGTAGGTCATGCCAAAGCAAGAACGTACTCATCTTAGCTGAAGAATGGTCGGTCAGGTGATCGGCCTCTATCGCTCCAATAGTTGTAAAATACAATCCATTCGAAAGGCAAGCCATCTTTTCCAAGATGCATCTTTTTCAAGATCTTTTCCAAGATGCATCTTTTTCAAGATATGCCTCTGGTCATATACATTAGAAGTTATGCATAGATACTCCAATCTATTTTCTTCAGTGGTCTCAACATGATAACTGTTTTGCCATATATCTTTAAAACTCAACAGCGTTCTTCCGGAACAAGGAGAATATAAAGCCTCTTCAATGGTAAATTTGGTACTATTGGACAACATGAAATGGATAATTTTGTGCTCCTGAGTTTTCAAAGAGTTTTACTGAGGGACAAAGTTAACAAAGTATTACTGCTCACGGAGAATAATGTGTGCAGTTATTTATTAATCAAAAGATATAAAATTCAATTAATAATCAAGACAAAATAACCAAAAATAATATCCAAATAAAATAACCATTGATATCTTATTTATTCTTCCACTTGCTAGTGAAAGTCTTCCAGATCAAAAGTGGTGTCCAGTGGATCATATACTTGGACTACATTGGTCTCTTTTTTATAAAGGGATGAATGGTACTAATTACTTGAGTAGGGGCACAATAGATGTGAGACTAATGGTTTGTCCTACCACAACAATAGCACATGTTGGGGGCAGTATAAGTAAAAGCATGAGCAACCTTCTTCTTTTTTCTTTTTGAAGTTGTCGAGCCTGGGAGCGAGTTGGGCATGCTTGTTGTCGTGGTTTCCCCTTTGATGATCCTAATTCCTCTCCCTTTTTTGCATGCTTGGGTTTTTCCGTCTTGTCGCGACCCTTGTTCCGACCTCGTCGATTTTGGCATCCAGAATACCGTGTTGGCTTCAGGCAACGGATGGCATTCGCGCCAGTAGGATAGGCCTGATGGTTCTTCATCATGAGTTTGTTCTTTTCAGCGAGCGACAGGAGAGTGATAAGCTCTGAAAAGTTGGCGAATTTCTGCTCTATATTTACTGCATCAAGAGTAAGTTAGAGACGTGGAAAGTTGAGTTGGTCTTCTCCAGGAGATCTTTCTCAATCAAGTCCTCCTTGCAAAAATTAAGGAAGGATCAGATGCGACAGACTTCTGAATTGTCCTCATTCATAGACTTCAAATCCTAGAACCGAAGGTTTTGCAGTCATGCCTTGCTTCTGGCAAGTAGATCAAGTAGATCAGACATTAATTGTCAAAAAGCTCTTAAAGAGCCACCCAGAGAGCCTTCAGGTCCCCTTCAGTGAGGTACTTTGTCTGCAATGCGTCAGGCATATGCTTGTGGATGAAGATCATGCCAGTTGCCTTTGCAACTTCATTCGCTTTATTCAAAGACTCAATTGTTGCTCTCAGCTTCTTTGCACTGAGGTGGAGTTTGACATCTTCGACCCACTTTAAATAGTTTTTTTTCGAAAACTTCTAGTGCGGTAAAATCGAAGTTGTTCAAGTTTGACAGTACAGTGGAGAGAAAAACAAGATGCTATAACTTAACATAGAATAGTCAGATTAATTATATGTAACTTTTGGTTCTCAACATGTAATGGTTAATTTATTTTTTTACTTTTTAGTGGTATATTACAGTGAAGTTTGGAGATAGAGAGGAGAGAAGGAAAAAAAGTAGGAGAAGAGAGAATATGATAAAAGAGATTGCAAGGGCATAAAACCCTATGTTGTATCTCATGTCTATTTATATTGATATATAATACACCCACAATTACTATTATACTCTTATATGATAAATAACAAAATAAAATAACTCTAACACCCTCCCTCAAGTAGGAGCATATAGATCAGGCATGCCCAACTTGCTACATAAATCAGAAAATGGACCATGAGCAAGTGGTTTGGTGATATCACCTAATTGATCATCTGACCGAACATAAGGAGTGACAATCTGTTTCTTCAGCAACAAATCACGAACAAAATGACAATCCATCTCGATATGCTTCGTGCGCTCATGAAACACCGAATTACTTGCGATAAATATTGCCGACTGATTATCATAATACATCTCCATCGGAATAGGAATCATAATCCTCATTTCATGAAGAAGAGCCTGCACACACATCATCTCAGAAGCTGTATGAGCCATCGCACAGTACTCGGCCTCTGCACTAGAACGAGCCACAACATTCTGCTTCTTACTATTCCACGTGACAAGATTGCCACCCACAAACGTACAATAGTCAAAAGTAGACCTCATATCACTGCGACAGTCTGCCCAATCAGCATCACTGAACCCCATCACCGTAAGCAACTGGAAAGGTTTGTACAACAAATCATTTCCAGGTGCACCTTCAAGTATCGAAGAATGCGAGAGATAGCCTCCCAATGTGGTTGACGAGGGGCATGCATAAACTGACTAACTACTCCAACTGCATATGTGATGTCTGATCGAGTAACAGTAAGATATATAAGTTTGCCAACCAAACGTCTATAATATCCAACATCCTCAAATAACTCTCCCTTGTCAGCATCAAGCTTGTCATGATAATCCATAGAAGTCTCAACTGGCCGACACTCCAGCATCCCAGTCTTGGAGAGCAAGTCTAGAACATACTTGCGTTGTGACAGATACACACCCTTCTTAGATCGAGCAAACTCGATTCCAAGAAAATATCGAAGAAGACCCAAATCCTTAGTATGAAATTGACGACTAAGGTAGGCCTTCAAGTCCACAATCCCAGCATGATCACTCCCAGATATAATGATATCATCAACATAAACAATCAACACGATAATACCTGCTGAGAAAGAATGACAAAATACTGAATGATCTGATTTGGTGCGCCGAAAGTCATACTGAATGAGAACTGAACTTGTCAAATCAAGCACGAGGTGACTGTTTCAGTCCATATAATGCTTTCTTCAATCGACATACGAGTTTTATATTTTCTGCTACAACATATCCCGGTGGTTGATCCATATAAACCTTCTCCTGTAAGTCATCATGCAAGAAAGCATTATTTATGTCCAGCTGATATATAGGCCATTGGCAATTAACCGTCATAGAAATAAGAATCTGAACTGAATTCAGCCAAGCCACTGGAGAGAAAGTCTCCATATAATCCACACCATATGTCTGAGTATACCCTTTGGCAACCAACTGTGCCTTGAGGCGCTCAACAGAACCATCGGGATGATACTTAACAGTGTACACCTATCCACAACCCACTGTCTGCTTTACAACAGAAAGTGATGTAAGCTCCCAAGTCTGATTTTGATGTAAAACATACATCTCATCCATTGCACTTTTCCAACCAGAAGATGACATAGCTTGCTTGTAAGTTTTGGGAATGGAAATAGGAGACAATGAAACAACAAATGCATGAAAAGATGATGAAGCACGGTGTAATAAAACATAGTTATAAATGGGATGCTTATTCTTTGTGGTACAAAAGCGTTTTCTTTTTCTGAGAGCAATAGGAAGATCATCTGGATTTGTGGTGATGGGAGCAGAAACCTTAGGCACAGAAGTTGATTGATTGAGGGCTGAATTCTGTAGAACCACTGGCATGTCCTTGGATCTCTGATAAACCTGTAAAGGGGGAATGGAGACAGAAATTGATTCAGGAATGACCGGAAGTGGTATGGAAGATATCAAATATGTTGTAAAAGGAATACAACGGTCTCCTGAAGGAAAGAAAGGGGTAGACTCAAAGAACATAACATCCGCACTGACATAATACTTGCGTGACTGTAGACTGTAACAACAATAACCTTTTTTAGTACGAGGATAACTAAGAAAGACACACTTCAGAGATCTAGGAACCAAATTATCTCGATTATGTTCCAAATTATGAATAAAAGCGACACACCCAAACACTTGAGGTAAGAAAAAAGGTGTGACGTCTGTATGTAATATGAAAAATGAAACTTTGTTATTTAATACAGATGATGGCATGCAATTAATTAGATAACATGCAGTAAGAACGGCATATGTCCAATACCACATGCATATTGAACATGAGAGTTCGAGCCACATCTAAAATGTGTCGATGTTTGTGCTCGGCTATACCATTTTGTTGAGAGGTGTGGACACAACTGATTTGATGAATCATACTACGATCAACACAGAAACTGTTCACAGAAGATTGGGTATACTCCAAAATATTATCAGAACGCAGGATTTTGATACGTTTATCAAACTCAACATAGACTTCATTATAAAAGACAGATAACACATTTGGAAACCCAGATCTTTCTTTCATTAAATAACACCAAGTCATTCTGGAATAATCATCAATAAAAATAACAAAATACTGAAATCCTTTCGGACTTTTGACTCTAGACGGACCCCAAATATCATAATGAACAAGATCAAAAGACTTTAATTGACGACTCTCACACGACGAGGAAAGGAACTACGGTGATGCTTGCTAACTGACAAGCCTCACATTCAAGACTAGAAACATGACTCAAACTAGGAACAACTTGACGCAACTTAGCCAAAGACGGATGTCCCAAACGATAGCCACTACAACGGAGAAGTAGAAACATAAGTGAAAGCCTTTCCAGGTAGATCCAAGTAGTACAGTCTATCTTTTTCATGTCCCGAACCAATAATCTTCTTCGTCCTAAGGTCCTGAAAAACACATGAATTGAAAAAAAATGTCACAGAACATTGAAAAGATTTAGTTAACTGGCTCACAGATAACAAATTAAATAAAAAATTAGGCACATAATGAATCAAATAATAATAGTGATTGAGTAGGGTGAATGACACATTTCCCAAGCACAGGACGAGTAGACCCATCAACCAAGATAATATTATGTTTCATGGGACTACAATTATGAAAGAGAGGTTATACCAGACATGTGAGAGCTTGCTCCTGAGTCGATGACCCAAGAGGTGGATGATGACTGGGTTGTCACAAAAACAGGATTACCTATATGTGACATGGTTGCAGTAGGTTACATGGTTGCAGTAGGTTGGGAGATGGTACTAGCAAGCGCGTTCAACTTCTGGAGGATCTGTTCAAATGGAGAGATGAGGTATCGAACGTTGAAGTCTGATTGAAATCCGAAGTATCATCTCTGGGAGCAGAAGTGGTGACTTGGGACTGCATATTTTCATCATGCACTTGATGTGCATATTCTGGTTTGTCCCACTTGTCCCAACAATAGTCTTCAACATGACCGAGCATTCCCCAATAGTTACACTTCCGTGGTTGACCACGACCACCACCACTACTGCGGCCACCACCACGACCATTGTTTCTACCACCACGGCCTCCTCCTCGACCAAAACTACAACCACCATCTCTACCGCCACGTCCACTACCACGTTCACCACCATGACCAGCAACACTAGAAACTAGGACAGAAGAGTCAGTACTCGGCATCACAAAACTATGTCATAGAAAGGAACGATTGAGACGAGAGAAAGTATCTGCCACCGTAGGTAACTGCTCTCCAGTAAGGGTTTGAGCTTTATAAGGTTCGAACGCAGGATCCAAGCCGGCTAGGATAAGTGAAACATGAAACTCTTCCTTCTGTCTCTGAGATTCCTTCAAATCAGTAGTAACATGATGATATTGAAGCAGTTCCTCTCACAAAGCTTTCTTTGAAGCCAGATATTCATTCACAGGCTTCCCATTTTGCTTTGTATTACATAATAACTCGTACAAGTCATAGATACGGATAACGTTTCGCTTCTGCAAATATGATTCTTCCAGATATGCCCAAATCTGTTTGCTTGATTCATACCACTGAACATTAGCAGCGATATGCGGCTCCATACTATGCCACAACCACGACATAACGTATGCATCTGCACTCATCCAATCTTCATACTCAGCGGAAGTTTCAGGCGGAGGTTCTTCCGTCAAAAACTTTACCTTCTTCTTCGCCCTTAACACCACTTTGATAGACTTGGACCAGGCAAGGTAGTTCGCACCATTGAGTTTCACCGATGTAATCGACTTTCTCAATTCATCATTATGAATAACAGTAAAAGGAGAACCACCTCCGCTACCACCACCACTATTAACCTCGCCAGAAGATTCGGTCCCCATCATACTTGCAGATGCAACAGAAAGACGAGATCTTTGAAACCCTAGATCTCACAACGAACCTCAACCGACGACGAACAACCAACAGAGATCTGTAAAAATTCTAGATCTCATAAACGAACCACAAACGACCACGAACAACGAATGACGAATCATGAAAAGTAAACGAAAAACAGCCAAAAAAATTTGATACCAAGTGAAGTTTGGAGATAGAGAGGAGAGAAGGAGACAACTAGGAGAAGAGAGAATATAAGAAAAGAGATTGCAAGGACATAAAACCCTAGGTTGTATCTCATGTCTATTTATATTGATATGCAATACACCCACAATTACTATTATATCCTCATATGATAAATAACAAAATAAAATAACTCGTAACAATTACGAACTTCAGATTCTGGTTAACTTCAGGTTCTACAATTAAAGGACTACAAGTTCAAGAATTAATTTTGGAAGTCTTCCGGCGGACCAAAGGCGAAGTTAATTAACAAGAGTTTCTGATGATAAGGTTAGGCCTCATATATGTTTTTGCTTATGCCAAAAAGTATTAAGCCTCTTCGAGCTTGTCAGGACGGGACTGTCTTTGCGAAATTTTGCTTCTGATAAAATATTGACAACGGAACTTAGCTATGTGAGACTAAGCCTCTACGTTAAATTTGGCAGCGGTACTAAGCCTCAGTACCAAGTTAGCTTCGGACAAATTGTTGATAGCGGGATGAGGCTCCGCGAGGCTAGGCTACAATGCCAAGTTTGCTACGGGCAAACTGCTAGCAACAGGGGTTTGGCTCCGCGAGGCTAGGCCTGAGTACCAAATCTGCTTCGGGCAAACAATTGGGGCGGGACTAAGTTTCGTGGGGCTAGGCCTTTGTGCCAAGTTTGTTTCTGGGTGCGGGGCTCCCCCTTAATGGTGAGGCCCCTGGCCTTATCCAAAATTTTAACTTGCGCTTCAGGCAACGCTATGGTGCAGCAAAGATGCGACATACGACTAGCCTAATGCCTTAGCCAAAATGATCAAGTTTCTTAGCATAGTTATGCCTTTTGGCTAGTTTTTACCTTCTTGCATAGCGAGCTTCGCTTCTGGCGAAGTTATACTCTCGCTTTGTTTAGCATCGCCTTCAACGATGCTAATATAGCAACGGGGCAAAACCCTGACCTGCTAGAAATTTTGCTTCAGGCGGAATGAAGCTCGCAGATTAGCGACGCTTCTAGCAATGATATACCTATTATTAGCCACACATACGAGTTAGAGCGAAAGTCCTTGGTATCAAAGACGCTGATATGAACGAAGGGCACGCCTCCAGCAATTTTGATAGCGTCGTAGATACTGATGTTGAGAGTTAGTGTTGGCTAATAGACCCAAAGGATCTGGAAGTATTGAAAATCATTTCTGGCCGATAGATATGAAGGATCAGTAGGAAGTCATTACATGCTGATAAATCCAAATAATATGGTAAAAAAAATAAAAGTTATTTTTGATTGTTAGACCGGCGACCATGAAGGTGGGGGACTTTCTTTATAGAAGAAAAATCCTTTGTTCGCTGCTAAGAAGAGAAATACAAAAAATTAGATCATACTTGCTACTAAATGGCAAGGATGATCGTGCGGTTTGTAAGCTTTGTGTGGTAAATCTACGTGTTGATAACGTGTTGTAGTCAGAAATGAATAAAGAATTCTTTGAAGAATTCCAAAAGAGAAGAAAGGAATGGAAGAGAGAAATCTATATTTGTTATTTAATGTATAACCCTCTTAGGGTTGTTGTATACAAAGTATATAAAGTCTAGTGTTTTAAAAAGCTTTAGATGCTCCTAGGCGAGTTGCCTCGCCTCATCACCAGGGAGCATCTAGCCTCGCACTGAGAAGAAAAGCGTCACATGTGCAACTTCTCAAATTTCCTTTTCATAACATATTTCGTCACTTTTGTAGCTCATGTTAGGTTATCCAAATATGTTCTATATCCCTAAAAACTCATCAAACTTTAGTTTTAGACAATAAAGTAAAAGAGAGTAAACAATGATACCAAATTACCAATAGAAGATAACAAGATCAGATTATAGTCTATGAAACACAAAAGTTTAAAAATAACATCACACATAAGTCATTACTTATGATAGAAGACAAAGAGTTCAAATGGAATAACAAACATAAAAAATAAAAACAAGCATATATAAACAAACACATCAAAATGTGTTTGTGTTAAATGGGGTAATTTGTGTGAAATGGGTTGCCTTTTGTGAGAATTTTATAATGAGAAACACAAGAAGAAGAAAAATAGATGTAAAGAATGGTAGAAAAAAAGAGAATAAACAAATATTGGTTTTGGGGGGTTCAGTGGAACAGATAATAGAATCATTATATAAGAAAGAAAAGAAATAGGAGATGAAACACCCCTTAACTCGTCGATAATTGTGAAAACCGTCCCAAAAAAATTATCACATCGTCGTCGCATGATATTCTCCTTTCTTAAAAAAGACTATTTGGACCTTTAAAAGTTGAATGTGCAACTTAAAAAAACCAATATAACCAAACAAACCCATAAAACTTATTAAAAATCCAAATAAAGCCCAAAAAAGCATTATAACACCCAACACACCTAGACGTGCCCTAGGTTCGCCTAATTATCCATTCGCCTACTCTCGCCTTTGCGCCGTTCTCGCTTAGGGGTCATCTAGAAAAGATACCTCGTCTGCCTATTGATTAGGCGAGTAACATCGCCTCTCGCCTTTTGGGTGCCAAGGCACGCGCCTAGGTGGCGCCTTTAACAAGACTGTCAAGACTGTTACAACCAAATATCTCAACGAGATTTGTTGAGATATCTAAAGGATAAAGGATCCCTACAAAGTTGAGCACAATCAACTAGAGTTAGTTACAAAACTAACTGCAACAACTGGGAGATTAGTGGTACTTATTACTTTATAATTGGGCCCTGCATCAGCAACGGTTCCTAAGTGCGTATATATTTTGTTCATGACCTGTCTTAATCTACAGCATGAAGGTTCTAAATGATATCCTATGGAAGGAGCAAAGAAAAAAAGATATCAAAAGTAGAAAGTCGTTATTCCCATGGGCCCTGCATCAGCAACAGTTACTGTGTTATATACTTCATTCATGACCTTTCTTAATCTACAGCAGGGAGATTCTAGATGATATCCTACAGAAGGAACCAAAAAAAAAAATATCAAAAGTAGAAAGCAGTTATTCCCAAGAAACTGGAAAACACACACAGCAGTATTTCCAAGATTCTTTGACTAGGTTGAGGGGCATCATCACCTTCACCATAAAAGCAAACTAAAAACCTGAACACGACACAAAATATACACAAATTCTCAATTATGTTGAATAACTGTAGGAAACGTGTACAACAAGCATGTATCATTCTCCAAGAATCTTATTCAAAATAAGATCCTTGGCCCTTCAAAACCTTCATACTGAAGAGTCAATATAAATAAGAATTTGTTTATAGCAACAAGATAAATAAAGGTCTTCATCTATGTAATATTTTCAGGTATGTAAAGAAACCGAAGTAAAGGTCTTCATCCACGTATTATTTTCAGGTATGCAAAGACACCTGATGTAAGATGTATCTAAACCATGCATTGATTAAGACTTCCTAAAAACAACCAATTATTAGCGTTCTAACGAATTCACTCAAAATGCTAAAATAAATTATTTTCAGGAAGTCTTACACAGTATAATTACATGAAGTTGTCTTTGCATATGACAGGATCAAAGATGTAGCAGAAAACAATACAGAGATGAAGACCATTAATATCTTGATGGTATAACAGAATCCAATTTAATATGTAACCTTCTATTAAGCAATCCATCATCTAAGCCCTTAACGGAACTTCTGTTAATAAGTCAGAACATCAATCCTGAGTTGGTGCCACGTTCTAAGAGGAGATTCTCGGCAACTGTAAGAGAGTTTTACCATAAAACTTGGAGAGCAGTAAGCAGGTAGGGGGATTTCACCTTAATGGACATGCAGTTTATCATGCACCAACTTTTTCTAGAAAAGGTGCCAAGGCGTAACTTCGAAAAAGATAACTGTTATGCCTTGTAAGGATCTTCATGAAACCCTCAAAACATTATCCTAGATCTTATCCTACCTAACCAAACCATATAAATAGACATCAATATATCAAAAGATGTCAATATCTGCATCACAATATTTTGTTTGCTACAAAATTACCCGGAAGTTGAAGATGCATCAACATTTTTAATTTATACAATCTTGCTCAAACTCATAATAACTTCTCATTGAGAAGCTTTAATTGTTCAAAATCAGTTAGTAGAGACAAGCATATAGAATCTAAAATACATGTTTAAAATAAAAAGATGTAGACCTTATATGAGTTCTGTGCATACATCAGTTCATACTATATTACCTAGTAACGCAACGGATAGAAATCTCTTATAAAGTGTAAATTAACAAATGTTAGAAATTTTGAAGGACAGACACCATTTATGGACAAAGTATTGCTTGATAGACCAAAGCTACTACCAGATAATCACCAGAACTTGATTCTACAACATAAACTAGATAGTATTAAACAAATAGCACAAACTAGTTCTTGACCATAGAGAACTCATGTACAATAGCTTACCATTTTTCTCAACAAATGACTCGAACCCTATATTCAGATTTGCTCCAACATCCTCGGATACCATTCGTTTGAAAAGTCTCTAGCACCACAAGAAAAAGGAACACAATTTATTTTAGATAAACTGGTGTTTATAAGGGCCTCAGATAGGAAAAAGGAATAACTTATATAAGTATGAGCTAAAACAAACAAATGAAAATTATGGGGAACTCTCAAGTTTCCAGTACTAGTTCAGAAAATAAGCATACTGAAATAAATTGTGTCCCCATAATGGATAAAAAAAAAAAGATGATCTGAGGGATAAAATTATGGGGAAGTCACAAGTTTCCAATACTAGTTCAGAAATAAGAACACTGAAATAAAATTATGTTCCCATAATGGATAAGAAAGTAAATGATCTGAAGGATTCTTTTGTCAACTAATAACAAGTTATGTCTATACAGCAGATTTCCATTACAAGTCATAATTGTAAATATGAACTATAGGTTCTCACCAGGCTGCGCTCATCAAAATAGACATCACCACCTTCAATTCGGCTGTAGCATGCAATCTCACAAGGCTTTTGAATATTACAGTGTCAGATAGACATTCAAAAAACAGTGTAAAGAAAAAAATATATGTGCAGATAGAAGTAAATGCATCTAAGTACCTCCTGAAATGCAATCACTTTTCTGGACAATGTTTCTTCACTTTTGTTAAGCTTCATTTCCGAAACAAAATTTTCCGGATTGCGCCCATTTCCATGAGAAAACCTATTGCCAAAACCGAAATTCTGTCTCTGGGGATAGGGGCCAGGTCGTGGTAGAAGGCCGCCTCCTCTATCATTACCAGACTGCCATCTACCACCACGTCCAAATCCTCCTCTACCGTGACTGTTTGTATGTTGTTGAGAAGGTAGTACTGCAACGGAAGACACTATGTCTCAACTCTAAAACATAAGTGTACCATTTATAGGACATAATCTATCAAATCTAGCTATAACAGTGAAAGAAAAAAAGGGGGGGGGGGAAATTACAGATGCCCATGAAATACCAAAAGGTAATATTGTGATTATTCAAGGTCAAACCATTCAGCATGGAAGTTGGATTGACAAAAACACCATCAGAAACTCAGGGCAGGATAGTTGACGTCAAGAGTGCTTAAGACACTTTCAGCTAAGGGAAAATTTTACCGGCAGCTTTGAACCATCTATGATTTATGGATATATATGGCAGTCCAGTAGCTAAAATAGATATTTTCAAATGGAGGAGCACTGACCACCATTACAGGAATAGACAAATTAAAAAATAGTTTTATTTGGTGAAGAAGAGCTAGCTTCAATTGAGCAATAACATGTGAAAAAATTGTCTGAGACGGTCTGCACATGTGCAGCAGACATTAGAACATACTAGGAGTGACAAGTAGCTAAAGGTTCTACTATGAGGGGTAGGCAAAAACAAATGGAAAGAAAAGATCAAAAAGAAATGAGGCTAGCTAATGTTACCCATGGATTGACAAAGCCAAAACCAAATTTCCAGGATAACTGTTTTTATGTTGATGTCCTACCATTAAGTCCACAAGTACATAAAAGAAAAAGAAAAACGTCATGGAGACCCAGAAGTAGTTATCTGAACTTCTGGAATGGCAAATATTGCATGTTTATACAAATTCATAGTCTAACCACAGGAAATATCCTAAGATCTAAAAAACATGGGTACTCCATCCACGAAGGCGTACCCGTACCAGATAGTCGTACTCCTTGGGCATTCCTAGGTACTTATTGCAGATGTATTTATTTGTATTTTCAATTTTAACTTCCGGTACTTCATGGGTTCTACTTTGATACTTTGTGGGTACTTTCTAGTACAAGTCATCGGATATCTTTTAAAACATAGCTTGGATTTGCGTCATAAATCAAGTTATCGCTATTTTTAAACTTAAACTACATGATTTTTAGAGTAAAATTTATCTGATGATGACTATGACGAAGAAATTTAGAATATTTACTTTTATGAAGTCATGAAGATGCATTAATAGTAATTGGTCTACCCGTACCCATACGATGGATTTTTAGAAATTGTCGTATCGACGTACCAGGTACACCCCTTCTCGTACCGGTACTAGGTGGCCTGAGATACAAGAAAGTCAAGAAACTACCTCTCAAATCTACTAACACCGTCATCTACAGTGATGTGTCTCTGTAGGAACCTCACAAACTAATATTTGCATTATAGGAGAAATGTGAAGATTCTGATTGCCTGGTTGTTCCAGTCTTTAGTATAAACTAAAGCATTGGTATTCTTTCATTCCATCAAATTCATTAAGAACATTGCATAATAGCATTGCATGTTACTGAGTAAAAGTAGTACACAACCTTCTGTAGGAAAAGGCTAATGGGTCAAATTCCAATTCTAAAGTTACATAGTAAGAAGAAAGGTGAGTAATAACTCATTGACTCCCTACTCAGGATCAACAAGCTGAATTTCTTGCAAAAAACTACCACAAAAACAGAAAGTTAGGAATATAAAGAACAAAAAAATCGTTAAATCTTCAAACATAAATATCATATTAATGGTAGCTAGTGGTTTGTTAGACTAGTAGGAAGTGACATATTTAAGCTATGTTAATGTAGATAATTTCAGCATTTAATTGGAAAATTAATGATCCTTTTGGATGCATCCATCTTGAGGCAAAACTAAATAATAACATTTAGATGCATTCCTCCAAATGGCATTCATCATAAAGAGGAAAGACTAATAAGTACCCAATTATTTAAGATTAACACCAGGACATGTAAAGGGACCACCCTGTTATTTATGCCAACTATGTCTATGCTATTAGGAAGTAGTACACTTCACCGGCTTCCTATCCACCTACAGATGTAAACCTCAATCATGATCCTAAGCTGAAACACAGGCAAGCTTAGTACACTGCTTTACCATATCAAAACAAACTAGCACAATTAACTTTTTTTTAAATCTTATTTAACATTCAAGCAAGCATTTTTTTACAGAAAGTACGGAATAACCTGTGATTGGTAAGACACGGGCACCCTTGTCGTTATTTGACACCAAAACACCAAAACGGGGTTAAGACACGGCAACTCACCAAAATTTGGACATGAGGAGACGGTTATAATGTTTATTTTGCAAATATACAACATATAGCATAGATATTTAATGTGGTTGAGTTAGTTTTATATGTTAAGGAAGTTAATTTAAAAAAATATATATAGGGAGTTTACCGAAATGTTATAATAGTTGCAAAATAGAGGCACAATGTTCCTCCTCAAATGAACTCCCATGACTCTTATAAGTGGATACATTTCTTTTTGTCTACACAGTCTCAGGCTCGTATGGTCACGACCATTAGCAGGGAGATGTGGTCTAAATATCACAAACGACAACTTATTGAAATCCTTCAATAGAATTAACAAATTAAAACATATGCAATATAAATTAGGCCTAATATAAATACAAAAAATAACAATTTAAAGGCATTGTTTTTTTCTAGACTGAGAACTTGGTTGCCATTACTAATATGCTACTTTATGTAGGATCAAGGTAGTTAAAGGCGCAAGGCGCACTCGAGGCGCAAAGGGTCCAAATCGCCCGAGGCACAAGGCGCACTTAAGGCGCACGCCCAAGCGATGCGAGGCGCAAAAATTATATATATATATATATATATATATATATATATATATATATATAGACACACATCGGATTTCTATATTGATTAACATGTGTGCTTCAAATTCTCTCATGTCTAGGTTGCAATCACTTTGAATTGAGTGAGTGAGAGAGAAAACAGTAAAAAAAAAGTACATCAGTTCAAAAAACAGTCTAAAAACAGTACAATAGTTAAAAAAAGTCTAAACATGTTATTTTTTTTCACAAGATTTTCAAGGCTCGCCTTATCTATTCCAAGGCGCTCGGAAAAGGCGCACCTAGGCGCGCCTTAGGTGCGCCTTAAGAATTGGGCCTCGCCTGGAGTGTCCTGAGGCGCTAACCCTGCGCCTAGGAGCAAGGCGCGCCTTTGACTACACTGTGTAGGATAAGGTATTGTATGGAACATACTTACCTGGATCGTGGTACGTTATGGGTCATGGTACGGGTTCAGAAATGGGGTACACCACTTGTCTTTATTTTTGGTACTGAGGGGTAGTCTTAGTTGGTCCATCAATTCGGTTTGTAGTATGCTGTAAAGTACTAGTTGTGTCGACATTAATTTTTAGTTCATAAGTCACTAGTTGTGTCGTTAAGGAAGGTTTTAAGGTTATAACGTTTATTGTGACTATTAACTTTTAGGATGCATATAATATATTTTGATTATGGTGAAGTCTTCTTGTTCCGTATGTTTTTTCCTTAGTTTTATATTGTTTCCTCTGCATTTAAAAAAAACAACTATTATAACTTAATTCAAGTTCATAATATGCACTGACAGAGAGGGGTTTTATTTGTACACTTAATACAATCATGTATAAAAAGAGACGTCATGCAAGTTTAGCATATGCACGCGGGGGGAGGGAGGGGGAGGGGCATGACAGTGCATTGAACCGAGAAAATTGAATTTCTTCTGAAAATTATCTTCATTACGTCATAAGGAATTGAAACCATTCAATTATTAACATGCAATGGTTAAACATTCAAGACTGAAGTTTAAATTCAGTGGACTTTTCTTATTTTTACAACCATTCATTGTACTACCGGAAAAAGAAAGAATCTCCAATTTCAAAAATAGAAATAGCCAGCTCAAAAACTTCATTATGACACATAAATAATACATGGGGATTCAGGTCGCCAAATTTGGCAATCGGATCGCATATCATAGCGATCCGGATCGGAAGTGTATCACATACCAGTACACTCGTACCGGAACATGGTAAAGGAGTTTTTTTGGTGCACGAGGTAACTATGGTTTGGAAGGACAACCATGTAATAATTTAGGCTAAAATCTGGAGGCTTTGTTGTAAAATGGAGAATCCCTTAGTCTACTGCTAGCCAGTTTCTAAATCATGTACCTAGTGTTGAACACTCACAATCTCATGGATCCAATAGTGACTGAGAAACGCCCCCATGTTGCAGTTGACTGTGCCCAATTAGGTTTTAGGGGGTTATTGATTAGTAGGGTTCACAATGGATTTTATAGTGGAATTTGGAGAAAATCATTTGAACTAATAGCTGGACACCTCTATGCTGTACACTAGTGTTGAACACACATACAAGCTCATGGATCCAATACTGTCTGAGAATGACCCCCCCCCCCATGTCGCAGTTGATTGTGCCTAATTAGGTTTTATGGGAAAATTGATTAGTCAGGGTTCACAACGAATTGGGAGAAAATCATTTGAACTAATAGTACCCTTCTATGCTGTACACTTCACCATTTGCTAAAAAGTATAGAAGAGCACCTTACCAGGACGACAATAAAAAAATCCACCCATTAAAAAAAAACAAAAAGAAAGATATTTTAGAACATGTCTGCTACCAGTAGCTAGAAGTAGACCAGGTCCCAAACCTCCAATAAAACCTCCAAAATATTCAACCTAAGCTAAATATGGGGTGTTCTTCCAAACAATATCATATCAATCACAAAGGAGCATGGTGAGCGCAAATCAAGTTCTTACATTAGCATACAAAGGTACAGTTCATGGGTATTCTTCCAAACAACACAAAACCACCAAAAGCAATGGTATATAGCAGGTCACCGAAGCAAAGTCCTTAGAATAGTATAAAGCACTAAACTTCACCTTGCACTACGAAAAGTTAAAGGGTCCCTTATAAATCCAAGAAATACTTCAATGGGTTCGTGATAAATATCACAAATTTATCATTGTTATTCATCCGAACAACACAAACCACCATATCCATCACGACTCACGATATAGCATGATACCGAAGAGAAATTCTTAGGATAGTGTAAACAAGGCCTGCCATAGGGTAAGCCGAACAAGCCATCGGGCATGGACAATATCCCTCGTTAGGACAACCCTCCCAGACTCCTAATTCTCTACCTCTTCGCCTATAGAGCCTCCGTGATCCACCCCAACTCCTTTCTGTCAGTTGAACTAGCAATCAAACAGGCTCATATTTTGAGTTCCCACTGGGAAAGTCTCAAGTAGCTCAAGAAGAAGAACTTGGAATCCGAGCTCCACGATGTCGTCAAATCTGGGACTTCGACACCGCTACCAACCCCACTCGCCATCAATTTTTTTTGACATATACTTTTGGAGTCAAAGGACAAAACCAAATTTATCTCCGGCTAGGGCAACCCAACCTCCTGCGCCGGCCCAGAGTGTAAAGCACCGGACTTCAAGTAATAATCCATAGGTTCTTAGTTAAGATAACAAATAAACATGGGTAGTCATCCAAACAACACAAAGCACCATAGGGGTTGTTTGGTTCCCTGTAAGTAGTGCTCAGTATTTACAGTATTTGGTTTTGTTGTAACTATAGTTGCAGTAACTCCCCCAAATAATCACAGCTTTTATTGAGATTGAAATGGCTGCAGCACCACTTACAGGACCATTTATTCCACCATTTACTCTCCAACGACTCCTAATTGTGAAAACTTTCTACTTTCAGTAACAAAAGTTGCAACCGAGCATCCTAATTGCATCATTCGGTTCATATATCAATATATAGCATAAAAAAGCACCAATTCGAGTGATAATAGAAACATCCGGACCTGGTACCGGGAACCGGCTCCGGGCGGAAGTCCGGACGTAGTCCTCGTTGTCGGATCCGAACAGGTCCCTCTCGTCGTCGTCGTCGTCGCCATCGCCGTCGCCGTCGCCGTCCCCGTCCCCCTCCTCCTCCCGGAGATCCTCCGAGCTGACCCGGTTCCTCGGCGGAGGCTCCGATTCCTCCTCCTCCTCACCGGCGCTGCTGCTGCTGGCGCTGCCGCTGCCACTGCTGGAGGAGGAGGAGGAAGGGGAGGAGGAGCCGGAGGAGTCGGCGCTCCCCTCCTCTTCTCCTCCTCCTCCTCCTTTGGGTTGACTCTGTCGGTCCTCTTCGGGCTCGGATTCTTCTCCGAAGACGTCTAGGTCTTGCTCAGAGAAATCCATGGGCGAAAGAGAGAAAAGGAGAGGTTTGGGAGTGAGAGAGAAATGTGGGCTTGGAGGAAGTTTAAAGAGCCTTTTGATGTTTTCTTTTTTAGATGCGGTCCATCTTGAGCCTACTAAACTAGCTTGGTGGAATTATTAAAGAAACAAACAAAAATATCACATAAAATACAAGAAATGAAAGTAGAAGAGAGTTGAAGGATATTTTGTAGCCGATGTAGTGCTTCTAATATTAACATATTTTATAAATAGAGAGAAAGATTGAATTTGCGTGTATTTGAATAAGGATAATTATTTATTTGTGGTTTTCAATTTAGATATAATTTACAACAATTCTGTTTACTTTAATTATTGTCTTATTAAAAAAATTCTACAAAAAAGTTTATCTTTAAAAAATATATATAGTGAAAGAAAAAAGTACAATGATATTCTTCATAAATATGATTCTTAGGAATCAGAAATATGATTCTTAGAAATCTAGGAATATGATTATTCATGAATCCAATGTGGAACTTACACTACCACATTAAAAACCTTTTGAAGGAAAAATCGAGTGGAAAAACACCTCATCGAATTAAAACGTTGTAGGCTTATTTGTGACTTCTGGAAGTTCGCAACTCTTCCTGATATAATGAACTAGTGACTTTAGCCATACGCATTTTATGTTTACTTTATGAAGTGCCAGGATAATTAGTCAATGTTGTTATAGTGGTTTGTTTAACTGATCCCTGAAATACCTGCAACACTATTAAGAAAAACATATCTTGTTTGTTATCTCCTTTTATGGGGGATTAGATAAATAAATTGTGTCTGTATATCCAACAAGATCAGTACATTCATATAAATTAAATCAATAAAAATAGTTCCTTTGATATATCTAAAATTATATAATTTATGTCATTCTAGTGTCTATTTATAGGTGTAGATCTATATCTAGTCAGCAGGTTTACATAACAAATATGTAAATATGAAGGAAAGAAAGACCAAGGAAAGGAAGAAGAATGCACCAAAATGCAGGTATTGCACCAAACGCTGGTGGTTGTTTCTTGTTATAAATGAATACAACAAAAAGACCAAAAAGTAACGAATAATGAGATAATGAATTATTGACATTTCGTGCTCTAAAGAAATTGTACTTATTGTACTATAATTGGGTACTTTAGGACTCAGAACATGTTTAATTCTCATATTTCGGCCAAAATAGGTCTCAATGACCTGACTACTATAGGTATACTAAGTGAATGACAACTAATCATATTAAATCTCTTCAGGAGTTTTTTTTATATATGAGATTTTCTCTTTAGGAGATATTCTCTTCAGGAGATTTTATCTTTATGAAATCTCTTCAGAAAAGTTTCTTTTCATGAGATTGCTATAACGAAGCCATTTAAGGATTGCATCATGAACATGCATGGACATTTTGGATCATCATTATATCCTTTATAAGACAGATACTTACTGATTTAAATTACCAAAAACCAAGTCTAGCGATATACACTATATAGACTAAAATTGTTTAACATGCTTAGTAAGTAGCTGTCTTATAAAGGATATACCAGGCAATTTAAATCCTTTGGAGATTTTCATGTATATCTTACTGTCTAGGTTACCATAACCAAAAAAAAATGTTTCTTCGTAATCTATTCTTGATCTTTGTGAGAATCTTTGAGCTACTAACTGTCACGACCCACACCCGGTGTAGGGATGCAAGTAGTGAACAATGTCAGCCTACGCCGCAACATCGACGGTAGAACAATGTTTGGGTAAACTATCTATCAATATAAACATGCCACCAACAATATGAATATACTCAATCACAGATCTAAGATGGAAAATAGCACGAATATAATAAAAGAATAGAAGAGTCACAATACAACTCATGAGATAATAATAACATCAAATGAGTCAGAGAAATACTAAAATAATATGCTGGAGACAAATCCAGTACAGAAGAAACTAACTATGAAGCTATGACTCCTGGGTCGTCTGTCTCAATCGGGATGAGACCCTCCTGAGCCAAGGTCTCTAGCATTAAGCCCACAACATCCTGAGGTCCGTAATGAGTGGGGTATCACTCCTCAGTGTCATCTGAGAAAAATATATTCAGTCAGAAAATGAGCAGAGTACATCTCTAACAGCAATTCTAATAAATGATATAAACTATGTAACAGTAAATAGATATGAAATATACAAGATGCAACATATAGATACAAAAGATATACAATAAGGAAATAATGAAATAAATACAAGAATGAACAATATGGTAATGAACAAGAATAATAATGACTAAGTGAGTGAGTACTAGCTTTAAAATATGATCGTCTTGGGAAACTTGCACAAGGAACTTGCACAAGGATAAGGGCTTGGTTAGTCATACGTGCGGTGTATGACCAACACTCATAAGGAACAAGACATGCACAAGGAGAGTATGATCACATATCTACACTAAATACGCCATGCCCCCGACTGGTATAGTGGATCCAACCATGGTACGTTATGACATGGGATTCACTGGATAGGTAGCTAGTCTCCCCAAGAATCAATGTGTGTACATGTACAAAAAGAACAAGAAAACAAGGCTTGCACAAGATACACCATACATACCAAGGAATAACATCTTATAACGAGATCCAGATATACCAATCCGTGTAACTATCATGTCAACAAATCAAGGATATCTACACTAGATACAAGGAACATAGAGGATATCATAGATGAGAAATTATCAGAGAATGTACTCGCCTGAAATCTAGTGCACATGTATCACAGATGTCCAGTACGGTACCTCGAAGACCTAGATATGGAATATTATATCAATACAAGGTTTTAGAATAAAAAATAAGTAAAACTAGTCAACATCTAGGTCAAAGAGCCATTTCTAAGTCAAAATAGTCAAACTAGGTCAACTCTAGGTAAAATTGGTCAAACTACTTATTTCTAGGTTGTATGAGTCTATCTCTAGGATATTGGATCCATACACTATGCAACTAGGCCACACTAGCTAAACTAGAATACTAAAAGATACCGTATCGTAAGATACGCAATCAATTAGATATAAAATAATCATAATATGTATATTCAATCAATAATATATGTACCATTCTAATTACAATTGCTAAGTGGATATCTTGGCTTTGAACCAAAGCGGTATCGCACCACTACACCCCCATCTTGATACTCAAACCCAATACCTTGAGTATCAACCCGATACCTTGACATTTACCTTGGTATCTCAAGGTAAATGTGCTCTTAGTATATATTAGTTGTCCAATCTCTAAACTATAGAATAATATGTATTATCTAATACAAACTACTATACTATACTAACTACCAATACCTACTGATACATATATACGTATATGCACACATACAAATACATAACTACTAGAGATACACGAGATATATATGTAGATATCTAGCTACTAATCTATAAGTATACATATCTATTTATAACTACTATCAAACTAACTACATATAACTACAACAAGGTGACCTAACTAGTAACTAACAAGCTAACCAACTAAGCTAACTACTAACCATGCTAACTACCCAAAGTTGCTGCTACTTGCACTGAATGTTGCACTCTCCTAGCTGTTGTTGCTGCTGGTGTAGCTATTGTTGTTGTTGTGCTATGCTTCACTGCATTGGAGCAGTTGCTTGCTGCTGCTGGTGCTGAAGGGCCTTACTGCAGATACTAGCTGTTGCAGCTACGCTTGCTGTTGTTGCTGCTAGCTTGTGCAGCATGCTGCTGCTGCACGCTGTCTGCAGTGCTGAAGTTACTGTGCTGCCTCTACTATGCTGCACTAGCTGCCTGCTATTGGAGACTGCTGTTATTAGCTCTTGCTGCATTGCTGTGCTACCTCTACTATGCTGCACTGATTCACTGCAAGTACACTGCAGAACCTGACCCCCCTCTCAACATACTACACACACACACACACACACACACACACACACACACACATATATATAATTACCAATATACATAGCTATGTATATAGTATATATCCATAACTCACATATATATATTTATACATATGAACAACACAAATATATATACATATACACTATATAACAATGATAAATTCATATACTAATAGCTACACACAAGGTAATTGAATCTAGAAATGAAATCAAACAAACACATGGAGTGCATCGCACCCGTATCACACTAGATCTATGATACGCTTGCGATACGAGTCCACCACACAACCAAACGTACCCCAAAGGACACGAGCAAGTCTAAAATAGTATTTATGAATAATACGAAGAGTCAATTATACATCTACATGTCCGTGTCAAAATATGACATGCACAAAGCCCCGTGTCGGAGGAAAACCCCCCAAATTAACCCGTATCTCCAAATCTCCAAATTGATGGGATACGGCCTACACGTATCCAATTGTGGACATGACACTAGCTAAAAACAATCAAACACATGTCAATTTGGTCTAATTGACCAATTGACAAACACAACATGTGTCAATCTCGGAATTCCCCTAAAATTGACACAAAATACACCATAACTTTCTCCATAGGCCTCATATGAACCTAATTCCAATTCCTATGGGTAGCCTCATCATATGGGGTGGTTTTTAATGATTAAAACACAAATTTAGAACCTAATTAAGAGGGAAAACTAAATTATACCTATTAGGAGATTCCCAATACAACCTCCAAATTTGGTGAAATTAGCCTTCAACTTGTAGATCCTTGCTCCTCTTTGTAGATCCTTACTTCCTCCTTGTAGATCCCTGCTCTACTAGCCTCCAATGATGATTTGGGAATTAATTAGAAAGAAATTTGGTATGGAAATGATAAAATTGGGGGGGGGGGAATTCTAGATCTAGATTTGGAATGAAATGAGGAGAGAGAAATTTTTCCCCTCAAATTTAAATGGCCGACCACTTGACCCCCTCCCCAAGTCACTATGAAATATCTAATATACCCCTTGGGGCCTCTCATGAAAAAATAATTAAGGAGGAAAGGTTCTAGTCTAATGGGTTTAATTTAATTAATCATCCTCCTAATGAATGGGCTTCTAATTGGGCTCAATTCTAACTAAACATAAATGTTGGTCCATGGATCTAATCTAAACTAGTAAGGTCCACTAACATAAGTCCAAAGCAATAAACTAACATCTAATAATAATTAAGTAATACAATAAATAATTATTCAATATGCACAATATTTAATTAATTATAAAATAACCGAAATATCCTTTCCTAGAAAATGTGGTAGTGACAAGTCTACCCCCCTTAAAATAATTTCGTCCTCGAAATTCAAAGACAAACCTACCCCCAGAAAATAAATAGAACATAATAGAAAAGAACAGAACAGAACATACCTCAAGGCACAAATAAATATGGGTAACGCTCTCGCATTTCATCCTCTCTCTCCCAGGTAGACTCCCCCGGAGAGTGATACCTCCATGCGACGCGTACCAAGGGAATAGTTTGGTTCCTCAGCACCTTCTCTCTCCGATCCAGAATCTCAACTAGTTGCTTTGGATAGCTAAGAGTAGAGCCCACCTCTATCTCTGAGTGATCCAACATGTGACTATGATCCGTCATGTACCGTCTCAACTGCGACATGTGAAACACGTTGTGCACTCCCTTTAATGCAGGTGGCAAGTCTAGTCTGTAAGCAACTGCATCGACCCTCTTGAGAATAGTGAAAGGTCCGATGGATCGTGGACTAAGCTTTCTGCCTCCACCGAAGCGAATCGTGCCTCGTGTCAGAGAAATTCTCAGAAACACCAAACCACCAACCTCAAACTCCAAAGGTCTCTGGTGGCTATCGGTCCAATGCCGTTGTCTGTCCTGCGTCACTCGAAGTCTGTCTCTGATCAACTTAACCTTCTCCGCTGTATCCATAACCATCTCTGGCCCTAGCAAAGCTCTCTCTCCAACATCGTCCCATGACAAGGGAGTACGACCACTACAAAAAAAAGTCAAATTAGCGACATTTAAAAATGTCGCTAAATGACCAAAAAATGTCGCTAATTACGTTTAGCGATGTAATTAGCGACAATTTAAAGAAGTCGGAAAAAAGCAAGTCGCTAAAAGAAAAATCGTTGCTAAACGTCGCTTGCCGACATTTTTTAGCGACTTAAATGTGTCGCTAAATTTAGCGACGTTTAGCAACACAGCGTCACGAATTAGCGACGTTTATTAACGTCGCTAAACGTCGGTAATTAGTGACTTATATAGCGACGTTACACCGATGTCTTTAATGACCTGGCAATACTGCCATGTCAGTAATTTGCGACGTACAACGACGATTTTAGCGACTTCTTTAGCGACGTTACACCGACGTCTTTAATGACCTGGCAATACTGCCATGTCAGCAATTTGCGACGTACAGCGATGATTTTAGCGACGTCTTTAGCGACGTCATTAGCGACGTGTAGCAACATTGCTAATTAGTGATGTATTTAGCGACGTATATTAACGTCGCTAAACGTCACTAAACGTCGCTAAAAACGTCGCTAATTTTACAAATAAATAAATAAATAAAATACTGAATTGAATTTCTGGGTTTGCCAACCCCCTTGGGGTAAAAAAGAATAGTGATTGTGTGTGTATGTGTCTCATACTACATGTAGTATAGCAGTGTTGACAGGGATGTATAGAGGAATAAACACTGTGACTGTTAGTAGGTTATGTGTGGTGTGATCAACTTATGTGCCATGAAGGGACTCGAGCATATAGTAGAAATAATTGAATAAGGGACACAGTAGCAGCAACAAGGGGGAAAATTTTAGTGTACTGGGTAAATTCAGGCCAAGTATCAGTCATCAGTTGTAAACCAAAATATATTAGGAACTGTGTGAATATTAGTGAATTAAGACAGTACTATCTGTGTTGTGTGTTGGTCTTAATGTGCTCAGAGATAGGGAGAGAGTGTGTGTATTATAATTCAGTGTGTTTGAGTTTGTACAGGGACTGTGGTTGGCTTGATACTCGAATTAGAGAGTATCAGAGATAGGGGTGAGTGAAGCCTGGAGGGAAGTAAGGTGTAGGCTTTATTTTACCTGCTGATTATTATGCGAGTAGGTAGTATGA
Organism: Iris macrosiphon; assembly: GCA_036927795.1. Taxonomy (NCBI): domain Eukaryota; kingdom Viridiplantae; phylum Streptophyta; class Magnoliopsida; order Asparagales; family Iridaceae; genus Iris; species Iris macrosiphon. The sequence continues at coordinate 111,662,213 of JAYESA010000006.1, read as the reverse complement.
AAGCTTGAGCAGTGACTTGCACTGCAGTGAAGTAAAGGAAAGTATTGCAGCACAGGTAGCAGAGGTGGAGATGCACAAATATGCATTATGGGAGTGTTTTGACTGTACCAGTATGAGGAAGATACTGAGTTGAGATGCAGCAGCACTTATGATGGGGGAAACTTAGGCTAACAAGTTGCAACTTGTATCATTGAACTGGAGAAAAATAGGGAAAAATAGGCACTGAACACTCAACACCGGTAAAATAACATATTTAATATGAATAATATAATAAAATTTGAAGAAAAAAAGCATCCAGCAAATCTCATCGTAAAGAATATGGCAAATTTATATCCATTCAATCACATCCTAAATAATAATAAAAATATAAATATCCAGCAACTAGCTATACTACTGCGGATCTGCGATAAGAATTCCTGAAATGCAATCGGAATTAACCTCTCCATGAATACGTGACAATCGTGGCTCTTCATACCCGCCAGTTTGTTCTCCTTGAGGTCGACGCATCTTCTCAAGTTCGACACGTACCCGTCTGGAAACTTTAGACCATGAATCCACCTACAAAGTCTCCCTTTATCCCCTTTCTCCAGTGAGAAAACTGACTTAGGTTGCTTTAACTTTCCATTCCCCTTCTCTATCAAATGCAATGCAGGACGTCTACATATTTCTTCTAAGTCCAACCTGGCCTTCGGATTATCTTTCGTCTTCCCCTTTACCTCCATTACACTATTAATTATGTTATCAAACACATTCTTCTCGATATGCATGACATCAAGGTTATGTCTGATCAGATTGGTGCTCCAATATGGCAGATCCCAGAATATACTCCTCTTCGTCCAGTTATGAGTGCGACCAAATCCGTCACACTTGTACCCTTAGCAGGCTCTTCGGTAGCACTTGGTAAATATTTTACCTCTTCCCATATCATGTATCCGGGCCACCTTGGCGGTGGATTGGCCTTCTCCACAACTCCCGCACGAAAAGCATTCCGGTTCCTTCGGTACGGATGATCCTTCGGCAAAAATTGTCGATGACAATCGAAGAAGCACGGTTTGCCTCCGTGTTTCAAACGGAAAGCCTTAGTACGGTCTATGCAATACGGACATGAGAGACGACCATGGGTGCTCCATCCCGATAATATTTCATAGGCTGAAAAGTCATTGATGGTCCACATAAGTGCTGCCCTCATCTGAAAATTCTGCTTTCTAGAAACATCGTACGTGTTGGCACCTACTTCCCACAGCTGATTCAACTCATCTATCAAAGGCTGTAAATACACATCGATGTTCCTCTTCGAATTGTTTGGACCCGGGATAATAACGGTTAGAAACATATACGGAGTCTTCATGCACATCCAAGGCGGTAGATTGTACGGAGTGACGGTCACAGGCCAACACGAATACTGGGAGCCCGAAAGTCCGAATGGGGTAAAACCGTCAGAGGAGAGCCCCAATATGACATTACGCGGATCTTCGGCAAAATATGGATACTCTCGATCAAAGTGCTTCCATGCTTCTCCATCGGATGGATGATCCAATACTCCTTCGATCTATTTTTGCCTGTGCCAACTCATGTTTTCTGCAGTCTTCTTAACCATAAACAACCGCTGCAACCGCGGCGTCAAAGGCAAGTAGTGCATTGAATGGGTAGGCTTCCTTGCACCGACAAACTTTCCTCTAACAGTTGCCTTATAGCGATCAATACCACAGAATCTGCATGCATCTTCATCCTTGTCGTCTTTGTAGTACAACATGCACCCGTTGTGATATGTATCGATTTTCTCGTATCCTATCCAAAGCGATCTCACCATCCTCTTAGATCGATAGAAGTCTTTAGACAACTTTGCACCCTCGGGCAAGATCTCTATAATCAAATCGATCAGTCGATTATAGCATTCTTGCGACATGTTAAAATCGGACTTGATGCTCAATAATCTTGTAATCACCTCCAACGGTGAATGATCCTCACAACCAGGATATAGTGGAGTCCTTGCATTCTCCAGCAACTCCATAAACTTTGCAGCATCGGCATTCGGTGTCTCCTCAGCTGCACCATAATTGTCCGGATTGAAACTAGGTCCCGCCGTAGCATAATTGTCCGGATTGAAATTAGGCCCCGCCGCATCATAAACCATGTTCACCAACCCGTCGTCGTAAGCATCGTGGTCGTGGATATCCATATACGGCTCTACATAGGGCTCCGACTCCGATGCTAGAGATACAAGTTCTCCGTGTACGATCCACTGATAGTAATTCAGCGTGAAGCCCTTCGAGTATAAATGATATATGACTTCCACTTCTGGATGATATTTCTTGTTGCGATATCTCACACACGGATACTTAATTTTGGTACCGTCCATGTACTGAGGGAACGCCTTGGCGAACTGCAAAAACTGTTGTACACCCTCAATAAATTCATCCCGCACACCGCACATGTCATTAGGATGACGGTTGTACATCCACGAACGATGACGCAGATAGTAATTCATATCCATTTCTAGACACTTCTGCAAAAATAACAGTATGTATTAATATGTCTGCTCCTTTAAAACAGTATAGTACTGGGAAAATAAGAGAAGTTCTAATAGCCAAAATGGCCAGATGAGCAACCTGTCATTCAAGCACAAAACAATTTCATCGCAAAATGAATTGGTCACAAAGGGAAAATGAAGCGCAATAGTGGGCAGTTAAATTTATACTTAAAAAGAATCTGGGTATCTCCTCTTTTATGGCAAAGATGTCCGATTGACCAATGGTCAATTAAGTCTTCATAGCACGTAAGCAACAATTGGGTTCTCTTTGAAATTCAGAGGATGAGTTCTGATTCAGGTGTAGATAGAATAAGCAGTCTCCCAAAAAATGTCATTGAGGCCATTCTCATGTGTTTGCCCATTAGGGATGCTGTTAGAACAAGCATCCTATCTAGTGGCTGACAATAAATCAAGCCCATCTCCTAGGTCCTTTAAGTGCTACATGAATCATTTTTTACTTCACCTTCACAGGGACCATCTTACTGATCATGTTAAAAGTCGATAATCCTTATTGCTTCATTCAAGGTTTGTTCATCTCTAATGCATATTATAGTAGCATCAGTTACCATCCTATCAATTTCAATTGTTGTATCTCTTTCGTTTTTCAGCTTATATGTCCAAACCGTCATAAACTGCTTAGCCTTATTTCAACCGCCACTGAAACTGCTTGTAACTTCGAATCATGTGTAATTCTATCATGTATCATATGAATTCTTAGCCATCTAAACATGTTTATAGTAAAACCTATCTAACTAAGCATATGTGACATCTAGTTATTCAATTCAGCAGAGTAGCTTAGAACTTTTTATATTGTAAGTAGACAGCTAGTTACTCAGTTAAGCATACACGTATATATGTGTGATAAGTTGAAGGACAGAGTAGCTAAGCATATGTGACAACTTTTTACTTTTCAGGCTCACTATGCTATGGCAAGAGCCCTAAATGTTGTACAAACACCTCATTCTTATGGCAATCTAATGCGCCTCACAAGAGCATCTGAACTTAAGGTATAAAACCTATTTTTAGTAGTGTTACTGATTGCTACTTCTTACTCCGGGTGTTAAAATCTGAGGTTAAAACCTTCCATTAACCTTCTGCAAGACCTCAGGTCTAAGTATGCTATAGGAAAATCCTTTTTTTTGCAATAACTATTTGTACATTCTTCTACTTAACTTCCACAGGACCTAGAGAAGTTACTAGAGAGAAAGAGAGAGAGAGAGACAGAGAAAGAAGACAGAGAGAGAAAGAGAGAGAGACAAAGAGAAAGAGAGAGAGACAGAGAGAAAGAGAGAGAGAGAGAGACAGTGAAAGGAGACAAACAAAGAAAGAAGAGGTGTCAGGTCGTGTTAGTGTGTATCAGGTCGTGTCGTATCGTGTTAGAGAGAAAGAGAGCGAGACAGAGAAAGGAGACAGAGAGAGGAGCTCACCGAGGAGGGGAGCCGGAGGAAGGACGCAGGAGGGAGAAGGGGAGCCGGAGGAAGGAGGAGCTGACGGCGGAGGGGGGAGGGCGCGGCCGGAGGGGGGACACCGGAAGGGAGGAGGGGAGCCGGAGGGCGGACGAGGCCGGAGGGGGGTCGCAGGAGGAAGGAGGAGCGCCGGGAGAGGTTTCAAATTTGGGAGAGAGAGAGAGAGAGAGAGAGAGAGAGAGAGAGAGAGAGAGAGATCGAAGGAAATGGGGGGAACACCAGCCCTAAATAAAAATTTTAGCGACGTTTTTAGCGACTCCAATAATGACGTCGCTAACTAGCGACGTTAGAGACGTCTTTAGCGACGCCAATAATGACGTCGCTAATTAGCAACGTCCTTAACGTCGCTAATAACGTCGCTAAAAGTCTAATAATAAATATGTCGCTAAATTAGTCGCTAAAAGTCGCTAAATGAAATATATTAGCGACGTTTAGCGACCTTAATTGAACTTATGGCGACTAATCTTTTAAAAACTGAATAAAAGTCGCTAAACGTCGCTAATTAGCGATTTCTAGCGACGTTTTTACCTGGAGTCGCTAATTTATATTATATTAGCGACATTTTTTGTTTACGTCGCTAAAAATCGTCGCTAATCCCGCTTATTCTAGTAGTGGACATCTTCGACCGTACAGAGCCTCAAAAGGTGATATCTTTATACTAGCCTGGTAGCTATTGTTGTAAGCAAACTCTACCAAATGGAGATGGTCCTCTCAAGATCCCCCAAAATCTAGTACACAAGTGCGTAGCATATCCTCGAGAGTCTAAATAGTCCTCTCTGACTGCCCATCCGTCTGGGGGTGATATGCAGTACTGAACTTGAGCTGGGTGCCCAAACTCGCCTGCAAACTGCTCCAAAAATAAGAAGTGAAACGACTGACGGAAAACCTATGTATCCTGACGATCTGCCTCACATACATCTCTGCCAGCTTCTCCGTAAACAAACCCACCTTGAAAGGCAAAAAGTGGGCCGACTTGGTCAACCTGTCAACGATGACCCAAATCGCATTTTTTCTCTACTGGAGATTATGGAAGTCCGGACACAAAATCCATAGTAATGTGCTCCCACTTCCACTCTGGAATGGGTAATGGCTGAAGTAAACTACCTGGCCTCTGCGTCTCGGCTTTCACCTGCTGGCACACTAAGCATCTGGATACAAACTATGCCACTTCCCTCTTTATGTCATACCACCACACACTCTCTCGTATATCCCAATACATCTTGTTAGAACCTGGATGTTTGGAATATTAAGAGCATGTTTATTTCACCGAGCCTCTCTTCGAAATAGTGCCCAGATCGTTACGCCTTTCGTGCGGGTCAAAACTTAACTTCTATGAAAGAGGGATCTATAACTTCGATCCAAGCAGTTTATGTACCTGCGGACGATTTGACCGACCCTGCCCTGAAAGGAATTTTTTTAAAAATCATCTAATCATTCGAATCTTTGCTGCGAAGTCTATAAATTATATGTCCCCTAGTTGAATCATACCGACTTATTTCAATTTTGACTTTATCCCCCGACAGTATTCGTATAAAACTGTGCCGGATCCTATCTGAAATATAACCTAAAATTAGATCTTCCTTATCTAAATGGACCCGGAACATAATGCGCTTCTTGCAATACCTCCTCGCGCAGCTCCCCATTAGGCACATACAATCAAGCACCATGCCACAAAGAACCATCCTCAGCAATGGTGAAATCATCCTCTAATCATGTTCTCACCTGAGCTCTGATGCTCCTCAGAGATACATCCTCATACTGGGCTGCTTTGATCCTGTCCATCAACTCTGAGTGTATCTGCAACCCCCATATCTGCATAGCAAAACCAAGAACTATCACCTCAATACCCAAGCTCTCCAAGTCCTCCAACAAATACCGATCTTGCGTCAAAAATGTAGCTACAGGATACCCGCTTAAGGCATCGGCAACTACATTAGCTTTCCCAGGATGATATTACAAAGATATGTCAAAATCTTTTATCAGTTTCAACCACCGACGCTGCCTCATGTTCAACTCCTTCTGAGTAAAAATGTACTTCAAGCTCTTGTGGTCTGTGAAGATCTCCATACGCTCTCCGTACAAATAGTATTTCTACAACTTCAAGGCAAAGATGACTGCGGCCAACTCCAAAACATGGGTAGGATAGTTCTTCTCATGAGGACACAATTGCCTGGATGCATAGGCAATCACTTTTTTATGCTGCTGAAGAACATAACTCAAATCTTTTCCTGATGCATCACTATAAATAGTGAAATCTCCAGACTCTGATGGCAACATCAAAATAGGAGCAGACGTCAACCTCTTCTTTAATTCTTCAAAAGCAACCTGACACTCCTCTATCCAAACAAACTCTACATCCTTCCTGGTGAGTCTGGTCATCGGCTCGGCAATCCTCGAAAAATCTTGTACAAACTTCCTGTAATAGCCTGTCAAACCCAAGAAACTTCTGATCTCTGCTATTGAACTCGGGGTCTTCTAAGACTCCACTGCTGTGATCTTCTTTGGACCCACTGAAATTCCATCACCAGTCATAACATGTCCTAAGAACTCCACCTTGTCCAGGAAGAACTCACACTTGGACAGCTTGCCATACAGCTTCTCCTTCCTCAGCACATCCAACATAATCCGCAAATGCTCCTCGTGCTCCTCCGGTGTCTTCGAGTATATGAGTATGTCATCGATGAACACTACCACGAACTTGTCAAGGTACTGATGGAACACCTTGTTCATCAAATTCATAAATACCTCCGGGGCATTAGTCAACCCAAATGACATCACCATGAACTCATACTGGCTATACCGAGTCCTAAAAGCAGTCTTCGGAATGTCCTTCGGCTTCACTTTTACCTGGTGGTAGCCTGATCTCAAGTCTATCTTAGAAAACACCTTAGCGCCACTCAATTGATCGAACAAGTCATTAATTCGTGGCAACGGGTATTTATTCTTGATAGTAAGATTATTCAATGTCTTGTAATCAATGCACATGTGCACCGATCCATCCTTCTTCGGTATAAACAATACTGGGCTCCCCATCATGCAATTCATCTACCTGCTTCTTCAGCTCGACCAGCTCGCTGTTGTTTACTCTATAGACATACTGTGAAATTGGTTCTGCACCTGGTACCAAGTCTATAGAGAATTCAACATCTCGATCTGGCGGCAATCCTAGCAATTCCTCAGGAAATACATCCAAGAACTCTGCTATCAACGGATGCGATAACTCCTTATCTTCTACCATAGCTCCACAGATAATGCCTTCTTCCTGTTCTGTAGCTCCTCTAGCAAACTCAAACTCTGGCTCTCCTGACGGGCTAAACAAAACTCTACCTCCTCTACAATCTATAATAGCACGGTACGTAGTCAACCAATCCATCCCGAGTATGATGTTGTAGCTTGGAAGTGGCATTAGAAGTAGACACGCACTCAGCTCCCGGCCTCCCAGAGTAACTCTCCGAACCTTGAAAATATCATTAACCAGGATAATGCCTCCCCCGGTCATGATCTTGCAAGTCCTAAGCAAAGACTCAGCTACCAAACCATGCTTCAGAGCAAAAAAAACAGATACAAAACTATGGGAAGCACCACTATCAAACAAATCTAAAGCTGGAATGGAATCAAGAAGAACAGAACATGCGATAACTTCTCCGGTGGGCTCGACCTCCTCGATTGTCATAGCAAATGCTTGTCCCTGACGTGCACCTCCCTGATATTGGTGCTGGGCATAACGCTACTGCTGGGTCGGAAGCGGCGGTCCCCTCGGTTGTACTACAGGTGGCCTCGCTCGTGTCCTCTGAGTTGGAGCTGCTCCCTGAACTGCACGGTGAGGATTGGAAGGACACTCTCTCAGCTGATGCCCCTCTGCACCACAATATAAACAAACTCCCAACCTCTTCCTGCAAACTTTCCAGATATGGCCGAGCTTCTTGCAAAAGTGGCAGGAAGCTTGTTGTAATTGTCTCTGTTGCTACGGTGCTTAGTGAAATGGTGCCCTAGCTGGAGTCTGATGTTGCTGCAATTGCTGAAAAGGCCTGGACTGGAAATGAGGATGCTTGGCAGTCACTGTGCTGCTGTTAGCCCCCAGAAAAGAATCGCAATCTCTCTTGGGCTTCAAACCCAACTCTCGCTCAATCTTGCGTGCCTCCGCAAGTATCTCCGAATAGGTCTTATAAAAAGACAGAATAAGGATCTTTACTTCCCAGTTCAGACGCTCGCAAAAATGAATAGCTCAAACCTCTGGCTCTCTTACCAAATACTCTGCAAATTGGCTCAGCCTATCGAACTCTGCGACGTATTCCTCCACAGACATGCTCCCCTGAATAAGGCTCTCAAACTGTCTCCCCAAGTCTAACATGTCTGCCCGAGCAAAGAACTTATTCTTGAAGAGGTCCTTGAACACCTCCCAAGACTGCCCTGTATCAGCAAGAATTGGCTCATTCTTGAACCAAGTGCGGGCGACGTCGAACATATGAAGTCCTACTACTTCAACCTTCAGATCCTCAGAAAGATGGGACACCCTCATGAGACGCTCAATATCCTTGAGCCAATCATCAGCGTAGACAATGCCCTCCGTCCCCTTGAAGACCCAAGATTTTAGCTTCTTGAAGTCCTAGATGTTGCCTTGCCGAAGCTGGGCAACCTGAGGAGCAACCTGCTGCTGGACCAGAACTCCTCTCTCAACTATGGCAAGAGAAAGCTGATGAGCACTCTCGATATCCTGCTGTAAGACGTCGGTCTACCTCTGGTGTGCCTCAGACTGAGCCCTCTATGCCTCCAATATCTCGTAAAATAGTGTGAACATCTGTGTCACATCTGTCGGTACAGAAGATGGAGGTGGAAGTCCCTCAGATACAGCCGACACAGTCCTCTGAGTAGGAGGTGGACCCCCGAATGCAGCTGATACACCAATCACCGGAGAAGTGACTGGTGTAGGCCCTCGGAAAGTCGCAGATCTCTCATAAGCTGCTCTCCCCTGCTGTGATCTAGTCTTAGGCGGCATCCTGAGACAAAGTGAAATAAAGAATCAATAGGGCACATGATGTAATACATTCAAAGGAAGGATAGTTAAAGATCAAATATCAATACTAAGGAAGAGAGTTGAATTGAATCAATAGAGTTTTTCCTAGATGTGATTGAGTATTCTCAGCCTATAGCCTATATTTTATATCCTGAAATAGGCTCGTAATAGTACTCAATTCAGAGCACCACTACGAATCGCACTAATTGTGACTTCAAAGACCTGCATGGGCCATCACTAAAAATATGTCATGACCCGTACCCGGTGTAGGGATGCAAGTAGTGAACAACGCCAGCCTATGCCGTAGCATCGGCGGTAGAACGCTATTTAGATAAACTATCTATCAATATAAATATGCCACTAACAATATGAATATACTCAATCACAGATCTAAGATGAAAAATAGCACAAATATGATAAAAGAATAGAAGAGTCACAATACAACTCATGAGATAATAATAACATCAAATGAGTCAGAGAAATACTAAAATAATATGCTGGAGACAAATCCAGTACAGAAGAAACTAACTATGAAGCTATGAGTCCTGGGTCGTCTGTCTCAGTCGGGATGAGACCCTCTTGAGCCAAGGTCTCTGGCTCTAAGCCCATAACATCCTAAGGTCTGTAATGAGTGGGGTACTACTCCTCAGTGTCATCTGGAAGAAATATATTCAGTCAGGAAAGGAGCAGAGTACATCTCTAATAATAGTTCTAATAAATGATATAAACTATGTAACAATAAATAGATGTAAAATATACAAGATGCAACATATAGATACAAGAGATATATAATAAGGAAATGCTGAAATAAATACAAGAATGAACAATATGGCAATGAACAAGAATACTAATGACTAAGTGAGTGAGTACTAGCTTTAACATGTGATCAGCTTGGAAAACTTGCACAAGAAACTTGCACAAGGATAAGGGCCTCGTTAGTCATACATGCGGTATATGACCAACACTCACATGGAATAAGACATGCACAAGGAGGGTATGATCACATATCTACACTAAATACTCTCTGCCCCCGACAAGTATAGTGGATCCAACCATGGTACGTTATGACACGGGATTCACTGGGTAGGTAGCTAGTCACCCCAAGAATCAATGCCTGTACATGTACAAGAAGAACAAGGAAACAAGGCTTGCATAAGATACACCATACATACCAAGGAATAATATCTCATGACGAGATCCAGATATACCAATCCGTGTAACCATCGTGTCAAAAAATTAAGGATATCTACACTAAATACAAGGAACATAGAGGATATCATAGAAAAAAAACTATGAGAGAATATACTCGCTTGAAATCTGCTGCACAGTATCACAGATGTCCGGTACGGTGCCTCGAAGACCTATATATAAAATATTACATCAATACAAGGTTTTGGAATAAAAAATAAGTGAAACTAGTCAACATCTAGGTCAAAGAGCCATTTCTAAGTCAAAACGGTCAAATTAGGTCAACTTTAGGTAAAATTGGTCAAACTTGGTCAAACTACCTATTTATAGGTTGTATGAGTCTATCTCTAGGACATTGGGTCCATACACTATGTAACTAGGCCACACTAGCTAAACTAGAATACTAAAAGATACCGTATCGCAAGATACACAATCAATTAGATATGAAATAATCATAATATGCATATTCAATCAATAATATATATACCATTATAATTACAATTGCTAAGTGGATACCTTGGCTTTGAACCAAAGCGGTATCGCACCACTACACCCCCATCTTGATACTCAAACCCAATACCTTGAGTATCAACCCGATACCTTGACATTTACCTTGGTATCTCAAGGTAAATGTGCTCTTAGTATCTATTAGCTGCCCAATCTCTAAACTATAGACTAATATGTATTATCTAATACAAACTACTATACTATACTAACTACCAATACCTACTGATACATATATACATATATGCACACATACAAATACATAATTACTAGAGATACACAAGATATATATGTAGATATCTGGCTACTAATCTATAAGTATACATATCTATTTATAACTACTATCAAACTAACTACATATAACTACAACACGGTGACTTAACTAGTAACTAACAAGCTAACCAACTAAGCTAACTACTAACCTTGCTAACTACCCAAAGTTGCTGCTGCTTGCACTGAATGTTGCACTATCCCAGTTGTTGCTGCTGCTAGTGTAGCTATTGTTGTTGCTGTGCTATGCTTCACTACATTGGGTTGCTTGTTGGTGCTGGTGCTGAAGGGCCTTGCTGCAGATACTAGCTGCTGCTGCTGCAGCTACACTTGTTGTTGTTGCTGCTAGCTTATGCAGTATGCTACTGCTGCACGCTGTCTGTAGTGCTGAAGTTGTTGTGCTTCCTCTACTATGCTGCACTAGCTGCCTGCTATTGGAGACTGCTGCTATTAGCTCTTGCTGCATTGATGTGCTACCTCTACTATGCTGCACTGACTCACTGCAGGTACACTGCAGAACCCGACCCCCCCTCTCAACATACTACACCACACACACACACACACACACACACACACACACACACACACACACACACATATATATATATATATATATATATATATATATATATATATATATAAAACTCTCATCCTTACATACAACTATACATGTATATATATACACATCTATATAAATGTATAGTTGTATGTAAGGATGAGAGTTATATATATATATATATATATATATATATATATATATATATATATATATATATATACTATATACATAGCTATGTATGTTGGTGATTATATATATATATATATATATATATATATATATACATATGAACAACACAAATAGATATACATATACACTATATAACAATGATAAATTCATATACTAATAGCTACACACAAGGCAATTGAATCTAGAAATGAAATCAAACAAATACATGGAGTGCATCGCACCCGTATCGCACTAGATCTATGATATGCTTGCGATACGAGTCCACCACACAACCAAACGTACCCCGAAGGACACGAGCAAGTCTAAAATAGTATTTATGAACAATACAAAGAGTTAATTACATATCAATGTGTCCGTGTCAAAATGTGACATGCACAAAGCCCCATGTCGGAGAAAAAACTCCCAAATCAACCTGTATCCCCAAATTAATGGGATACAACCTACACGTTTCTAATTGTGGACAGGAAACTAGCCACAAACAATTAAACACATGTCAATTTGGTCTAGTTGACCAATTGACAAACACAACATGTGCCAATTTCAGAATTCTCCCAAAATTGACACAAAACATATTATAACTTTCTCCATAGGCCTCATATGAACCTAATTCTAATTCCTATGGGTAGCCTCATCATATGGGGTAATTCTTAATGATTAAAACACATATTTAGAACTTAATTAAGGTGTAAAAACTGAATTATACCTATTGGGAGATGGATTCCCAATGTAACCTCCAAATTTGGTGAAATTAGCCTCCAACTTGTAGATCATTGCTCCTCTTTGTAGATCCTTATTTTCTTCTTGTAGATCCTTGCTCTACTAGCCTCCAATAATGATTTGGGAAGAAATTGGGAAGAAACTTGGTTTGAAAATAATGAAATTAGGAAGAGGGAATTCTAGATCTAGATTTGGAATGAAATGAGGAGAGAGAAATTTTTTTCCTCAAATTTAAATGACCGGCCACTTGACCCCCTCCCTAAGTGTCACGACCCGCACCCGGTGTAGGGATGCAAGTCGGAAACAACGCCCAGCCTACGCCGTAGCATCGGCGGTAGAACGTTGTCTTGGTCAACTATACTATCTAATTATCTTACAATAAAGCATAAACCTCCAATAATATCTCAACTCCAAGATGAGAGTATAATCAACTTAATTCAATACAATACTCAATCACATTTCTATGGCACGAGAAGATATCACAGAAGTCTAACATAACTATGTAGTTAAAAATATAACAACAATAAATAGAAATAATAACCAACACAAATATATGCCGAAAATAAATTCGGTACCAAAATACTAAAGAGAACTAACTATGCTAACTAGTGAACCCGGCTAAATTTCCCGGCAGTCACTCCAGAACTAGTGGGTCCAAGTCTGAACCATCTATAGGCTGAGGTCCGTAGTATGTCAGATACCAATCTCCTAGATCCTCTGAAAAATATTTTCCCGTCAGGAATGGAGCAAAGTACAACTCAATAGCAGTTCAAATTAATTAACAAAAACTATAAAGCAGTAAAATAGAAGATGCTATCTACGATGAGAATATAACTGATAATCAAGAGCAATGAGAGAATAGACAATACTAGCAATAGAATATAATCAATGCGTACAAGAATAAAGGAATGAACTATAATGTTAGAATAGAACTAGGTAATCAATGAACTGAATAATGGAATCTACAATAACTATGTGTTTTGAGATACTAACTAAATATGTGATCGGCCTGGGAGATTCAATGATTACACTAAGGAGCTAACTCAACTATACGTGAATTGCATGGTTAGTTAGTAGCCAATGATTACACTACTAGCCGATAGTTTCTTGATCACATATTTAATTGGTATTTCTCCCGCCCCGACTGATATGATGAATCGAATCATGACACGTCACTAGCCAATGTATCCAATATTTAATCTACAGTATTCAATGTTATCCAATACCAACAAGGTCAGTATCCGATACCATCTCCATAATCAAGGTAATATCCCATGACTGACGATCCAATAACAATACCAATCCCTGTACCATCGTGTCAAGAATCATAAGTAATATTTCTAAATACTTGAATTATAGTGGTAATCAAATAATGGAAACTATCAAAGAATGTACTCGTCTGTGGTCCAGAGAAAATGATGAAAAATGATGTCCGAACTGGTGTCACAGACCTATATATGGAATATTGCATTAATACAAGTTTTGGGAAAGAGAATAAATTAAACTAGTCAACTTCTAGGTCATAAAGTCATTTCTAAGTCATAAGTCAAACTATGTCAACTCTAAGTCAACTATGGTCAAACTATGGTCAACTACCTATTTCCAGGTTGCACAAGTCTAACACAAAAATATTAGTTCAAATACTAAAGTCTAGGTCACAAAACCATATCTTAAAATACTAGGATACTGTATCTCCGGATACGTAAATCCATAGGTAAAATATCACATACAAATGCCAAAACAATATTATTAAATAAAATCTTAAAGACAAACATCAAATAGGTACCTTGGTTTTGAACCAACTTTCTAGCACAACATAAATCCATAATCTTGATACCCAAACCCAATACCTTGGGTATCCCCAATTACCTTGGTACTTACCTTGGTATCTCAAGGTAATACTCCAAACTTGTTTATACTAACTACCCATAATATACATACACCCTATACTATTTATTATACACATAGTATACAATAAATACTATTAGCATATTAGGAAATATTTACATATATATTAAATACTATATACATATCTCTCTCTCTCTCTCTATATATATATAAACATCTAATAATAGAAAAACTGTCAAACTGTCGCTAAAACCCTGCCCGCTGTCGCTGAAGATTGATGTTGATGCTGATACACTGTTGTTTTAGTGACAGTTTTCTGCAACTGTCGCCAAAGCCGTCGCAAAAGCTCCTGATACGCTGCTGATACTGCTGCTGTTTCAGCGATAGTTTTCTGCAACTGTCGCCAACTGCTGTCGCTGTTTCTCCTTCTGCTGCTGCCGCTGTTGTGTTATTGCTGCTGTGACGGTTGCTGTTGCGACGTTTTCCGCTATCGCTGAAGCTCTTTTTTTCCCCTCTTATATATATATATATATATATATATATATATATATATATATATATATATATATATATATATATATATATATATATACATACATACATAAATAGATACTATAATCCATATAACTAAATCTAAATATATAACTATGACTATGTAAAAATACATACATACTCTCCATAACATCTATACATACATAATAACTACCTAGTAATTATACATACATAGTACCTACATATAACAACACACACACACACACACACACACACACACACACACACATATATATATATATATAAAATATATATATAATATATAGATCTAAAGCATAAATATATGTAACAACAATATATATAATATAATTACACTCCTCTATGACTAAGAACACAAAAGAAATAGATCTACCAATAAATTGCACATCTCATGGAACGTATCACTCTGTATCCCACTAGATCTAGGATATGTATGTGACACGAGTCCACCACACATCCAAACGTACCCCGAAGGACACGAACAAGTCATGTATATTATTTATGAATAATATGAAGAGTCAAATACAAATTTACGTGTCCATGTCAAAATATGACATGCTTAAAGTCCCGTGTCGGAAAAAAACCCCCAAATCAACACGTATCACCAAATTGATGGGATACGACCTATACGTACCCAATTGTGGACACGATACTAGCCCCAAACACACAAGCACATGCCAAATTAATCTATAGGACCAATTGACACACACAACAATTGTCAATCTCGGAATTTTCCTAAAATTGACACAAAAAGTACCATAACTTTCTTAATAGGCCTCTTATGAACACAAAACTAAATCCTATGGGTAGCATATGCATATGGGTTGATTTCTCATGGTTAAATCTCAGATTTAGAACCTAAATTAAGGAGAAATATTGAATTATAACCTATTAGGAGATGGATTCCCAATAAAACCTCCAAAATTGGTGAAATTGGCTTTCAACTTGTATATCCTTGCTCCTTTTTGTAGATCCTTGCTCTACTAGACTCCAATGGTGATTTAGGAAGGAATTAGGATGAAATTTGGTAGAGATTTGATGGAATTTGGTTGAGAGAAATTCTAGATCTAGATTTGGAATGAAAAATAAAGAGAGAAAGTTTTTATCCCCTTTATATATGTCTCACTTGCCCCCTCCCTCAAGCTACTATATAAAGTCTAAAATATCCCTTGGGGCCTCTCATGAAGAAATTAATTAAGAAGAAAAGGTTCTAGTCTAATGGGTTTAACTTAATTAATCATCCTCCTAATAAATGAGCTTCTAATTATTGGGCTCAAATATAACTAAAATTAAATATTGGGTCCATGGATCTATTCTAACTAGTTAGGTCCACTACACAAGTCCAAAAATAAATCTAACATGCTAACAATAAATAAATAATATAATAAATAAATATTCAACATGCACAATATTTAATTAATTATGAAATGACCAAAATACCTTTTCCTAGAAAATGTGGTAGTGACAAGTCTACCCCCTTAGAAAAATTTTGTCCTCAAAATTTAAGGGTGATCGTACTCATTCTAGGTCAAACCCCCAGTAATCATAGTCTAATAAGGTCTTATCTAAAATCACACAAAGAACAGTCCTCTACAAAAAACAATATGCATGGTCATGGTCTCTGTCTGTCTTTATTCCTGTTGTCTCTGTCAGGGTATTCTATTAGCTACACTAACTATATAACACAAATATCCAAAAGGTACTAAAGAAGCAATCAATCAAAATAGATGGAAGGAACAGAAAGAAAGAACAGAACTCGCTAACCCATCACCTGTAGTATCGGTCTCCTCAACCGTCATCACAAATGCTCCGCCCTGCCGAGGTTGCTCCCTCTGCGGGTGATGAGCAATCTACGGTGCTACAGGTGGCCTAACTCCACCTCTCTGTCCTCGATCTGCACCCTGGCCTAGACATTGAAGTGTCCAGAGACAATCCTTCACTATATGCTCCGTTGATCTACAATGTAAGCATGCTCCAAGTCTCTTCCGGCACATCTCTCAAGTATGCCTAATCTTCTTATAATATGTGCATTGAGGAGCCTGTTGCACCTGTCTCTGAGGCCGCTGTGATATCTGTTGTACTAGAGCTTGGACTGGAGCAACAATTGGTTCTGGCATCTGATATTGCTGCTGATAAGTTTCGAACTGTACTGGAAACTGCTGTTACTGGAATCGCGGCCTCTTTACTGGTCCTGCACTGCTGCTGGCACCCCCAAACATATCACGATCCCTCTCCGGCTTCAAGTTCCACTCCCGCTCGACCTTGCGTGCCTCCGAAAGTATCTCAGAATACGTCTCATAGAAAGACGGAATGAGAATCTTCACTTCCCAATTCAGACCCTCGCGGAAATGGATAGCCCAAACTTCTGGCTCTCTCACCAAGCACTCCGCAAATTGACTCAGTCTCCCGAACTCCGCGGCATACTCCTCTATGGACATGCTCCCTTGCGTAAGGCTCTCAAACTCCCTTCCTAATTCCAATCTATCCGTTCGAGCAAATAACTTTTTCTTAAAGAGAACCTTGAATATCTCCCAAGACTGTCCCGCATCAGTAAGAAGTGGCTCGTTCCTGAACCAAGTGGGGGCAACGTCGAACAGTTGAAGTCCTACCGCCTCAACCTTCAGATCCTCCACAAGAAGGGACACCTTCATGAGACGCTCGATATCTTCAAGCCAATCGTTAGCATAGACTATACCTTCTGTCCCCTTGAAAACTCGAGGCTCAAGCTTCTTGAAATTTTGAATGTTGCCTAGCTCGAGCTGAACATCCTGTGGCTATGGAGGAGCCTCTCTCTGAACTACTGTAATAGCTACCTGATGGGCGTTTTCCATACTCTGCTGTATCATATCTGACTGCCTGTGTTGGGCCTCTATCTGTGCCCTCTGCAACTCTATCATCTCTCTAAACAGTGCAACCATCGGCGTGTCATCTCCTGAAAATGGAGGTGGTGGAAGTCCCTCCGAAGCAACTGGGGTAGTCCTCGGAATAGGTGGAGGAGAACCCCCGAAGGCAGCCGAGACTCCTACGTGAATTGATGAAGTAGGAGGTACAAACCCAACTACTTGAGTGGAAGATTGAGAGGTGGCAGACCTCGCAGAAACTGCTCCCGATCGATGGGATCTAGTCTTCGGCGGTATCCTGAAGACAGATCGAAACAAAAAAGATCAATTCGACACAATATAAGATATCATTAAGGAAGGACAACAATATTCAAAGTATTCAGAAGGAATCAAAAGTAGCGATTCAATTCAGATTGAAATTCCTAGTTATGATTGAGTATCCCTCTCTCATCCTAGTATCCTATGTCCTATATCCTATCACAGGCTCGCAGAAGTACAACTAAGTCGTCGCACTACCACGATATCGTACTATTGCGAAGCCTGACCTGCATGGACCACCACTAAAAATGTGTCACGACCCACACACGGTGTAGGGATGCAAGTCGGGAACAACGCCCAGCCTACGCTACAGCATCGGCGGTAGAACGTTGTCTTGGTCAACTATACTATCTAATTATCTCATAATAAAGCATAAACCTCCAATAACATCTCAACTCCAAGATGAGAGTATAATCAACTTAATTCAACACAATACTCAATCATAATTCTATGGCACGAGAAGATATCACAGAAGTCTAACATAACTATGCAGTTAAAGAAATATAACAATAATAAATAAAAATAATAACCAAACACAAATATATGCCAGAAATAAATCCGGTACCAAAATACTAAAGAGAACTAACTATGCTAACTAGTGAACCCGGCTAAATTTCCCGGCAGTCACTCCAGAACTAGTGGGTCCAAGTCTGAACCATCTATAGGCTGAGGTCCGTAGTATGTCGGACACCAATCTCCCGGATCCTCTGAAAAATATTTTTTAGTCAGGAATGGAGCGAAGTACAACCCAATAGCAGTTCCAATTAATTGACAAAAACTATAAAGCAGTAAAATAGAAGATGCTATCTACGATGAGAATATAACTGATAATCAAGAGCAATAAGAGAATAGGCAATACTAGCAACATAATATAATCAATGCGTACAAGAATAAAGGAATAAACTATAATGTCAGAAATAGAACTAGGTAATCAATGAACTGAATAATGAAATCTACAATAACTATGTGTTTTGAGATACTAACTAAATATGTGATCGGCCTGGGAGATTCAATGATTATACTAAGGAGCTAACTCAACCATACGTGAATTGCATGGTTAGTTAGTAGCCAATGATTATACTACTAGCCGATAGTTTCTTGATCACATATTTAATTGGTATTTCCCCCGCCCCGACTGATATGATGGATCGAATCATGACACGTCACTAGCCAAAGTATCTAATGTTTAATCTACAATATTCAATATTATCCAATACCAACAAGGACAGTATCCGATACCATCTCCATAATCAAGGTAACATCCCATGACTGACGATCCAATAACAATACCAATCCCTGTACCATCGTGTCAAGAATCATAAGTAACATTTCTAAATACTTGAATTATAGTGGTAATCAAATAATGGAAACTATCAGAGAATGTACTCGCCTGTGGTCCAGAGAAATGATGAGAAATAATGTCCGAACTGGTGTCGCAGACCTATATATGGAAAATTACATTAATACAAGTTTTGGGAAAGAGAATAAATTAAACTATTCAACTTCTAGATCATAAAGTCATTTCTAAGTCAAAAGTCAAACTATGTCAACTCTAAGTCAACTATGGTCAACTACCTATTTCTAGGTTGCATAAGTCTAACATAAAAATATTGGTTCAAATACTAAAGTCTAGGTCACAAAACCATATATTAAAATACTAGGATACTGTATCTCCGGATACGTAAATCCATAGGTAAAATATCACATACAAATGCCAAAATAATATTATTAAATAAAATCTTATAGACAAACATCAAATAGGTACCTTGGTTTTGAACCAACTTGGTATCACAACATATACCCATAATCTTGATACCCAAACCCAATACCTTGGGTATCCCCAATTACCTTGGTATCTCAAGTTAATACCCCAAACTTGTTTATACTAACTACCCGTAATATACATACACCCTATACTATTTATTATACACATAGTATACAATAAATACTATTAGCATATTAGGAAATATTTGTATATATATTAAATACTATATACATATATCTCTCTCTCTCTCTATATAAACATCTAATAATAGAAAAAATGTCAAACTGTCGCTAAACCCTGCCCGCTGTCGCTGAAGACTGCCGTTGATGCTGATATACTACTGTTTTAGTGACAGTTTTCTGCAACTATCGCCAAAGCCGTCGCTAAATCTCCTGATACGCTACTAATACTGCTGCTGTTTCAGCGACAGTTTTTTGCAACTGTTGCCAACTGCTGTCGTTGTTTCTCCTGCTGCTGCTGCTGTGTTACTGCTGCTGTGACAGTTGCTATTGCGACATTTGTCGCTGTCGCTGAAGCTCCTGTTCTCCCCCTCTCTTATATATATATATATATATATATATATATATATATATATATATATATATAACATATATATATATATAACATATATATATATATAACATATATATATATATATATATATATACATAAATAGATACTATAATCCATATAACTAAATCTAAATATATAACTATGACTATGTAAAAATACATACATACTCTCCATAACATCTATACAAACATAATAACTACCTAGTAATTATATATACATAGTACCTATATATAACAACACACACACATATATATATATATATGTATATATAAATTATACAATAATAGGTAACATACATCATAACATAACAACATATACATATCTAATTAATATATATATACTATATGTATATAATTGTTGTAGCTATTCTTTTACATATAGTATATATATATATATATATATATATATATATATATATATATATATATATATATATTCACCACCATCCACATATGTATATACAATAACTAATAGACATTACATATATAAAATAATGACTACATAAATATACAACATATATATATATATATATATATGGATTTAAATTATAAATATATGTAACAACAATATATATAATATAATTACACTCCTCTATGATTAAGAACACAAAAGAAATAGATCTACCAATAAATTGCATATCTCATGGAACGTATCACTCCGTATCCCACTAGATCTAGGATACGCATGTGACACGAGTCTACCACACATCCAAACATACTCCGAAGGACACGAACAAGTCATGTATATTATTTATAAATAATACGAAGAGTCAAATACAAATCTACGTGTCCGTATCAAAATGTGACATGCTCCGTGTCGGAGGAAATCCTCCAAATCAACACGTATCACCAAATTGATGGGATACGACATACACATACCCAATTATGGATACGATACTAGCCCCAAACACACAAGCACATGCCAAATTGATCTATATGACCAATTGACACACACAACAATTGTCAATCTCAAAATTTCCCCAAAATTGACACAAAAAGTACCATAACTTTCTCAATAGGCCTCCTATGAACACAAAACCAAATCCTATGGGTAGCCTATGCAAATGGATTGATTTATCATGGTTAAATCTTAGATTTAGAACCTAAATTAAGGGAAAAAAATTGAATTGTACCTATTGGGAGATGGATTTCCAATAAAACCTCCAAAATTGGTAAAATTAGCTTTCAACTTGTATATCATTGCTCTTTTTTGTACATCCTTGCTTTCTCCTTGTAGATCCTTACTCTACTAGCCTCCAATGGTGATTTGGGAAGGAATTGGGATAAAATTTGGTTGAGAGAAATTCTAGATCTAGATTTGGAATGCAAAATGAAGGGAGAGAAAGTTTTCATCCTCTTTATATTGGCCTCACTTGCCCCCTCCTTCAAGCTACTATGTAAAGTCTAAAATACCCCTTGGGGCCTCTCATGAAGAAATTAATTAAGGAGGGAATGTTCTAGTCTAATGAGTTTAACTTAATTAATCATCTTCCTAATAAATGGGCTTCTAATTATTGGGCTCAAATCTAACTAAAATTAAATATTGGGTCCATGGATCTATTCTAAATAGTTAGGTCCACTACACAAGTCCAAAAATAAATCTAACATGCTAACAATAAATAAATAATATAATAAATAAATATTCAACATGCACAATATTTAACTAATTATAAAATAATCAAAATACCCTTTCCTAGAAAATGTGGTAGTGATACTAAGTCATTATGAAATATCTAATATACCCCTTGGGGCCTCTAATGAAGAAATAATTAAGGAGAAAAGGTTCTAGTCTAATGGATTTAATTTAATTAATCATACTCCTAAAGAATGGGCTTCTAATTGGGCTCAATTTTAACTAAATATAAATGTTGGTCCATGGATCTAATATAAACTAGTTAGGTCCACTAACACAAGTCCAAAATAATAAACTAACATCTAACAATAATTAAGTAACACAATAAATAATTATTCAACATGTACAATATTTAATTAATTATGAAATGACCAAAATATCCTTTCCTAGAAAATGTGGTAGTGACATTAACCGTGATTTTATATATTTGGATCTCATTCTTTTTATTTGTTTTCTTATATACACCAATTTAAAATATATTTGGTTCATTTCTTTTGGGATTTGTACTATAGGCATTTTGCGAGGGAATAGTTCCGCTTGAATCACATATTTCTATTTTTTGGCTAATCTTGTTTGTTTTTACATTCAATGATTGTTCTTGGTTCATTATTATTGTAATTTTTGTTAACATTTTTGATATAATCTCTTGTAGTATATGAGATAATGGCATCTACCAATTTTTTTAAATTCCAAATTTCTCCTAAATATGTATAAAACACAAAAAAAATTTATTGTTGTTGGGTACCGGTACCTCTTTCTTAGTATCTTCTAGGATATGAGATATATCCTTGACCGGAGCCGTATGCTTAATCTAGAGAAATTGGATCTTTGGTTTACGATATATTTCAGACCATCATGAACTTTCTCTACATGAGATGTTACTTCAAGAGCTGCTTCTTCAAGGGCATTATGGTGTGTTATATTATTCAATCTCATCTAGATAGCTGAATCTTTAGATCCTTTAGGTCATCCACGTTCGTGATGTGTAACTGATTTATTTGCTGTCTTATTTGATTCTTTTGGTACTTGCTTCTATTCTAGCAAGTGCATTCATATTGGTATATTTGACCTAGTTACTTATTCAACATTATTACAGGCATCAGATAATTCTCTTATAATAGATTAATGAGTAATTCTTCTAATTTATTATCAATATTGGGTGTTCTAATATTGAGATGAGATAAAGTGGGAGCATGACACAATAATTCACGACATTCTTCTAAAAATAAGGCATTCATCTACATTTATCTTCCTATAATAGAAGAAATATTGTCTTTATCAAAGTGACAGTCCGTAAAACTTACGGTAAAGATATCATGTCTCAATGTTGGGACCCATTATTAATAAATATAAATTTATTGTTCACAAAACTTAGATGCCAAAAATATAGTTTCAGGTAATACCAACATAAACCATAAAAAAAATAAAATAGAGCAACTCTAAATAAATAAAAACTAAGCTACTAATCATCCCAAAAAAATATAGATGTCAAGTTGGTATTCATCCAAACAACACAAAACACCATAGGAGTTGTTTGGTTTCCTGTAAGCAGTACTCGGTATTTACAGTATTTCATTTATTGTAACTACAGTTACAGTAACTCCCCCAAAACATCACAGCTTTTATTGAGATTGAAATGGCTGCATCACCACTTATAAGAACATTTATTCCACCATTTACTCTCCAACATCACCTAATTGCGAAAACTTTTGACTTTCAGTAATAAAAGTTGCAACCGAGCATCCTATTTGCATCATTTGGTTCATATATCAATATATAACAACAAAAAACACCAATTTGAGTAATAATTAACATCGAGTTTCAAGAAACTAAGACATGGATATTCTTCCAAAAATATAAACATGCAGACCTGGTACCGGGAATCGGCTCCGGGCGGAAGTTCGGACGTAGTCCTCGTTGTCGAATCCGAACAGGTCCCTCTCTTCTTCATCGTCGTCATCCTCCCCCTCCTCCTCTCAGAGATCCTTCGAGCCAACTCGATTCCTTTGTGGAGGCTCTGACTCCTCCTCCTTACCGGTGTCATGCCCCGATTTCGTAGAATCGATAGTCATCCCCCGGGCGTGACGCCGTGCGGGCCTAGGTTGCGTACCGCATAAGGCTAAGGTATTTTGCATAACGAACACATATTCAGAGTACGCAGATAAATTGAAACACAAAGTTGAAACATGAAAAATTTCTCTTTATTGATAATGAACATTCTTTTACAAACTCTTGAACGCGTCAAAAGGTTGCAGCACGGGCTTACAAAAGTTGATACAAAATGAGATAGCTGTCCTGTATATTACATCCTTTACTAAAACTTAAAAATAAGGGACCTCCAAGCGGGATGATGGCTTTTCCACGGAGCTGTATTGAGTTTAGGTTGCTAGCTCCTGGCTTCAAAATGCTTCAAGTAAGGCACGATCAGGACACGCCGATAGCTGGACTGGAATGGGCAGTGACTTCAGCTCCTCGCAGGATCTCCTTGGTGCGGGAAACCTGTTTCAACGAGGGTCAGTACATCAAAATATACTGGTGAAGGCGAGCTAACCTAACTATACCAATCAATACGTTGTTTATATGAAGCATGCATATTATTTGTGGTCTTTCTATCTTGCCTTAGTTTATTTTTACAAGCAAGCAATGATATAAAGTTTACTGAAATGAACTTGCCACCGTTCGGTGACATTTACCTGCCCGTCTGAACCACCTGCACAATACGTACCATGTCCTTCCCTGCCACGAAGACATAAGTTAGCTTGCACAGGTTTAAATATACGTGGGGATCACTGGCGTATGCTACAAAGGAAG
Organism: Iris macrosiphon; assembly: GCA_036927795.1. Lineage (NCBI taxonomy): Eukaryota > Viridiplantae > Streptophyta > Magnoliopsida > Asparagales > Iridaceae > Iris > Iris macrosiphon. Next base: position 111,637,458 of record JAYESA010000006.1, on the reverse strand, counting down.
AGTTATAGTACAAGGATGAAATAACATGCAATGTAATAAACTTAGACGTTGTAGGTCATTCGTCCGAAACATGCGACTATCGTAGAGTTTCGTCTGGATCGGATCAGTGTCAGTGCCCCAGCGACCGTCCGCAGGAATCATTGACCTTGTGCACAAGTTGTCCATGATCAAACGGCATTCATACTAAGTTACCATTTGATGCAATTTAGGGCGACATGAATACGAGACTAGTGGCATAGAATGATTCATTTTGCATAGTCTCCCTAAATAATTTATTGCATGACAAGGTGTGTTCTATACTTAGCACAATTTATAGAAGAAATATACATTCTAACTAAAATTGATGCATAGGAAGAACATTGAAAATAAATTAGCACGCAATAGGTAACCGTTCACAAGTTGATTGATGGAGAAGTGTCATGTTCATCACCGATGGCATAAACGCTAACATCCCTGTATAATATAGAGGGATTAGTAGAAAGAACTGTGTAGTTAGAATCCACACTGTCAGTTTCAAAATTGGGGGGATTGCTACCCTTAACCTCGGATTATGAAGAATGGGGATTTCCATGAAGAACAGGCTCCCGTATTCGAGAACGAGTATTTTGGTATACTCCTTCAAAGGAGTCGACGAGTTGGTCAAATCTCCTCTAGCTGGGTGTTCTTGAAGAACTTCGTCTTGATTGTCTCCTGCCATGGGGAAGATGCGAAGCCATGTATGCTGAAGCAAAGAGAAGTTCGTCATCATACTCCTGATTGTCAACTTGCTTTGTATGTCAAGGTTTAGGAGTCATAGTGTAGGTTAATCGGTCAAACACAGACTATTTTGCTGATGCACAACAATATTTGATTATAACTCTATGATAATTGCAATGATGTTCCTTAGGAAACATCGTTGTAACGTCAAAAGGGTATCTCTTTATGCTTTTGTACAATAAGCTCACATAAATCAAAAGAGGAAATAAAAAAGGAGAAAAAGGGCAGACTCTGCCTCTTTACATGAGATATATTGAATCTTCTATACACATTTTTGGTCCCTTGTGTATATAGTGATGTGCTAGCTTGATTGGCAAACGATTCGTCACCTCTCGAGCCTTTGTCCTTCACGGATGAGAGAAAATTGTCTCTAGGAGTCCTCTTATGTGCACGCGCACAATCAACATATTGTGAAGAGGTTAGTCCTACTTGGTACACTTTCTGCGGTGTTGGCAGAGTTGGTACAGTTTAACCACGTGTATTTGATTTTGTACGAAGATTTTTACGTGGCGCACTAATAGTTGGCTTCTGACGAGTGGCGGATAATTTTTCCTTTGCTGTGCCCGTAATCATGATGTCAGGAGAATGATTCTCCTTGACTAACACCTCATTTGTGTGCTTATAGTCTTTCTCTTTGAAGAGTGTGCCTGTAGAGAGATTGGTTTGGATAGTCGTGTCCATGACTTGCTTGTCCCGCATATTACAACCAATGTGTGTGGGCTCAGAAGCTTGGGTGTGGATCATCCTTTGCTTGAAATTGCGCAAGTTGCATAATTTGTATCCCTTGTTTAACGAAAGGAATTCAGAAGCTTGGGTGTGGATCACCCTTTTCTTAAAATTGTGCGAGTTATACGAATTGTATCCCTTGTTTAATACAAAGGACTCAGTAGCTTGGATGTGGATCACCCTTTTCTTAAAATTGCACGAGTTGCGCAAATTTTATCCCTCGTTTAATGCAAGGGACTCATAAGCTTGGGTGTGGATAACCCTTTGCTTGAAATTTCACGAGTTGTGTGAATTATATCCCTTATTTAACGTAAGGGAATTATCCACAAAGTCATTGATCTGAACATAATTAACAAGGGAACTCTCGTCAATCAGATTGCACTTTTTCTTGTTGGCAACAACTTCATGATATGCATGACGAGGCTTGGGCACCCATACTTTACGAGATTTCCTCGACTTGAATACGGATGAGGGGTGGGCACTACCCCCAGGATGGAGCATTTCTTCGTATACTTGTTGGTCGAAGTTCATGACCAAGGTCTTCTGTATCGAACCGATCGAAGCAGCGTCGAGTTGAGCTATCACCTTCTCGGCAGAGAAGAAAGTCGTCCCCATCAAAGTCGCCATCTTTGTTTATGAAAAAAAGTTTATATAAAATTTTTATATTACAAACTTTTGAAAAGAAAGAAAAATACAAGAGACCCTAAACATGAATCTAAGTACAGTTTATTCTGGGAAAGTATAGCTATAGAGATATGATCAGCGGATGATCACTTTACTCCTTGGACCACTCGATGATGAAGAAATGCAAAGAACTGGAAGAAATGCAAAGAATGCTGTGAACAACTTGAAGAGTTGGGCAATAAGAAATCTTTGGAACACGGCACGAGAAGCTTCTATCTCTTTCTTTCTGTTTTGAACTTCAAAGACTTGAGAATTCCAACACTTTTCTCTGTATATCTCCTCTGTCTGTATGTCCGTCTAATGGTTGTATAGAATATGTATTTGTAGAGTTTATGAGGGTTATGAGAGTGTATGCGCACTTTGGGCAGTCAACACTATTTTACCATTATGCGTGCACTTTTGGTGGACTAACACCCCGCGTTCTGAATGAGTGGGTGCACAACTTACTGCCTGAAAATACGTACCTTCCTATACGAGAAAGTATAGGTCATGGGATCAGTTATTTGTACACTTTTTACAAGAAGCATGGCATATAAGACACGCACTCATAACTACTCACTATCAGTTAGGATAGTATGCGCACTTTAAAAGTGGTATGGAGACTGGCGCACCTTTGAAGAAGTTGGCTCAACAACGCATTTTTGAATTTTTTTTTACAACAACGCACTTTTGAAGAGATTGGCACTGTGGCATACTTTTGAAGAAATCTAAGTACAGCGGCACACTTTTGAAGAGATTGGCACTGCGGCGCACTTTTGAAGAAATTGGCACAGGAGCCACTTTAAAGAAACTGACCTTGATGGCGTACTTTGAAGAAACTGATTCGTACTGGCCGCTAAATGACAACCTGGGTCTGCGTGTCGTAGCTCAGCTATAATGATGACTTCTGACTCTTTGATTTCTGTATCTGTCAGCTGTCAGTCAGCTGCATTAAATGCTAAGAGAGGGAAGATCGTTTGTGTGCCAACTTTCGTAACTCTAAGAAAGTGCGCCATCTTCCAAAAGTGCACCAAAGTATTGAGCACTAAGAACGTGTGCGTCTTTCTTCTGAAACAAGTAGAAATTATGCCAAACAGATAAAAAAAGTACGCCATTCTTCCATTGTTGGGTTTATTTATAGAAAATTGTGCCATCTTCATGTGGCACACTTTTTATGCTTCTACACTTAGTAAGGCCGGATACGCCAATGTGTTCAAATACTATGCGCCATTTAGTCCATGCGACATTCAAACTAACTCTGAGGAAAGTCTCCATCTATGTGGTAAAATAGCTATGTTCTAGCCATATACATTACTATGATACAATATTAATTTCTCTTGACGCTTTGTAGTCTGTGCAGGCAACGGTTACGAGACATACGTTAGTGTTTATGTCAGCATCATCATTATCTTTTGTCAGTATACAGTTGTGCAGTACCACGTGTATATATGACAAATTCCCCTATGTGGTAGGGTCTTATGCGAAAAAATAGTTTCATCCGACATGGTAGAGTATTGATTATGGGGCGGAACAGTTATGAAGCCGAGAAGATTTTGGGCATTTAAATGTCTATACATTTCGAATCATTAATAGCAAATCATTTACAAATGACAGCGAGCATTTGAGTACAAATTCTGAATCGTTGTAACGCGTTCCACGTGTCACGTCGATCGGGTTATGTGTGTCTGTTCAAAACAAAGTTATGTGTCTCATCAACTTCAGAAGCCTATGCGGCTAAACAAACTATGTGGCAGAGTCAAAAATTAGTGACTTTTCAGATTCTGATGCATATAGCGTTACAGTGTGGATGACCATAAATAGCAGGGACATGTGATTCCCAAATCCATCGAAAGCTGAGTACTTTTTAGCCCAATTGCTGCTTTTCTTGCCAGTGAGCCGAGAGTTAGTAACTTTTCTTCTTTTTCCAATCTTTGCATCTGGATAGTCAACGGAGTAAAAAAGTCGACCGCAGACTTGATCTTCCCGGCTCCAATCCCCAGATTCTTTTGTACTTAGAATCATCAGTGTTAGGTTTCTTATTGTACTATTATTTGTTAATTTGCTATAAAGTTCAAACCCGGCTTTTTTGTAATGTCTACAAAAATGGCGACTCTGTTGGGGACTTCCTTCTCCTCCGACGAGAAGGCGTTGGCACAATCCGATGCATCTAAGATTGAAACTACTTAAAGATATTGGATGTGCAATTCGACCAAAAAGACTATGAAGCTATACTTTCAGGAGAGGACTCAGTTCCATCACCACGAGCCATGAAGCCGAAGAAAACTCGCAAAGTTTGGTTGTCTGAAGCTTATTATACCTTTTCTGTCAGTATGCTAGAAGATATGGACACAAGGGGAGTTCTGTCAGTCGTAGAGCTAAAATACAGTAACCTTCCTACAACAACCCCTTCAGCTGAACACAACCAAGAAAAAATGAATGTGTCAAAAGGGCATATGGGCACTCCAGAAGAAAAGCTAGAGTTTATGCGTAAGCTTAGCAAAAGCTCCGAAGCTGCTGGAAGAGAAATTCAGGGCTTTGCTAGCCCACAAACTCCAATATTGTGTTCCATATGCCAAAAGAAGAATCATAGTGCTCAACACTCAAGTATTTCCAGAGAAAAATACTACGATGCCAATGACTTAAGTGTTCAGTTCTCTATTCTGTCTATAAGCACCTAGGAGGGTGGGTGAAAGAAGAAGTCCAAGGGGATGAATAGTGATGACTCCCAAGCCATGCGCATGAAAAGCATATTCCCCCATGCGTCAATGATCATGAGGCTGGACCAAATACCTTAAAGCTTCAGTGTATACGAAAAAGGAAGGGTTCTATCTTTGATAGACTCTCTGACTTTATGTGGTCAGATTTTCAGGTGGACTTAGATATGGATTCCTTGTACTATGCTCCATTGGGTGCTAAGTCATAAAAATCCAAGCCAACTCGAGCTATGCGTGCCAAAGCAGCTGCTCAAAAGTCTTTCAAAAATGACCTATGCAGCCAGTTTAGCCATGCACATGGTCATAAAGCACCAACAAATCCATGCCAGGATTCGGTCCATGCGCATACCAAGGGTTTAAAGGTAAAATTTCCCTCTTCAGACTTGCGTAACGTGTTGTGTCACAAATAAAAAATAAGGGAAACTGCTGCAACACATGAAATGCCTTCTTTAGGGCATCAATGTGCAAGTTTAATCATCAACTATTGTTGTTCCAAAATAATAGAAACTCCAGTAAGGCAGTCCTTGTTTTAACGACTACATTAAACATCACTAGTCCGACATCACCTCAAAAAGGTGGTGTTAAGTGATGACGAAAGTGAAGATGAATTACTCTTTGTTTTTTCCTATCATCTTAGGGGTCCCCTCCTACGAGGTCAAACCCAAAGAAGAAGAAGCCTTCAAAAGAAGGTTCATCTAACCCTTCGGTTAGTACATCATGAAGTCAGATGAGGGTGCCAACTTTAGTTCCACCATCACAACGACCACGTACTCCTCTAAGTCGTTTGGGGAATATTCCTACTGAAGGCGTGTTTCAGAACACTCGTTAATAGTCAAGGTCTTTGTCACAAGAAGATGAACCACAAACAGGGGTAGCATTTCTCCTATGGTCCATATTAATCTCTTATTCCAAGAAGATAGTTTATCTCATGGAACAAAATATGACATGACTGGGGGTAGTATCCCTCTACACACCATGGCAATAAGCAAACCTTCAGAAGCAGGGGGTAGCACTTCCCCTGATTTTGAAGATAATGCAAGAATGACAACTTTTCTCGAGGACGACGTGTCCCAGGAATCAAAAATAGAAAGTGTGGGCTCTACTGCTCCTTCCAATAGTCCTCATACAATGCAAGTATATATGGCTGGTAATAATAATGAAGAAGGTAGCAGAGACCGCCAACTCCTTGATGCCTTAGAAGCAATGGTACAAGGCATGAATACATTAATACAAATATTCATACAAGAAATACGGGCAGCTAGGGTTCCACCACTACATGTTCCAGAATAAACCAACCAAGCCTCGATAAATAAACATGAGACCGTGGTACCTAACAATACCTTTGCTCCTTCGAACATCGGTGGCATTTTGCCAAAAATGCATCAGGTTCCACCATCAACTACCCTATAATCGGCTACAGACGATACTCAAGAAGTTATCAAGGAGTTGCATGCTCGATTTGATGCCTTGAACAATCGAGAAAAGCTTCAGAAGCTTGGAATAAGACAATTTTATCCTCTTGAATGGAATAATATTATCTTTTCACCCAAATATAAGCCACAATCATTGATTCCATTTGATTGGAAGATATAACCACATCACTACATGAACTACTTCGAGTTTATGACAGGCTATTTACCATGTGACGATGCTTTACTCACTAAGCTATTTATCGAAGCTTTAACCAATATAGCTTATAAATGGTTCTGTAGCCTTCCAAACAATTCTATCATGTCATTTGATAACCTCTGTCGGCTCCTTCTTTCCAAATTTTATGATGGTGGAATGGACATGACTATGTCCACCCTCATCGACATAGCTCAAGGGAAAAAAGAAACTATACGTGCCTTCATAGAACGCTTTAGGCAGACAACTTTAAAGATGCCTCATGGTATTCCAGAATCTGTGCTTATGGATATATGCCAGTAGTAAAACTTTGTATAGGCACAGCCCAATTCGAAGAATGGTCCACATTCAGCGCAAATGCTGACCTTGCAGAGACAAATGAAAAAATGTCCATCTCTTGGGGATTAAAATACCTGGTCCAGACGACCGGGGAAAGCGCCTATAAAATAATAACAACCACAATGGTAAAGGGAAGGAGGCTCTTACTGTCAATGTCTCCAAAGGCTCTTCGAAGCCCAAGCATGCTGAAGAGTCTAAACCAAAGAAACTTATTCCTTCGATGACGATGATGTTGTTGACATCTTCAATGTCCTGATAAAGGGTAATAAGCTTAAATTACCTAACAACAAACAATCGGAGGAGGCAAACAAAATCAATGACCCCAAATATTGTCTTTTCCATCGATATGTACATCATCCTACCAGGAATTGCAATGTACTAAAGAGGCGTATACAACAATTGATAGATTCCAAAGCTATCACGCTGACTTCTGATAACAAAACATTCACTTCTAATATGGTATCCCTCAAGTTCGGTGATTTCCCTATGATGGAGATCCAAGATTGCGTTGTACCTATTCCAAAGGTAATGATGGAGATCGTTAATCTTCTACCGAACTGTAATCAAGCAAAGGCGTTGGTAACACTCACTAGTACACGTAGTAAAATCATGTGGGTATATCCAGACCTCTTACAAGATATGGAACAAAAAGCAGCGGTGTCGAGTTCTAAAGCAAAAAAAGTAAGAAGTACAAAGCATGCGATATGGTTATCTCCAACTCTATGGTTGGGGGGTAGCAAACTTTTAAACCTGGAAGATCGACAAGTCTCATTAAACAAAGCTCACATGACTCATCAACAATGGTGTATGACAGGCAGTGCTCTGTTATATGTATCTCAACCAGCCTTAGGTGCAAGGCTAAATACAGAAGACAAGTCTGTCAGGATCTATCATCCAACCCCCATCATGGATGGAAAATTGTCCCAGTTTCATTATTATAGTCTGCAAAATTATCCCAGTTTCATCATTAGAAGGCGACGGCTTAAACTCATAAAAGGGACGACGTATTCCTTTGCTAGCAGACAATCATTACAGCCCAACTCGTACTGGATTGGGATATAAAAATATTATTCATCCCAATAAGACTAAGAAGATCTGTGGTAATCATAAAATATGTCACATGGTTCTTCCTGCCACCTTTGACAAAGCTTTATCCAGTGAAACTAGGTTTGGCAAAACTTTGTTGGCCTAATACTTAAGTTAAGTTTTTGAATATGACTAATCAATTAAATTTAGCATTATAATAAACATGCAATCACTATAGTTGCATATACTTAAACTCAGCATTGTCCAAATATGCAATAATGTTATAATATTTATTTTTGTGTATTACTGTGTTCGTCTAAAATGTATTTATAAAAATCAATAAGCAAGATCAGATATGGACATATGCAATGAAGAAATGTTGATGAGCCAAAGATGACGTTATACTAGAAGATTTTTCTGAACCGCATACGACATCTTCGTAGCCTCGCACTCGGGGGTTCCGCTACCTGGTCAGCAGACGGGGTCGAGGGGGTAGCGCCCCTCGTGGGGGTTCGGGGGTGAAGCCCCCGAAAGCTATTTAGATTTTTATATCTATTTATCTTTGGACAACTGTCGTAAAGGGAAAAGGCATCTTCAAGACAATGGACGTTTCAGAAGATTTGCGTTATCAGAGTTCTCATAGTTTTTCTTTTGTTCTATATTTTTATTTTATTTTATTAGGACAAAATGTATAATGGGTTCACAGTTGGCACTAGGGATATCGCTTAAACCCATACTAAACCAAATCCTAGTCTACTCAAAATAGCCCAAAAACCTGAACCCAACATTCTGGCCTAAAGGAGACCGAACTTGGGTCAAACTCGGTCTAGGACCGAACTCGGTCCCTCTTGACCCAGTAGCCTCGGTTTTCAAGAATAAATCATTCAACACATGACCCAGAGATCAACGTTCAAATTTATGAACGTTGGGAGACCGAACTCATGCCGAACTCGGTCCTCCTAGATACTATAAATAGAGTCTCATTCCCGCATTTCTATGAACTCATTTTTATATTCAATCTTCTAATCTATTACATTCAGAGCTTTAATCTTCCCATTCACAAGATTAACTCCATAGCCTTTTAGTGCCAATGCAATTTCGATTTAGAAGTCTGATCGAGTTGTAAAGCTTGGTTTTGAAGTTACTATTCAGTAAAGTGTTTGAAGTCAATAAGCTCTTCGGATCAAAAGCTTGTGGTTGGAGTCGGCGTGCTTTTCAGATCAAAAGCACGTGGTGTCTATAAGAAGTTGCAAGTCTTCGGATCAAAACTTGTGCTATACACTATTTTAAAAATAGTGGATTAACACCGAGCAAGAGTACTCGGGCCTGGACTAGTCCTCCACGAGAAAAACCAGGATAAAAATCTCGGTGTCTGCATTTGATTTATGAACTATGCTTACTTACTGATACTCTGATCTTATTCCATATTATTTCGCATTTATTATTAGTTAGTTATCTGCCTTCAATTGTTAGTTGGTAAATATTGTCACAACACTTTATTCATCCACCCTCTAAAGTTGCCTTAAGGTCCTTCAAATGGTATCAGAGCAAGGTTATCTTTTATTGGCTTTATAACCTAAGAGTAGAACACACGGCAACTGTAAAATCTATATTCACTAGTGAAGGCCAATCCACAAATAGACTACCTCTGTTTGATGGAACCAACTACACATAATGGAAAACATAGATAAGTTTTTATCTCAAGTCACTAGATTTTGACCTATGGTCAATAGTTATAGATGGCTACAGAAAGCCAGCTAGAATTATTGTAGATAGTATCTTAATAGAAAAGCCTAATGATAAATATGCTGATCTAGAGAAGAAACTAGCTAGTCTTGATGCCAGAGCTATTAATGCTTTATTTTGTGCTGTAGATATGACAAAATTCAACAGACTATCCATATTACTACTTCGTACGAGGTCTAAAAACTTCTCGAGGTGACTCATGAAGGAACCACTCAGGTGAAGGAGTCCAAAATAAGCAGACAGACTCTATAAGAGTACGAGACATTCAAGATGAAACCAAATAAGACCCTCACTCAGATGTTCATAAGATTTTTTGACATCCTCAATCCTCTATCCTCTATTGGCAAGGAGTACAACAACCATGAAAAGATCCGCAAGGTGCTTCGGGGACTAACCAAGAATTGGAACACAAAGACTACTGCAATCATTAAAAGAAACGACCTCATTGTTATGACTCTTGAGACACTGATAGGAAAACTGATAACTCACGATCTAGACCTTGAAGAAATTGAAGAGTCAACTCCCAAAGAGTAGGCCATTGCATTCAAGGTGCATCACAAATGAGTGTCTGACGATGCTTCTGAAGATGAAGAAACAGATGATGATTCAGACAATAAGGAGCTAGCCTAAATTTCTAGGAGTTTCAAATAATTCTTGAAGTTTGGAAAATCAAACTGAAAGAAGAGCAATATTGAAGAAGAACCAATTTGCTACAACTACAGAAGGCCATGTCACATGATAAAAGATTGCTCTAAAGCAAAAAAGGGAGAATCAATATGAACGATCAAACATAAGAGGATCTTCATCTCACAAATATGCAAATACAAGCATCTAGTGCGAAAGTGAAGCTAGCAATTCTGAAGAAGAAAGTCCTCAACATGCTGCAAATGCATGCTTAATGGCATTAACTAACGAGGTAAAAGATAATCCTTTATTTGAATTTTTTTCTTATGATGAATTATCTGATGCTTTCAATAATTTATTTGAAGATCACAAGAAGCTTAGGAATAATTATAACTAAGCCCGAAAAGATATTGTCTTATCGGCTTGAAAATGAAAAGCTTACTTGTTTATTATATGAAGTTAGAGATACTTCCTTTTCTGATAACTCTGTTGAGATTTCCACACTTAAGCTTAGACTGCATAAGGCACTTGAATGCTTTAAGAAAATCATTCAAGAAATATGCTAACCTTAAGGAGAAATTGGAATAAAAAAAAGTATTCTATTGCTTCACGAAGAATTGATGCTCTTATTATTAAATATGATGATTTATATACTAGCTCTAAAAAGTTAGAGATTAGATTGGAAAAACATGTAATGCAACCTATGACTCAATCTAACACAAATCATGTGACTCATCACAAAGTCAAACATGACAGATCATTTGTAAATGAAGCAAGCAAGGCAAAAGATTCACACAATCATGTCTTTATCAATACACAACCACGGAAGAATGTTCATATCACACATCGTATCTATACACCTACTTCAAACATAAATAGTCATGTTACATGTCACCATTGTGGTTTTAAATGACACATATCCAGACAGTGCAATATTAGAAAATAAGTTGATATGAATTTGGTTCCCAAAGCTAATAAATGTGGATCCAAATTTATTTTGATACCAAAGTCTTTGCCTAATATTTTAGGTGAAGCTTGTTACGTTGGAACTTAGCACCGATGATAATGTTGGTGATTGCAAAGCTACAAAGGCCATCTTTCAAGCAAGTACACCAACATAAATATGGCCACTTGAGCCACCTTGGTAACATGCTAAACGTTTCTTCCTAGAATGGCTAAAATTGTAGAATATAACATATTTTTAATCAATGTTTTGTTACTATATATTATTGATATCTTTAGTTGTTATTTATTTAAATCGATGTGAGATGTGATAGTAGCATGCTTAGTCAATTTTCTCGTAATTACTTCTATCCAGCATGACTATTTGTTTAGCTAAAATATTAGTTCACATTATGGAGTCATTTACTAACTTTTTATTAATATGGCACAATTGTCTATACATGCTTTATAACTTTTAGTAAACTTTATTCATCAAAAATTAGAGATTCTGGATTACGATAATGTATAAAGATATAATTTGCTTAAATTTCTTTTAATCTAAATTCTTTAAAGTTAAGATTACTTTTGGTTATAAGCCGAAAGGGTCCTTCTGTCAAAAATGCATAAATACCTAAGCGACACGATACTTAAGTGTCTTGACCACCGCTAGCTGGGGTCCGGCCCCTGTAGCTAACCCAAGATGATCAACACTTTATTGAATAATGATTTGTTAAATGTCTATTGTAATTGTTTTCAGAATACATCAGTGAATCTGAGCCCTACTTTTTGACTTCAAGTTGACAACTTTTAGTATAGATAATGACACTATGACTTTTAGTAAGCCCTACTTAGTATTTCTAATTATTTCAGAACTATGTCACTTAGTTTAAATTTGAGTTTAGACTTTTGCTAGTTGCAATGATATGCATATTTTTTTCTTAACTACATGATTTTTGTAGTATTTAAATCCTTATATGTAAGCCTATATTATATATAGTTTAATATTTCCAAATCTTTTGAGATTTATTGATATTTGATAGAAGATGTTTAATTGTCTCTTGCTTATGATTAAATGTGCATATTTACTTATGTTTCTCTTGTATTATTGTTACCCATTATTTTATAGTAATTTTATGCTATGTATTGAATATGTCTGCATCTAGTTACCTTCAATTGGTAAGTATATTATTATGATATGCAAGTCAATATTTTATACATGATTTTTTATGTTGATATTCTAGCTACTTACTCTTCATTTTCCACACGATCATGTTATATGCCTTAGTTACTCACCTTGTCTTTATAATATATTTTTGGTTTGCAGGGAAGCAGTAAACTAGTTACTTTATGCATATTCATCAACATCTTATATACTAAGGGGGAGCTTATGCACAAGTAGAAGCTTTGGTAATATCAGCTGCATCAATATATCCTATTACGAGGGAGCTTCTTTTTGATCATTTCAATGGGAGGAGAAGTAAGTTTAAGTATGTGTAAGTATTAATAATTTTCTCAATGTAAGTATTAATATATATAGAAATAGTTTAAGTAGTATACTTATAGTGATATATGCATCGATTATATCTATCTTAAACTTAACTGATTTTCCATAATAAAAAAAGGGAGATTGTTGGCCAAATTTTTAAGTTGAGTTTTTGAATATGGCTAATCGATTAAGTTTGGCATTATAATAATCATGCAATCACTGTAGTTACATCTACTTAAACTCAACATTGTCCAAATATGCATTGACGTTATAATATTTCCTTCTGTGTATTGCTATGTTCGTCTAACATGTGCTTACATAAAGCAATAAGCAAGATTAGATATGGACATATGCAATAAAAAATTAATAATGAGCCAAAGACGACATTATACTGAAAGATTTTTTTGAACCGTCTACGACATCTCCAGAGCCTCGCACTCGGGGGTTCTGTTGTCCTGTCAGCAGACGGGGGTCGAAGGGGTAGCGCCCCTCGTGGGGGTTCGGGGGGGGGGGGGGAAGTCCCCGAAAGGTATTAGGATTTCCAGATCTATTTATCTTTGTACAGCTGCCATCAAGAAAAAATGCGTCTTCAAGACAACGGACGTTCTAGAAGATTGGCATCATCGAGTTCTCCTAGTTTTCCTTTTATTTTGTATTTTGTATTTTTTTATTTGGAAAAAATGTACACCAGGTTCATAGTTGTCACAAGGGAGCTCAAACCCATACTAAACTAAAACCTAGCCTACTAAAAATAGCCAACAAACTTGAACCCAACATTTTGGACTGAAGGAGACCGAACTCGGGCCAAACTCGTTATAGGACCAAACTCGGGCCAAATTTGGTCTAGGACCAAACTTGGGCTGAACTCGGTCCTTTGGACCCAGTAGCCTCAGTTTTCAAGAATGACTCATTCAACACAAAACCTGGAGCTCAAGGTTCAAATTTATGAACGTTGGGAGATCGAACTCAGTCTCCCTAGAGCCTATAAATAGAGTCTCATTCCTTCATTTCTATTCATTAATTTTTATATTCAATCTTCTCATCTATTACATTCAGAGCTTTAATATTCCCATTCACAAGATCAACTCCATAACCTTCTAGTGCCAATGCGTTTCTGATTTAGAAGTCTGATCGAGTTGTAAAGCTTGGTTTTCAAGTTACTGTTCAGTCAAGTATTTGAAGTCAGCAAGCTCTTCGGATCAAAAGCTTGTGGTTGAAGTCGGCGTGCTCTTCGAATCAAAAATTCGTGGTGTCTGTAAGAAGTTACAAATATTCAGATCAAAACTTATGATGTACGATATTTTAAAAATAGTATATTATCACCGAACAAGAGTACTCGGGCCTGGACTAGTCCTCCACGAGGGAAACCAGGATAAAAATCTTGGTGTCCGTATTTGCTTTCTGAACTCTGCTTACTTTCTGACACTCTGATTATACTCTGATCTTATTTCTATATTATTTTGCATTTATTATTAGTTGGTTATCTGCCTTCAATTGTTAGTTGATAAATATTCTCACAACACTCTATTCACCCCCTCTAGAGTTGCCTTAAGGTGCTTTAAACTTATCTACAGACCTATGATCTCGTTCAAGAAGATACTACGCCCTCAACTACCGATGCACCTGCTACTCCAATAACACCTGAAGCCGGTTCATCAAAGCTTCCAGAACAAAAAGAGACTCACTTTAATAAGTCTTTGAAGAAAAACTCTCCTCCAGGACTCAATAAGCCCTACAACTTCGATATATTATCATAGCTTGCTAATACGCCAACGAGGTTGCCAATTTTTGAGCTCATTTGTCTCTCTAAAGAAAGTCGTGATGCTCTAAGCGAGGCATTGCAACATGCAGACTCCTATTTAGCTGAAATCGAAAAGCCAGATGAAGATCCTGCTGCATGTCCCTTTTGCCATAGTGTGATGGAAAGAATTTCCGACATTACTTTCTCTCAGGTGGATATGTTGTTGAAAAATAATCGTCATGATAGGCCTCTGTATTATACTAGATATATTGGTGCTATCAAGGTATGCACATCGATCTCGGCTCATCACTCAGCATAATTCTAAGGAGCCTGCTTTAGATTCTTGGGATTCCCATGAACCACTTGTCTGCAAAAAATACAAATATTTGTGGCTTCAACGCTGGAAGAAGCTATCCCCTGAGAAATATTCGCCTAAAATATCAAATAGGTGATCTACTTACTGAAGTCACTTGCTACGTCATCGACGTTAATGTATCCTACAACGTCTTACTAGGGCACCCCTAGATACATGAGAACATTATTGTAACCTCTATTTTATATCAGTGCTTTAAGTTCGTTGACAGCGACGGTGTGGTTAGAACCGAGTTTGTTGATGTTGACCCATTCAATGGGGGTAAAGGACTACTACTTAGATTCAGTATTATACAAACAAATACACTAAGAAGAAAACAAAAATAATGATGATGATGAAGCATATATAAATCCTGCCCCAGAAGGTCCTTTAAATATTAGTATAAAGGGTCGTATTAAGGACACACCTACTCCCTTTGTGGTAAATATCTGCAAGAAAACCAATCACAATGCCCCAGAACCACTTGTGATAAAGCAGAAAATAATCCTGTCCCAGAAGGTCCTTTAAAGATCCGTGTAAATGGTCGTGTTAAGGACACACGTACTCCATTTGTGGTAAATATCCTTAAGAAAACCATTCACAATTCCCTAAAGCCACTTATGGTTAATCTTCGGAGGACACCCGACGAAGAAAAAATAGAATCACTTCTATAAGTTAAGCTCTCAAAGAAGTACCAAAAAAGGCAGCGCCCATAGTGGTCAACCTTTGTTGCTCCAAAACTTTAATACCTGAGGGGACTCTCATGTGTCAATCTGCAGCTAAAATTACATTAGTTGTTAATATTAAAGATTCTATAATCGAATAAACTGATGTACCCTCCCTGGACGATGCTATTCCTAAGAAAAAAATATTGTACTTCCTGAATAAAGGACTGTCTTTGAACTACTCTGATGTCTATGTATTAGATATTTTTTAGATTATGGGTTAGGATTACATCTCAGTATGCTAGTAATCTCAGCTCATACAAAGACCAACGTCTTCCAGTATGATGATCTCATCTTCGAAGTTCCAGTAAGGAGAAAAGGAGATAAACCTATAATCTTTGGTAGGGTCGAAGTAAAAAGGGATTATCTAGTCGATGATTCAGAACACGATAATGGTAGAATGCAACTTTACCATTATAAATCTCAAGCAAAGGACCTTATTCAGAAGATGGGTTACAATCTAAAAAGTAACCAAGGTCTTAACTATGGCAAAGGGCGATGTCTACTATTGTATCATTTTGCTCTAAATGGCAAGCCTGAGACTTATTACCAACGAACGCATCATGGTCTGGGATATGTTGTGGTGCCCCGTTCCCCCTTTACGTGGAGCGCGAATAAGAAATACTTTCAGTATCGTTCGATCGGGATAGATTGAATCAAGATCTTTTCCTTATTATAGATTTTCTCTTCGGAATTGATTTCCATATTCAGTGGACCGTGCCCCAAGAATGGACTTAGCGGCAGAGTCAAGAGGGACCTCTCCGCTGCAAGTTTTCTTGCCTAGTTTTTGTTGTCGTCTTGTTCCTTTCGTCCTTTTGAGTTGGTTTTTGGATTTTCATTTTCTTGAACGGTTTTGATGGATTTTATTGCTTTTGTTCATTGAACTGTATTTTATTTTGAGCTCAGAAAGAGTAGAAGATGTATTGATCATCTGTTCATGGCAATGCAGGTGATCATGCAGTAGACGTCGTATGAGCGGAGTCTTGAAGTACCTCTTTTCTTTCCTCTCTCCAACCAACTTGTGAGTAGCTATAATTCGATTTAGTTGATCCTTCTTCCAAGTATACACATCTAAAATCTTGTCTTCTTAATTTTTTTGATCAAACGATACCATAATAACTAAAAGATGTTAAGATAAAAAGAAATAGACTTGGATTACTTGTGCTTGTCAACCAACTTGTGAACGGTTACCTTGTTGCATACTAGTTAGTTAAGAATTTTCTTTTAATATGTTTTAATTCTAGCTAGAATATATATACACTTCTTCTATTATTGAACTATGTATATAACACACCTTGCTATAAAATATACTAAATTGGGAGACTATGCAAAACAGATCATGCTATGTTACTTGTCTTGTGCTCGTATTACCTTAAACTGTATCGTTTGATAACATAGTATTAGAGATTTTTGATCACGGACAACTTGTGCACAAGGTCATAGTTCTTGCGGACGGTTACTGGGGCACTGGCACCAATTCGATCCGGACGAAACTTCATGTTAGTCTTATGTGTTGGACGGAATGGCTTATAGCGCCTCATGTGCTTTCGTTGCATACCATCCTCGTCATGACTATAACTCGTCCACTATGGCATCGCACCAGTGATCCCCATGTATATTTAAACTGTGCAAGCTAAGTTTTTCTTCGTGGCAGGGAAGGTCATGGTAAGTATTGTGTAGGTGGTTCAGACGGACAAGTAAAAGTCACCGAACGGTAGATTATTTAATTTTGTAAACTTTTATATCTAATTCTTGCTTGTAAAATGGACTAAGGTAAGATAGAAAGATCACATAATAACTTGCATGCTTCATAAAAATAATATGTTGATTTGTATAGTTGGGTTAGCTCGCCTTCACCAGTGCATTTTGATATGTACTGAACCTTATTGAAACAGGTTTCCCGTGCCAAGGAGATCCTGAAAGAAGCTAGAGTGACTTCCCAATCCAGTCCACCTACCGGTACGCCCTGATCGTGCCTTCGAAGAGACATTTTAAAGTTCTAGGAGCTCGTGCACATAACTTATTCAGCTCCGTGGAAAGGCGATAGCTTTGCCCAAAGGTGTCTATAGTTTTGAAGTTTTAGTAAAATGATGTAATGTACATGACAGTTATCTCATTTTTGAGTCCACTTTTGTAAGCCCGTGCAGCAATTATCCGACTTGTTCAAGAGTTTGTAAAAGATGTTCATTATCAATAAAAAGAACTTTTCCATGTTTCAATATTGTATTTTAATTATCTGCGTACTCTGAATATGTGCTCGTTATATAAAATACCTTGGCCTTGTGCGTTGTGCAACCTAGGCACGCACGACGTCATGCCCGGGGGACGACTTTCGATTCTATGGAATCGGGGCATAAAATATTGGTATCAAAGCAAAGCTTCAATTTCCTTGACCCTCGTGTCAAAAAAGTTTCTTTAATGATCTATTCCCTATGTGAACTCTTGAACTCGTTTGGC
Source organism: Iris macrosiphon (assembly GCA_036927795.1). Lineage (NCBI taxonomy): Eukaryota > Viridiplantae > Streptophyta > Magnoliopsida > Asparagales > Iridaceae > Iris > Iris macrosiphon. The sequence goes on along the minus strand of JAYESA010000006.1, from coordinate 111,619,535 downwards.
CAAAATAAGATACATTCTATACAATAAATCCATAATACATTATGAGCCTGATGCAAGTTACTTTTTTTTCAAGTAATAACTCAAGCACAAACATTGGTGCTAGCACTTGGAGAGGTACAAGCACAAAAAAGTAGTTTCGCTACCTTGGGAAGTTCCAGAAGCCAGCGAGCCATGCCCTCCGTTGACCCGATTGAGCGAATGCTGCGGGTGCTTGAAGCAAGCCAACATAGGGATGAGGCTCTTCATGAGCGAGTCGAGAAGAGGGCGAAAGAGCGACAGAGCAAGTTTGAAGGCAATCTAAAAGTCCAATTTGTAGTCCAATAGAAGTAGGTAGATGCCCTACAACAGATTGTTTAGACCTTAGCCTCCAACCATTCTGCGATGACAGCAGCAGAACTGGTGGAACGACCTATGCCTAAAGTCGAAATGCCTCAAAATCCAAAGAAGAAGGAAGTGACTACCTTCGACTTTGCTGACTTCAAGAAGGTCTGCAACTCGCCTTTCAATGGGACTGAGGATATGGTCATGGCTCTAGATTGGCTGGTAGAGCTTGAGGATCACTTCAAATTGCTCGAGATACTTGTGGAAAAACTTGTTGCATGAGCCCCAATACAGCTCCGTTTGAACATGCATGATTGGTGAGACATGCATCAAAGATCTCTCTCAGTAGGTGATAAAGCGGAGACGATCGCGTGGGCTACCTTCCATGGCGCGTTCGAAGAGGAGTTCATACCCCCTCCCGTATGTCGGCAAAAGGAGAACGAGTTCGTGCAGCTTAGGCAAGGCAATATGACCATGAAACAGTACTCCGCTAAATTTAATCGGCTCATCAAATTTGCAAGCTCATACCTACCTGATGTGGCGAGTCGTGCAAGACGATTCGAAGGAGGCTAGTGACCTGCCATCCATGCACACATAGTCGTTCCCCAATACCTGACTATACAGGAAGTTCTCAATCATGCCCTTTCCTTTGAACCGTAGTATCTTTCAGTTGTTGTCAGCACTGTGCATACTTCCAATCACTAGCACCCTAGCAATACAGGAGGAAACACGGCTCCAAAGCGTCCAAATAACGATGGTTAGCAGAAGGGAAGTTCAGGGTAAACATATTTTTCTGTAGGAAGCCAGGGCACACCATCAGCGAATGTCGCAAGAAGCACGGATTATGCCTTATTTGTGGTGATCCAAACCACGAAATTCATGACTGCCCGTGCTACTCTGAATGCCTCCCTCAACATCCAAATTCTGCCATAGCACCTCAAGCTAACCAAGCCACGCCGCAGCAAGACCATCGTCAAGCTCAAGGTCGGGTGTATACTTTGACATGGGAAGAGGCCCAAGCATCGAACACCGTTGTGTCAGGTAAATTACTTTTTAATAACATTCCTTCTCCCGTGCTATTTGATTCTGGTGTAACGCATAGCTTTATATCCACTAATTTTGTCATGGAAAATATGATAGAAATGACACCATTATATCTAGAACTTAGTATTAGCACCCCGTCGGGCACGAAGATACCTGTCCGTTTAGTATGTCAGGACGGTCACGTCTGTATTGGGGGAAGAAAACTCTCGCTCGATGTGTTAGTCCTAGATGTTCGGGATTATGACATCATTTTGGGGATGGATTGGCTCTACGCTAGCTCGACAACTATTGAATGTGCAGAGAAACGGGTCGTCTTTTGTCTACCTGGAGAGGCCAAATTCTGCTACATGAGTAGTTCAGCAACAAATACGTCAAAGACCTGCATGGTAATTTCTGCGATGTCAGCTCGATGGATGCTACACTCTGGATACGAGGGATACTTAGCGTCTGTTTGGGATACATAGCTGGATTGTGCAAACATTGAGTCTTCTTCCGTTGTGACAGAAATTTTTGATGTGTTTTCGAGGGAACTACCTGGCATACCACCCGACCGAGAAATCGTGTTAAATATCGATACCTTGCCTAATACCCAATCGATTTCCAAATCCCCGTATCGAATGGCCCTTGCTGAACTAAAGAAGTTAAAGTGCCAACTACAAGAACTACTTGACCGTGGATGTATTCGTTCGAGCATGTCTTTTGGCGTGCGCCTATATTTTTTCTAAAGAAGAAAGATGGGACGTTGCGACTATACATAGATTATCGGGAGCTAAATAATGTCACTATCCGAAACAAGTATCCCCTGTCCAGGATTGATGATCTCTTTGATCAGCTATAAGGGGCATCGGTGTTTTCAAAGATAGACCTTCGCTCTGGCTACCACCAATTAAAGATCAAGCTAGAGGACATGCCGAAGTCAGCATTTTGGACCCGCTATGGCCATTATAAGTTTTCTGTCATGCCGTTTGAACTGATGAATGCTTCTACCGTATTCATGGATTTGATGAACCGTGTGTTCCGACCATTCCTCGATAAGTTTTTGATAGTATTCATAGACGACATCTTAGTATACTCGAAGAATAAAGATAAATACGTAGGACACCTGCGGATGGTGCTTCAAACTCTTCGAGACAATAAGTTGTTTGCGAAGCTAAGCAAGTGCAAATTCTGGTTGGGCAGCATATCTTTTCTCGGACATATTATTTTCTCAGAGGGCATCTCAGTCAACCCAAGAAAAGTTGAAGCCATCGTGAAGTGGAAGAGACCTGAGTCGGCCAACGACATTCGAAGCTTCCTCGATCTAGTAGGCTACTACAGGAGATTCATAAATGATTTTTCAAGGATCGCTTTGCCTTTGACTGATCTCACTCGGAAGGGACTAACGTTCGTGTGGTCGGACAACTGTGAAGCTTCATTTGTGGAATTAAAGCAATGACTTGTCTCAGCACCAATTCTTACTCTTCCGGACGGACCTGATAATTTTAAGATCTATAGCGACGCCTCAAAAAAGTGTTTGGGATGTGTCCTTATGTAGAGGGACAAAGTGATAGACTTTGCGTCGAGGCAGTTAAAGCCACACAAAAGGAACTATCTAACGCACGATTTAGAACTTACAGTAGTTGTGTTTGCGTTAAAGTTATAGCGGTATTACCTATATGGCATGCCGTATAAAATCTTCATGGATCACAAAAGCCTCAAGTACCTCTACACTCAAAAGAATTTGAATTTACTACAATAACGTTGGCTTGAACTCCTTAGCGACTTTGACTTGATGATCAGATATACCCTAGGAAAGGGCAACATTGTAGCTAATGTACTGAGTAGAGTGTTTATTGGGAGCTTAGCTATCGATGACAGGCTGTGAAGGGATCTCGAAAGTTTGGGCATTACACTCTGAATCAGATATAAAAAGGGTACGCAGGTGGCTCAGTTACGCCTCAAACCGGACTTATTGGAGAAAGTTAAGTCCGCTCAGAAGGACGACCTCTTCCTAGAGAAGATGCATAATCTTATCTCAGCAGGAAAGGCGACCGACTTTGTGGTGAACATGGATGGAATGATGCGGGTGAAGAAAAGATTGTGTGTTCCTAACGATGCAAACCTCAGAAAAGCGATATTCACTGAAGCCCACTATGCAAGTTACACTTCACATTCAGGAAGTCCGAAGATGTATAGAGACCTCCGCACGATATTTTGGTGGCACGATATGAAAAGGGATGTGGCACTGTTCGTGTCGTAATGCATGGCTTGTCAGAAAGTAAATGCCGAACATCAGAAGCCGGACGAAGAGATGCAGAACCTTGCTATACTGGAGTAAAAATGGGAACACATAACGATGGATTTCATTGTTGGTTTGCCAAAGACGTAATGAAGAAATAATGCAGTATGGCTCATCATCGATCAACTCACCAAGTCAGCTTACTTTTTGACTATCAAAGTTACTTGGAGTGCCAACCGTTTGGCGCAGATTTACCTTAACGAGATCGTTCGACTCCATGATGTGCCTGTATCCATTATCTCCGATCGAGATGGACGATTCTTATCATGCTTCGGGGAGAGCCTTCAGTCAGTAATGGGGAAGAAGTTGAAGTTTAGCTTCGCCTACCATCCTCAAATAGATGGCCAAACCGAACGAGTAAACCAAATCCTCGAAGACATTCTACGGCTCTGCGCCTTGGACTTGAAGTCAATTTGGGACATGCATATTATGTTATCCGAATTTGCATACAATAATAGCTATCAATCCAGCATTCAAATGGTGCCATATGAGGCATTGTATGGGCAAAAGTACAGATCCCCTATCTGTTGGGATAAAGTTGGTGAACGACAAATTCTTGGCCCAGAGCTCGTAGAACAAATCGTCCAAAAGATCCGTTTGATCCTCAAACGGTTGAAGGTAGCACAAAGCAGTCAAAAAGAGTTACTCAGACTGCAGCATCGACCTCTTGAGTTCCTAGAAGGCGGTCATGTATTTCTCAAAGTCTTGCCCATCTGGAGATTTACCAGATTTGGAGCAAACGGGAAGCTAAGCCCAAGATTCGTCGGCCCATTCAAAATACTTAAGCGAGTTACCCCAGTCGCATATCAGATTGCCCCGCTACCGTCACTATCTAAAGTACACGATATCTTCCATGTTTTACTGCTTAGGAAGTACGTGTATGACCCGAGTCATGTGGTATATCTTGATCAACTGGACTTGAAGGCGGACTTGACGTATGTTGAACACCCTGTGCGGATCTTGGATCATAAGGAGAAGCTGCTTCGAAGTCATTCGGTTCCCCTCATACGTGTGCTTTGGAGAAATCATTCGGTTGAAGAATCGACCTGGGAGCTTGAGTCTGAGATGAAGGAAAAGTTTCCTTTATTATTTTATAGTGGTAGGTTATATTCCTAAGTTTCGTGGACGAATCGTCTTATTAGTTAGTTAGGATGTGGTGCCCAGTTCCCACTTTACAAGGAGTGTAAAACCCCTAATTTTGAAAACCGTATTAATTATTTAATTAAATTATAGTATTTATTAGCTAATTAGGAGAAATAGAATTTATTGGATTTTTATTTTTAGGTAATTGTGCATTTAGATATTTTACGGAGCAATTATAATTTTACCCTAATTATTTTCATGTAGGAGACCTTGTGATAATTGATAGATTTATTGTATGCACTAGTATAATTTCTAGAATTTTACATATATATATATATATATATATATATATATATATATATATATATATATATAAAGTTATTAAAAGAAATAGAAAAGAAAAGAATAGAAAACAAATAGAATTGAATAAGAAAAAGAAATAGAATAGAAAAAGAAAAAGGGAATAAAAGATTAACTATTAAACCCTAACCCACTAATAAACCCAATATCCTAAAACCCGTTAAAACCCCACCCGTTTACACCCCAGCAGCAGCTGCAAAGCAAAACCACGCACAACAGTTTCCCCCCGACCCCCGCGTTCTCTCTCTATATATAATAACTACTACGCCCAAACCCTAAAACCCTAACCCTAATTCTCCCTCTCCCCGACCCGAGTGCCGCCGGAGCCCAGAGCCACCGCCGGAGCACGCTGTGCCGCCGCCGGAAGTTCGCTCGCCGCGACCGCGAACACCCCGTACTGCAGAATTTAACTGCAGCGAAGCCCTGTATACGACTCGTTTTCCGCGCACTCGCTCGACCAAACTCGACCCCGTCTTCACTGATATGTTCATGACCTATCCCTCTTCCAATACTGTGTGTTAGTTTATCTCGAACAACGCGTAACCCTAGGCGAAAACTGAGACCAAGTTGACGAAAAACGATAACTTTTAGAACGCAGAAAACTGCGGTAACTACCCATGTTTACGGACTCGTATCTCCCACCACAGAGATCCGAATCTAATTTTTCTTCTTGCTTGTAAAGACCACCTAACCGAGATTAATTCATGTCAAATACAATATTTTAATTATTGATGTATGCTGAATTAATCAGATTGAAAATCATGAAAACCTACTTTTTCAACTTCCAAAAATTATGATATGGAGCGCGCTCCGCCAAACGGGACCGCCCCGTCGCTTATCGAGTGCACCAAAAGGCACGCATGGCATACCCAGACGTGTGGGCTTTCGCAGAAATTGATTCGGACGGGTGTACGCGTCGAAATTAGCCCGTATCCGAAAAATTTCTCCGTATCGTAATTTTTGTAAAATCCTGCGCCATTTAGTGTACGCTCGTCAGAATTCGACGAAACTTACATCATTGGACTTGTGGTATCACGCTGGTCCTGTGACCCAATTTTTATGCAATTTTGAGACAGTTGACCAAGTCGCCCATTAGTAGGCCCTACGGTTGACTTTTTGGGTGAATTTGTGTTCGGCTCACCGGAATCCAAAATTGGACGTACCGTTGAGTTCGTATTGACGTTTAGAATTGGTTTGACCTATTATTTGTCCCATTTAGAGACCTTTACCCCTGACACACTTTTTGGTGCAAAATGGGCCACATGTGGACCCCGCTTTTGTCACGACCCGATTTCGTAGAATCGTTGGGGCGTCCCCTGAATCGTGATATCGTGCAGGCCTGGGGTTGAGCCCGCACAAGGCTAAAGTATTTTGCATAACGAGCACATATTCAGAGTACGCAGATAAATTGAAACACAGATTTGAAACATGAAAAAGTTCTCTTTATTGATAATGAACATCTATTACAAACTCTTGAACGAGTCAGCTAATATGCCGCACGGGCTTACAAAAGAGATGACTCAAAATGAGATAGCAGTCCTGTACATTATATTCCTTTACTAAACTTCAAAAGATATAGACCTCCAGGCTGGAGGATAGCTTTGCCACGGAGCTGCATTTATGTATGAAGAGTTGCAAGCTCCTGTCTTCAAAATGCTTCAAAATGGCGCAATGAAGATGTGCCAACAGCTGGAATGGATCGGGAAGACGACTTCGGCTCCTTGCTCGGTTTGCCTTGGTGCGGAGAACCTGTTTCAACGAGGGTCAGGATATCGAAATATACTGGTGAAGGCGAGCTAACCGAACTATACTAATCAACACGTTATTTTAATGAAGCATGCATATTTGGTGGGTTTCTATCTTGCCTTAGTTCATTTACAAGTAAGCAGCATATAGAATTTACTGAAATGAACTTGCCACCATTCGATGGATTTTACCTGACCGTTTGAATCACCTACACAATACTTACCATGCCTTTCCTGCCACGAAGACACAAGTTAGTTTGCAACAGGTTTAAATATACAGTGGATCACTGGCGGGATGCCATAATGGACTATTTAGTCTTGAACGAGGATGGAATGCAGCAAAGATTCAGTAGTAGCTACAAACCATCCCGTCCAGATGCAGTAGACTACAGTGAAGTTTCGTCCAGATCGGATCGGTGCCAGTGCCCCAGCGACCGTCCGCAGGGACCAGTGACCTTGTGCACAAGTTGTCCGTGATCGAATCGGTATTGTTTATTAAGGCAACAGTTCATGCAGTTGAGGCAACACAATAGAAGACAAGCAGTATTTTCATGATTCAGTTGCATAGACTCTCGGTTCAGTATATTTCATAGCACAATTTAAAGGAGAACAAACATTCTAACTTGTACTTATGCATATGATAAATATTCCAAATGAACAAGCATGCGGGTAAGTAACCGTTCACAAGTTTGGATTATAAGCAGTATTAACCAAGACTATTCTCTTTTATCTTGGTAACTTTTATTATTACTTGGTATCATTTGATCGGGGCAAAGAAGAGTGTAGATTTATAGATGTGAAGCTTGGAAGCAGGGCTAGCTAATCAGGTTGGTAGCCACTCACTTAGATTGTTGGAAGGGATAAGGAAAGAGGCGCTTCACGACTCCGCTCGCAAGCCGCCTACTGCTCGTTCACCTGCATTACGAACAGCTCGATCAATACCTCTTCCACTTTTCCAATCTCGGAATTAAAGTGCAGTTCAATGAACGAAAATAATGAAAACCATCGAAACCGTTCAAGGAAAACAAGCAAATCCCAAAACCAACTCAAAGCACGAAAGCAACAAGCAACATCGAAAACTGAGACAATAAAAGATAGCAGCGGAGAGGTCCCTCCTGACTCTGCCGCTAAGTCGATCCCGGGGGCACGGTCTACTGAATATGGGAATCAATTCCGAAGAAACAAATCCATAACGAGGACGAGTTCTTAATTCAATCTATCCCGATCGAACGATACCATGTTGTGTTTCTTAGCTGTGCTCCCCGCACCGGAGGAACGGGGCGCTACATCCTACCCAACCAATTGGAAGTTTCATCCCAAAACTTAAGAATAGAACCTACCGTTAAGGATTATTGAGGCGGCTCAGTGGGCAGGCAGGAACGGTATGATCTGGACTCCCGCAAATGAGGCATTGCCCAAGTTTCTTGCGGCACTTTTCAGCTGTGTGCCCTGGTTTCTTACAATAAGCACATGGTTGCCCTGGGTTTCCTCTCCGTGGACCGCCGTGGTTAGGGCACTTTGCAGCAGTGTTTCCTCTATCGTTGCCTTGGCATTTGTGATTGTAGGTATGCACAGCGCCGGTAGAAACGTGAGGATACTGCGGTTCAAGTGATAAGGCGTGATTCATGACTTCATGCATTATCCCGTACTGATTATTGACCATGTGCGCATGGATGGCAGGGCGCAAACCACCTTTAAACTTTCTAGCTCGACTCGCTGCATCAGGTAAATAAGCCCTAGCGAATTTGGAGAGTCGGTTGAATTCGGCGGAGTATTGCTTTACTGACATACTGCCCTGCCGCAGCTGTACGAAATCATTCTCCATTGACGTTGTACTGGAGGGGGTATAAACTCCTCTTCAAACGTGGCACGAAAAGTCATCCACGAGATCGCCTCCTCTCCGTGATCAAATTGGAGAGATCGTCGATGCACGTTCCACCAATCGTGCGCGTTGAGGCAGAGCTGAAGTTGCGCGCAGGCGACGCGCTTCTCTTCGGGGACCTCTAACAGAGCGAAGTGATCTTCAAGTTCGGCCAGCCAATCTAGGGCCACGATGGGTTCCTCAGTCCCGTTGAATGGGGTATTGCAAACTTTTTTGAAGTGGCCAAAGTCGAAGGCAGTCACGTCCCTCGGCCTTGGAATTTACGGCATCTCTACTTCAAGCACGGGCTATTCCACCGGAGTCGGCACCCTTGCCGTGGAATGGTTGGCAGCCAAAGTTTGAACGATCTGTTGCAGGGTATCTACCTGCTTCTGTTGGACTGAGAATCGGGTCTCTAGATTGCTTTCGAACTTGGCTTGGCGAGCATCATCTCTTTGTCGTTGCGATTCTAACATTTACATCACCCGCTCTAGCGGGTCGACTTGAGATATGCCACACTGGCTCTGAGAGCTTCCCGAAGTACCCAAACTACTTTCTTGTATTTCGTTCGGTGGTTGCGCTGCAGATTGCGCTGGTGCCATTCTTTCAAAAGAAAGTAAATTGCATTAGGATCATAATATATTATGGACTTATTGCATGAACGTATTTCATTTTGGCCTAGCGAGTTCAAGAGTTCGCACAGGAATTTGATCGTTAAAGGAACTTTTCCAGCACGAAGTCTAAGAAACTTGAATCTGTGCTCTGATACCATTATGTCACGACCCGATTCCGTAGAATCGTTGGGGCGTCCCCCGAATCGTGATGCCGTGCGGGCCTGGGGTTGCGCCCGCACAAGGCTAAAGTATTTTGCATAACGAGCACATATTCAGAGTACGCAGATAAATTGAAACACAGATTTGAAACATGAAAAAGTTCTCTTTATTGATAATGAACAACTATTACAAACTCTTGAACGAGTCAGCTAATATGCCGCACGGGCTTATAAAAGAGATGACTCAAAATGAGATAGCAGTCTTGTATATTATATTCCTTTACTAAACTTCAAAAGATATAGACCTCTAGGCTGGAGGATAGCTTTGCCACGGAGCTGCATTTATGTATGAAGAGTTGCAAGCTCCTGTCTTCAAAATGCTTCAAAAGGGCGCGGTGAAGATGCGCCAACAGCTGGACTGGATCGGGAAGACGACTTTGGCTCCTCGCTCGGTTCGCCTTGGTGCGGAGAACCTGTTTCAACGAGGGTCAGCATGTCGAAACATACTGGTGAAGGCGAGCTAACCGAACTATACTAATCAACACGTTGTTTTAATGAAGCATGCATATTTGGTGGGTTTCTATCTTGCCTTAGTTCATTTACAAGTAAGCAGTATATAGAATTTACTGAAATAAACTTGCCACCGTTCGATGGATTTTACCTGACCGTCTGAATCACCTACACAATACTTACCATGCCTTCCCTGCCACGAAGACACAAGTTAGTTTGCAACAGGTTTAAATATACAGTGGATCACTGGCGGGATGCCATAATGGACGATTTAGTCTTGAACGAGGATGGAATGCAGCAAAGATTCAGTAGTGGCTACAAACCATCCCGTCCAGATACAGTAGACTATAGTGAAGTTCCGTCCGGATCGGATCGGTGCCAGTGCCCCAGCGACCGTCCACAGGAACTAGTGACCTTGTGCACAAGTTGTCCGTGATCGAATCGATATTATTTATTAAGGCAACAGTTCATGCAGTTGAGGCAACACAGTACAAGACAAGCAGTATTTTAATGATTCAGTTGCATAGCCTCTCGGTTCAGTATATTTCATAGCACAATTTAAAGGAGAACAAACATTCTAACTTGTACTTATGCATATGATAAATATTCAAAACGAACAAGCATGCGGGTAAGTAACCGTTCACAAGTTTGGATGACAAGCAGTATTAACCAAGACTATTCTCTTTTATCTTGGTAACTTTTATTATTACTTGGTATCGTTTGATCGGGGCAAAGAAGAGTGCAGATTTATAGATGTGAAGCTTGGAAGCAGGGCTAGCTAATCGGGTTGGTAGCCACTCACTTAGATTGTTGGAAGGGAGAAGAAAAGAGGTGCTTTACGACTCCGCTTGCAAGCCGCCTACTGCTCGTTCACCTACATTACGAGCAGCTCGATCAATACCTCTTCCACTTTTCCAATCTCGGAATTGAAGTGCAGTTCAATGAACGAAAACAATGAAAACCATCAAAATAGTTCAAAGAAAACAAGCAAATCCTAAAACTAACTCAAAGCACGAAAGCAACAAGCGACATCGAAAACCGAGGCAATAAAAGATAGCAGCGGAGAGGTCCCTCCTGACTCTGCCGCTAAGTCGATCCCGGGGGCATGGTCCACTAAATATGGGAATCGATTCCGAAGAAACAAATGCATAACAAGGACGAGTTCTTAATTCAATCTATCCTGATCGAATGATACCGTCTTGTGTTTCTTAGCCGCGCTCCCCGCATCGGGGGAACGGGGCGCTACAACTTTGACCCAAAATTATCGTTTTGCCCCTGTATCCAAATTGGACGAAAGGGTAGTATTTTATAGCTATTTTGCTTATTCTGGGAATGTTGGTGATGTTTATTTCAGCATCCGGAGACGTTCATTCTTAGGCCGTAGTTTCTGACTCTTGGTGTTTGACATATGGACTTTATATTTTGCAGCTCTCTTGTCAGGCAAGTATACCTTGCCACATTGTTTATAGTACTTTGCATGCTATTTATATTTCAGTATATTCATTGCATGTGTAGTTTCGTTCAGTCATTACTATATATTAGATATGTTGACACACACTTGACACCTAGTATCATAAGAGGACAACCATTAGGCGTATGGGCTTTAACCACTCTAGTAAACCGTAATATCTAGCTCGCACTACGGTAGTGTGTTGCGCTTGTCTCTACCCCCGCGGTATGTCGATTTCTGATGTCCACTGACGTGTGTGTGAGTTGTGAGATTTAGATCGTGTAGCCTACCATTGCCCATACGTCAAAAAGTTGTCCTCATTTGCATTCATATAGATTATCTTGTATAGCGTACTTATATATTTTTAAACATTATGCATGTTTACTATATTCAATTGGCTTGCTTCTATATATCTTGTTATGTCTCTCTGAGGACCTGGTCCCTTGCCAGGTATAGCCGACCATGAGTATCCGCAGGAGTACGGACCCGGACCTGACGCTTTACCTTCTGCCGAGGAGACCTTACCCACTGGGCATCATTGATTATCTCTAGCGATGGATACTTTAGCTGACACTCTTATATCATCACTTTATTTTATATAGGAGATTTTACTCTTCTCTCTCATTTTAGTTTGATATAGTCATTGGTAGTGGATTTGTCTCCACCCGACTATCATTGTTGGATTATTCAGACTCTTTATTCTAGTTTGGTTATTTCCTTTCTGTGACTTGTTGTGTGAATGAGATTAGTATTTCTGTGAATTGTGATAAAATAGATACCACATGTGAGTTTTATTCATATTACAGCGTCCGTGTGTATTATGGTATCCATATATTGGAGTTGCCATATACATACGGCTAGCATGTTTACGTGTTCCTAGTCCTACATATTTTGGGACTGGGGCGTGACATATTTTTGTGGTGGCCTATGCAGGTCGAGAGCATATTGTCTCGGTTACGTTACTGTACCGAGCAAGCCTGCAATTAGGACTAGAGTATATGATCTCATCCACAATGGACTATGACTCATCTTCCTTCTAATCTGTTCTATCTAAATAATCGCATCCTGCTTGATTCATGTGCTTCCCTAATAGTTCCTTGAGTATAGCCTTCCCCTAGAACATAGGAACCCTTGTTGTTAGAATAATGATTAGGGTAACACACCTACTGAGAATACAACTAGAATTTAGACACACCACTAAGTTTAGAATATCTAGTGAACGCTAGCATTCCTTATCTATAGATTGGTTTACCATTATCCCTTAATCTGTTTATGAATAACTTAAGAGTAGTATAGACACTGCTAGAGTTAATTAGAAATTTAACCATATTGCTTGACCCTAGTATTGAGGGACCACTAGAAACCCAAGGTTGAATATTAGGACTAAACCTAACTTTATAGTGAGATAGTATCATAGAACTATATATTTAGATTCTTGTCTTGATATTAGCAGACAGTACCTTAGGAAGCCAAGAAGAATAAAATCACACTTTCCTAGATCATACCTCGAACACAGAGATTAGCAAACCACCTTCCCCTTAGAAAACCATGATATTATCTAGAGTCTTTCTTTTAAATTCAAATCTTGTTCCTCTGGAAACTTAGCGCTCGCTAATTGTGCGACGACTAATTATGTTCTTCTTTTCCTTTAACTCGCGCCACCTAACCCTTCCATACTTACTATTAACACTTGTTCTATAAGAACTATGATTAAGACTTAAGATGACCAATACCTTTTTAATGCAATAGGATACCCTAATAAGTACCAAGACCCTTCCTCGTAAACCTTAGCAGGAGTTTCTACTGTATCCTTAAGACAGTACAGTATTAGTTAATTCTTTTAAGTTGGGTAGTATGCCTCCCAACATAGTATCACATAGTCCTCTTAACCCATTGATAAAGTATAACCGAATGATACCAACTATAGACTTGCATAAGAAGATAATGTTTATTAAGACTGTAGAAATTAGAGGCCCATACCCCTAATTGGTCAACTAGCAACTTAGATAAGGAGTTAGTATGACAACTGTAGAGACTGTAGAGTCTTATCTTCTTTGGAAACTTGAATTATTTTATAATTTCTCTTATCATAAATCTAGCGTACTTATATTTTCTGTACTACCTTGACTTATGCCGCTATTATAGCCTACTTTTGCAAGCTTACTCTTTTATCGAGCTTGATCATGATATATGTATTAGTGGGTATATACACTAATACATTTCAGAATCAGTGTATTACGGTCTGATCAACCATAATGCGCTTGGTTCGCCCCTCGCATGACTACTTATGTGGATTGAGATAACATTGACTTAGCTTCTAAGACAAATGTACTTGCCCTCTAGACATGTCTGAGTATATCGTATCAGTTACATAACTGTACTGATACGAGCATGCGAATAAGAAATTACCAAATAAGATTTCAATCCACAACTGCCTTGACAATTCCTATTTGAATTCTTTAAACGCCTTGACCTCCGTACTTATATTCTATTACCTTCCCCCTTAAAATCTTTATCATTATTTTTCGTCTTCCCTTATTTCGGAAAGATAAAACCTCGTGCTTGGTATAAGTTTGATACACTGATAGTACTAGATATACCCCATAGGCTAATCATATGACTTGGTGACTCTATTTTATAATTGATTTAGGACATATCATATATGATATGTTTGGTGTTAAAACTTTTTAGGAATTGCATAACATGATTAAATAATTTGAGGAATATTTCTTAGATGTATAACCTATTGTGATAGATAGGTAAATTATAAGTTGGGTAGATTGTAAACCCCCTCACCCAAATTTTGACCTACTTGGCTTAGATAGTGAGACTACGGCTAGTTTGAATCCAATTAGAAATAGAACACGGTATTTTATTTAATTTTACAATATTTATATCACTTAGCGCACCTTACCGTTGCTTCGATAAGTGGAGCACTACACTAGCCACTGCCTTCCTACAAACTTCACACCCTTGTCCTAGACATGCCAGTCATTATTCTGACCTTTGTGTAACTTATAATTATGCTCTCTTGTGCTATATTTTAGTCGCACAACATTCGTCGCAGACGTTTACATTTAATTTTAAATAAAATCAACTTTGTACCCTTGTGCGTTCCAATCGAAATTGGAGACACAAACTTGACCGTTTTGTGCAACCCAAATTATGATAATATTCTATTCTGAGTTCCCTATGTCCATGACACTTTTGTTCCACCTAATTTTATCCCCATGTACTTCTAATTAATTCAAGAACACCTTGTGCATTAATTTTAATTAATTTAATCCAATTTCTATCTTTGTACAATTTTTTAATTATTGGGCGCTTTTATGCAAAAGTGCATTTAGGTGTCCACACCTTTGGACTCAGTACATGAAAAAACCTATTTTTCGTTTATATGAATTTTCTCCATAATTTTTGGAAGGTGCAACGCGCAACATCGTCCCCTCATTTAAACTAGCCTTGTATTTTAAATAATGCGAATTATAGCCCTCCAAATATCCCTATGACAATTAGAAAATCACCGAGGTTAGGATAGAGGTAGGTACAAAATAAGCTGCAAATCTCTATCTTATATCATCCTTGACTTTCTATCATGGCTTAGTTTTAATTTCGAGGACATAATTTTTATAAGTTGGGTAGAATATAAAACCCCTAATTTTAAAAACTGTATTAATTATTTAATTAAATTATAGTATTTATTAGCTAATTAGGAGAAATAGAATTTATTGGATTTTTATTTTTAGGTAATTGTGCATTTAGAGATTTTACGGAGCAATTATAATTTTACCCTAATTATTTTCATGTAGGAGACCTTGTGGACAGTTGATAAATTTATTGTATGCACTAGTGTAATTTCTAGCATTTTACATACATATATATATATATATATATATATATATATATATATAAAGTTATTAAAAGAAATAGAAAAGAAAAGAATAGAAAACAAATAGAATTGAATAAGAAAAAGAAATAGAATAGAAAAAGAAAAAGGGAATAAAAGATTAACTATTAAACCCTAACCCACTAATAAACCCAATATCCTATAACCCGTTAAAACCCCACCCGTTTACACCCCAGCAGTAGCTGCAAAGCAAAATCGCGCACATCGGTTTTCCCCCGACCCCCGCGTTCTCTCTCTCTATATATAATAACTACTACACCCAAACCCTAAAACCCTAACCCTAATTCTCCCTCTCCCCGACCCGAGCGCCTCCGGAGCCCAGAGCCACCGTCGGAGCACGTCGCGCCGCCGCCGGAAGTCCGCTCGCCGCGACCGCGAATACCCCGCACTGCAAAATTTGACTGCAGCGAAGCCCTGTACATGACTCATTTCCTGCACCCTCGTTCGACCAAACTAGACCCCGTCTTCATCGATATGTTCACGACCTATCCCTCTTCCAATACTGTGTGTTAGTTTATCTCGAACAATGCGTAAACCTAGGCGAAAATCGAGACCAAGTTGGTAAAAAACGACAACTTTTAGAACGCAAAAAACTGCGGTAACTACCCATGTTTACGGACTCGTATCTCCCACCACAAAGATTCGAATCTAGTTTTTCTTCTTGCTATGCAAAGACCACCTAACCGAGATTAATTCATGTCAAATACAATATTTTAATTATTGTTGTATGCTGAATTTAATCAGATTGAAAATCATAAAAACCTACTTTTTCAACTTCTAAAAATTATGATACGGAGCGCGCCCCGCCAAACGGGACAGCCCCGTCACATACCGAGTACACCGAAAGGTGCGCACGGCATACCCAGACATGTGACATTTTACGAAAACTGATTCGGACGCGTGTGCGCATCAGAATCAGCCCGTATCCGTAAAAATTTCCCGTATAGCATTTTTTGCAAAATTCTGCGCCATTTAGTGTACGCTCGTCAGAATTTGGCGAAACTTGCATCATTGGACTCGTGGTATCATGCTGGTCCTGTGACCTAATTTTTACGCAATTCTGAGACAATTGACCAAGTCGCCCATTAGTGGGCCCCACGGTTGACTTTTTGGGCGAATTTGTGTTTGGCTCACCGGAATCCAAAATTGGACGTACCGTTTAGTTCGTATTCACGTTTAGAATTGGTTTGACCTATAATTTGTCCTATTTAGAGACCTTTACCCCTGACACACTTTTCGGTGCAAAGTGGGCCACATGTGGACCCCGCTTTGACCCAAAATTACCGTTTTGCCCCTGTGTCCAAATTGGACTAAAGGGTAATATTTTCTAGCTATCTTGCTTATTCTGGGAACGTTGGTGATGTTTATTTCAGTATCCGGAGACGTTTATTCTGAGGTCGTAGTTTCTGACTCTTGGTGTTTGACATCTGGACTTTACATTTTGCAGCTCTCTTGCCCGGCAAGTATACCTTGCCACATTGTTTACAGTACTTTGCATGCTATTTATATTTCTGTATATTCAATGCATGTGTAGTTTCGTTCAGTCATTACTATATATTAGATATGTTGACACACACTTGACACCTAGTATCATGAGAGAAAAACCATTAGGCGTATGGGCTTTAACCACTCTAGTAAACCGTAGTATCTAGCTCGTACTACGGTAGTGTGTCGCGCTGGTCGCTACCCCCGCGGTATGTCGATTTCTGGAGTCTCGCTGACGTGTGTGTGAGTTGTGAGATTTAGATCGAGTAGCCAACCCTTGCCCATACGTCGAAAAGTTGTCCTCATTTGCATTCATATAGATTGTCTTGTACAGCGTACTTATATATTTTCAAACATTACGCATGTTTACTGTATTCAATTGGCTTGCTTCTATGTATCTTATTATGTCTCTCTGAGGACCTGGTCCCTTGCCAGGTATAGCCGACCATAAGTATCCGCAGGAGTACGGACCCGGACCTGACGCTTTACCTTCTGCCGAGGAGACCTTACCCACTGGGCATCATTGATTATCTCTAGCGATGGATACTTTAGCTGACACTCTTATATCATCACTTTATTTTATATAGGAGATTTTACTCTTCTCTCTTATTTTAGTTTGATATAGTCATTGGTAGTGGATTTGTCTCCACTCGACTATCATTGTTGGATTATTCAGACTCTTTATTCTAGTTTGGTTATTTCCTTTCTGTGACTTGTTGTGTGGATGAGATTAGTATTTTTGTAACTTGTGATAAAATAGATACTACATGTGAGTTTTATTCATATTACAGCGTACGTGTGTATTATGATATCTATATATTGGAGTTTTCATATACATACGGCTGGCATGTTTACGTGTTCCTAGTCCTACGTATTTTGGGACTGGGGCGTGACAGGGAGCGCGGCTAAGAAATACTTTCGGTATAGTTCGATCGGGATAGATTGAATCAAGATATTTTATTTATTATGGATTTCCTCTTCGGAATTAATTTCCATATTCAGTGGACTGTGCCCCAAGGATAAACTTAGCGGCAGAGTCAAGAGGGACCTTTCCGCTGCAAGTTTTCTTGCCTAGTTATCTCTGTCACCTTGTTGCTTTTGTGCTTTTAAGTTGGTTTTTGGATTTGTATTTTCCTGAACGGTTTTGATGGATTTTATTGCTTTTATTCGTTGAACTGTATTTTATTTCGAGCTTAAAAATAGTAGAAGAGGTATTGATCATCTGTTCGTGGCAATACAGATAATCGTGTATTAGACGTCGTGCGAGCGTAGTCTTGAAGCACCTTTTTTCTTTCCTCTCTCCAACCAACTTGTGAGTGGCTATAATTCGATTTAGTTGACCCTTCTTCCAAGTCTACACATCTAAAATCTTTTCTTCTTAATTATTCCGATCAAACGATACCATAATAACTAAAAGATGTCACGATAAAAAGGAATAGACTTGGATTACTTGTGCTTGTCAACTAATTTGTGAACGGTTACCTTGTTGCATGCTAGTTTGTTAAGAATGTTCTTTCAACCTATTTCAATTCTAATTAGAATATATATACACTTCTTCTATTATTGAGCTATATATATAACACACCTTTCTATGAAATATACTAAACATGGAAACTATGCAAAACTGATCATGCCATGTTACTTATCTTGTGCTCGTGTTGACTTGAACTGCATCGTTTGATAACTTAGTATTAGATGCCGTTTGATCACAGACAACTTATGCACAAGGTCATAGTTCCTGCGGATGGTCACTAGGGCACTGACACCGATCCGATCCGGACGAAACTTCATGTTAGTCTCATGTGCTGGACGGGATAACTTATAGCGCCTTATGTGCTTTCATTGCATACCATCCTTGTCAATGACTATAACTCGTCCACTATGACATCGTGCCAGCGATCCCCACATATATTTAAACTGTGCAAGCTAACTATGTCTTCATGGCAGGGAAGGTCATGGTAAGTATTGTACAGGTGGTTCAGACAAGCAGGTAAAAGTTACCGAATGGTGGCATGTTTATTTCAGTAAACTTCCATATCTAATGCTTGCTTGTAAAATAGACTAAGACAAGATAGAAAGATCACATAATAACTTGCATGCTTCATATAAACAACGTGTTGATTGGTATAGTTGGGTTAGCTCGCCTTTACCAGTGCATTTAGATGTACTGACTCTCGTTGAAACAGGTTCCCTACGCCAAGAAGATCCTGAAAGAAGCTAGAATGATTTTCCAATCCAGTCCACCTACCAGCATGCCCTGATTGTGCCTTCGAAGAGACGTTTTGAAGTTCCAGGAGCTCGTGTGTATAACTTACACAGCTCCGTGGAAAGGCGATAACATCACCCGAAGGTGTCTATAGCTTTGAAGTTTTAGTAAAAGGATGTAATGTACATGACGGTTATCTCATTTTGATTCCACTTTTGTAAGCCCGTGCAACAATTATCTGACTTGTTCAAGAGTTTATAAAAGATGTTCATTATCAATAAAGAGAACTTTTTCATGTTTCAACATTGTGTTTCAATTATCTGCGTACTCTGAATATGTGCTAGTATATAAAATACCTTGGCCTTGTAGGTTGCGCAACCTAGGCACGCACAACGTAACACCCGAGGGACGACTATCGTTTCTACGAAATCGGGGCGTGATATATGTCACTCCTGAAGCCACGCCTGAATGCTCAAAAATAGAAGCTGAGATTCATTCTCACTCTTCTGACTCTTCTGTTTGGACTCCGATACAAGCATCGAAGAAATCTTCAAAACAATATTATCGATAAATATGGTACCAATAGACCAAGATAAAGATAATAATAAATCTCTTAAGCCACTCAAAATTGAAACTTGTGCTCAAAAATTGGAGTCCCAATAGGAGTTACGATTTGAACAACGTGAACTACCTACTCAAGATGGACCTGTTCAAGTAAACTTGGGAAATGGGTCATCATCCAAGCCAATTTTTATCAGCAAATACTTTCTGGAGAAGATCGTGAATCTCTTATACAGCTTATAAGAGAATACATTGATGTCTTTGCATGGAGTTATGAAGATATGCCAGGACTAGATCCCCAAGTGACCATGCACCGACTTAATATCCTTCCAAATGCTAAGCCAATGAAGCAACCACAACGATTTCATCCAGATGTTATAGAAGCCATTGGGGTAGAAGTTAACAAACTAATAACAAGTGACTTTATTCGCAAAGAACAACATCTAGATTGGGTGTCCAACATTGTTCCAGTTATAAAGAACGAAAAGATCCGAGTCTACATAGACTACCGTAATTTGAATTCAGCTTGTCCGAAACACGAATTCCCTCTTTCGATTACAAATGTAATGATCGATAATACGTGTGGCTTCGAGAGAATGTCTTTCATGGATGGATTTTTAGGCTATAATCAGATCAAGATATTTTTGGATGATGAGAAACATACATCATTCAGAACACCATTGATAGTATACTGCTACACAGTGATGCCCTTTGGTTTAAAAAATACAAGTGTAACATGCCAGCGAGCTATAAGCACAATTTTTTGTAAATATTTGCAAAAAATAGTAGAATGCTACGTGGATGATATAGCAGTCAACAGTCATTTTAAGGACGATCACCTACAAGACTTGAGAATGGTGTTCGAACTAATGTGTGCTCACTAGCTTAAAATAAATCCAACCAAGTCCTTTCTGGGAGTCTCCAGCGACAAATTTCTCGAGTTCATCATAACTTCAAAATGTATTCATCTAGACCCTGAGAAGACAAATGATATCCTTGGAATGTGTCCGCTGATAAATATTAAGGAACTTTGCAGTCTTCAATGTAGACTGACATATATCTGACGATTTGTATCTAATCTTTCTGGGTGATGCCAACCTTTTACATACTTAATAAAGAAAGGAGTCACTTTTGTATGGACTGAAGAATGCCGGTGTGCATTTGATGAAATCAAGAGCTACCTCACCAATCTTTCTGTCTTGGTGGCTCCTATAGTGGGAAAATTATTTTTCCTCTACGTTCATGCAATGGATCATTCCCTTTGTGTACTATTAGCCCAAAAAATGATGCAGGTCATGAACAAGCTATCTATTACCTCATCATAATGTTGGTGGGTGCTGCACACAGATATAATCATGTAGAAAGGGAGTGTCTGGCTCTAATATTTGCTATTTAGGAAATATGGCACTATGTGATTGGACAAACAATCTACCTTATCTCTCGAGTCAATCCCCTAGAGTGCTTATGACTAAACCAGGAGCATTGAAAGCCCGTCTGGCCACATGGGCAATGTTGCTTTCTCCATACGATATGGTTTTTATACCTCAGAGGCAGTCAAAGGCCAAGCATTGGCTGATTTTCTAGCGGCACATCCGATACTAGAAACATCAAAGCTGTACGACGATATTCCAAACGAAGTGTTGGAGTCAAACATATTATCAGACAAATAAATTTGGAGAATATTTTTTGACGGTGCTTCAAGAACATAACCCAAAGGCTATATTATAGCAGGAGTTGGGGTTAGTACTTATATCTCCCATAACTTGGTTATCTATCGTGCCTATTCCCTCATGGAACCGTATTCAAATAAAGTAGCAGAATAAAATATTTTAATCATCAGACTTCAACAAGATAAGTAGCTGGGAATAGACTATCTCAAAGATTATGGTATTTCTAAGTTGACAATCAACCAAGTTCGAGGAGAGTATGAGGTTCGACATGAAGACCTAATTCCCTATTACAAGTCTACTATTGATATAGCCTCAACCTTTTCAGGATTCTTCATCAAGTATGTGCCTCGATTACAGAATATTAAGGCAGATTCTCTTGCTGGGCTAGCAGTATCCCTCGCCATCCTAATCGGGACTCAACAATCAATCATAGTGATTGGTCAAGTTATTTTACATCAGGAATAATCGACATGTTTGCCAAAGCTATATTGTAGAGACAAACATTGAAGTCAAATATTGGCGGTTCCTGTTCATAGACTATGCTGTAGATGGAATTCTCCCTAATGATCCAAAGGAAGTTATTTCTATTAGAAGACGCTCTCTTCGATTCTACTATGATACAACCACTAAAATGTTGTTTCATCATTTTTATGACAGGCTTTAGCTACGATGCTTATCGGAGGCAAAATCCAAACAAGCACTCCGTGAAGCTCACGATGGTACATATGGTGCACAACAACCCGATCCTAAGTTACAAGATCGTCTGTGATGCATGGGATATTATTGGACCACTATGGTCACTAATGCCATAGAATATGCAAGAAAATGCAGGGTATGTCAGATTCATCCTGATTTTATACATCAACCTTCAGAATTCTTTCATCCGACGGCTACTGTCATGACCCGCACCCGGAATTTGGGTATTAGTCGTGGGTACGTCCAGCCTACGCCGCAGCATCAGCGGTTGAACACTATCTAGGTCTCAATAATACTAAACATAACTCACAACCTGTCAATGATATCAACTCCATAAGGAGGACAATAAATAAAATATTGCTCAATAGTTCATAATGTATACTCAATCACAATAACTATAAGAAATAAATGGCACGATAAAAGATAAGAAGTACTAACATAAGTCAAGCACAACCACTCAAAACAGCGATAAAACTAAAGTCTAGCTGTCCAACATAAATAGTCTCCACAAAAGTCTCAACATAAGTCTCAACATAATCTCAACATTAGTCTCCAAATAAGTCTCAAAGATGCATAAAATAACTGTCTAAATAGCTGCAGGTAGTGTCTCCTCTAAAGGAAGGGTCTCCTCTAGGATCTCTGGTATGTAGTCTCCATCTACACCTGGTCCATAGTGTGTAGGACAGAAGTCCTCAAGATCCTTTAGAAAAATATATCCAGTCAGGATTGGAGCAAAGTACAAGCACTAACAACAGTTCCATGTATATTGACAAAAACTATAATACAGTGTAAAGGAATACAAGATGGAGATAAATACTGGAAATAAGAAATACTGGTGAGTATAAAATATTGGAATAAGAAATACTGAAGAATATATCATCATCAATAATTCAACTAGCAATGAACATAAATGTAAGTGAATGCTAGAACAATGAACTGGAAATACAGGAATAAATATCTAGCTAAGTGTATGAAACATCAGTCTATCATGTGATCGACTTAGGACAGATCAGGCTTGTTACATATGATTAGCTATGATTCATGTAAGGTCAGGCTAACCATCCGGTAAGCTATGATGCGAGCAATAGTCAGGCTAATCATATATAACAGGCTATGAGGCATGTAATGGTCAGGCTGCACCCGACGTGATGTGTGGGGTGAGCTATGATGCATGTAGAGTGGGGTATGATCACATAATCTATTAATATTTCTCCGTCCCTAGCTAGCACGATGGATTCTAATTATGACTCCTTGTGACAGATCTCGATGATGCTAACCCATGTATCCATAGTGTCAGAATCAAGTACGCTATACAACTAGAATCATAGAGATGATCAACATAATAAAAACTGTCAGAGAATGTACTCATCTGTGGTCCTGAGCTGGCAATACCAATATCCTGTTTTCGAAGTCTCGTATGAACAATCCAACAGTCCTATATACATAATATAATAATAATATAGCATCAGTCGTTACACTTGCACACACACAACATAATTATACTGAACTCAGAACTACGATAGGGGTGATACTGGTCAACTAGCAGGGTCAAGTGTGCGTCTAAATGTACGGGTGTCATATCCTCGATTATTGTGCATAACCAGAAAGTAACTGGCACTAACATATGTAACACCTCGTTCCGCTCAAGCGGACTGCCGATTCAAACATCAAAAGTGCAATATCCCGACCCGCTTTGCTCAGGCGAGAATACTCGTTTGAGACAAAGGATATCCAGACTTGTCCCTACATGAGTTCGGCTTAGGCTTTCAGAGGCTCACTTGGCGTATCGCTCAACCGAGGTGAATTATCACTAAGGTGGGTGGCTACGGTGAACTTGTCTTTGCTTAGCTAGCACACATAAAATATGGAACAATACATGCTAGTTGCTAGGTGAATCACCCCCTGCATGCTAATAAGAATACAATGCACCTAGCTAAGGGAATAATCCCAACTTGTATTGCTTGTGCTAAAATATGGAAATAAAATATTGCTTATGTTTAGACCCTCGCATGCTACCCTAGATCATGTCGCTCAGGAAGTCCCTTACTGTTTCACTCCTCGGCTTACCTTCGGGCCTGAGCTAACATGAATGATTATGTTTATACAAATGCATGCCTGCCTGCTTGTATATTGCCTCGTCGATGCTTGTCGCATAAACTATGCCTCAATTGTGTAACATTGTGCATGTCATGCATTCATCTAGTTTTCCTCGGAAGACTATTTAATAGTCGTTCCGTGCAAGAATGAACCTGCAAGTATCCGGGACCGTTAGGTCACCAAGGCAATCCCCGCCCCAGGGGAAATGCATCAAGGCAAGTTATTCACTAAACAAGAATCAGGATTCAAGCATCTCGTGTACTTGTGTTCTCGTGTTCTCGTGTATCTCGTGAAATTGGAAGACCAATAATTGCATGTCGCAGACAACTCAAAAATGAGGTACAGTTCCACGGACGATCACCGGGGCACTGGGGCCGATCCGATTTGTATAGAACTCACGTATAGTCTCACGTACTTGGACGTGATGGTTTGTAGCGCCTCACGTACTTTCGTTGCATTCCATCCTTATCATTGACTAAATTGGTCCTTTATGGCTATGCTAGCGACTCATGTCATATAGCTAAGTCATCCTCGTTTAGTGGCTATCCGCGTGCGAGTCATTGCATCGTATCAAGAAAGAAATCTGAATCAGCTAAATGATATAAATCTCGCATCCAAACACTTGCATTTGCATATGTTATTGCCCTGAATGTTTATACCTGCCCGTGCTTGAATTAACTTGGTTTGCCTTGGACAGGAAAGGTAAATGGTAAGTTGGTAAGTTTCGCCATGTTTTCTCTTATATCACATGGTGCACTGCCACACGAGTTAGGCCATTCAATATGCCATAAAACTGATCCTAAGGCACAACTGAAAAGACCACATAATAGTTGGTGCACGGAACCTATATTACGTGTCTGGATTTGTCGAGCGGGTGAGTAGCCTCCCCACAAGTGCATTCAATGTACTGATAACCCACCAGATCGTTTGTAGGGTGCGGGAGAACCTCGTTCGGTGCGGATGCCTCCTTCGTGCGTGCTAAGGCGTGGAGATCACTCCGAAGCAGCGTTACGTTCGGAACTGAAGCACATATACGAGACATAATGTTGGAACATTGCCTGAATATCGCCTGTACATTATTCCATAAATGTAGCCACTTGGCACGCTTTTATTGTTTCAGAGAGAGAGGCTTGAGCGACTTATGATCTCGGCCATACGCCGCCTGTAATACTTGTTTATATCAATAAAAGAGTTGCTTTACTTCTACTTCTGTTATTCAATGCTTCCACTATTGTCGACTCAGTGAACTTGTTACCAAATTGCCTATGCGTTTATGATTCTGCTGCACTCGGACAATCTGTGCGACTATGTGGCTTAGAACTCTTACCGCCAGCCAATAAACCACGGCCTTGCACGGGCGTGGCTCACGCTCGTGCGGCATCACGCCCAGATGGGTCAAAGCAATCGTTCCGCGGGAGCGCTGGAGCAGTGATTCTCGCCTAGCGAGGATGACCGATTAGCCTGCGGGAGATCGGGGCATGACAGAATCGTATCAGAGCCTGGCTTATATGCCTTTGGACTTTATTTCGATTATCTCAGTTTTGAAAGCTCGTTCGTGGGTTATGTGCACACTCTCTCAGTATCCCAAACGAAAAGTTCCAAATAATGAGTCTAAATACTTTCAAAAAGCACATTTGAATGATATGATTGCTTGTATGAAATTATGATGCTAGGGCCTTTGTGCCGACCTGTGCAAACCCTTAAGATTTTCGCAAGTAGCTTGTCCGATTTCACTATCTCTAAGTTTGGTTGAATGCATATGTTTGAGGGATGCCTTGAACTTGTGCACGATCTAAGACTTAAGAAAATGTAAAATTCGAGTGCTAAGACTTCGCTATAGCTAAGTTAGTTAGCGTGCTCATGCTAGAAGTGCACTTCAAATATGCGTACGATCCAGACTAGCGATATCATGATCTCGAATGCTTGTGCAAGTGAATATCCAAACGAATAAGTATAACGACTTGTATAGGTTTGCCTCATCCTTAGATCGTTAATCAAGATTGCTACGCTTGGGATAGGTTCCATAATGCGTTAGTACGGCTTGTCCTCAGTAAGTCTCGAGGACGAGACTTCTTCTGAGCTGGGTATGATGTAACACCCCGTTTCGCTCAAGTGGTCTGCCGATTCAAATGGCAAAAGTGCAATATCCTGACCCGCTTTGCTCATGCAAGAATACTCGTTTGAGGCAAATGATATCCAGACTTGTCCCTATAGGAGTTTGGCTTAGGCTTTCAGAGGTTCGCTTGGCGTATCGCTCAACCGAGGCGAATCATCGCTAAGGTAGGTGGCTACGGTGAACTTGTCTTTGCTTAGCCAGTACACATAAAATATGGAACGATACATGCTAGTCGCTAGGTGAATCACCCCCTGCATGCTAATAATAATACAACGCACCTAGCTAAGGAAATAATCCCAACTTGTATTGCTTGTGCTAGAACATGAAAATGAAATATTGCTTATGTTTAGACCCTCGAACGCTACCCTAGATCATGTCGCTCGGGAAGTCCTTTACGGTTTCACTCCTCGACTTACCTTCGGGCCTGAGCTAACGTGAATGATTATGTTTATTCAAATACATGCCTACCTGCTTGTATATTGCCTCGTCGATGCTTGTTGAATAAACTATGCCTCAATTGTGTAACATTGTGCATGTCATGCATTCATCTAGTTTTTCTCGGAAGACTATTTAATAGTCGTTTCGTGCAAGAATGAACCTGCAAGTATCCAGGACTGTTAGTTCCCCAAGGCAATCCCCGCCCCAGGGGAAATGCATCAAGGCAAGTTATTCACTAAACAAGAATCAGGATTCAAGCATCTCGTGTACTCATGTTCTCATGTATCTCGTAAAATTGGAAGACCAATAATTACATGTCACGGACAACTCGGAAACGAGGTACAGTTCTACGGACGGTCACCGGGGTACTGGGGCCGATCCGATCTGGATGGAACTCACGTATAGTCTCACGTACTTGGACGGGATGGTTTGTAGCGCCTCACGTACTTTTGTTGCATTTTATCCTCGTCATTGACTAAATTGGTCCTTTATGGCTATGCCAGTGACTCATGTCATATAGCTAAGTCATCCTCGTTTAGCGGCTATCCGCGTGCGAGTTATTGCATCACATCAAGAAAGAAATCTGAATCAGCTAAACGATATGAATCTCGCATCCAAACACTTGTATTTTCATATGTTATTGCCCCTGAATGTTTATACCTACCCGTGCTTGAATTAACTTGGTTTGCCTTGGATAGGGAAGGTAAATGGTAAGTTGGTAAGTTTCGTTGCGTTTCCTCTTATATCGCACGGCGCACTGCTACACGAGTTAGGTTATTCAATATGCCATGAAACTGATTCTAAGGCACAACTAGAAAGACCACATAATTGTTGGTGCACGAAACCTATATTACATATTTGGATTTATCGAGCGGGCGAGTAGCCTCCCCACCAATGTATTCAATGTACTGATAACCCACTAGATCGTTTGCAGGGTACGGGAGAACCTCGTTCGGTGCGGATGCCTCTTTCGTGCGTGCTAAGGCGTGGAGCTCACTCCGAAGCAGCATTGCATCCAGAACTGAAGCACATATATAAGACATAATGTTGGAAAATTGCCTGAATATCGCCTGTACATTATTCCACAAATGTAGCCACTTTGCACGCTTTTATTGTTTTAGAGAGAGAGGCTTGAGCGACTTGTGATCTCGGCCATGCGTTGCCTGTAACACTTGTTTATATCAATAAAAGAGTTGCTTTACTTCTACTTGTGTTATTCAATGCTTCTGCTATTGTCGACTCAGTGAACTTGTTACCAAATTGCATATGTGTTTATGATTCCGCTGTACTCGGACAATCTGTGCGACTATGTGGCTTAGAACTCTTACCGCCAGCTAATGAACCACGACCTTGCACGGGAGTGGCTCACGCTCGTGCGGCATCACGCCCAGATGGGTCGAAACGATCATTCCACGGGAGCGCTGGTACGGTGATTCTCGCCTAGTGGGGACGGCCGATTAGCCTGCGGGATATCGGGGCGTGACAACACATGTCTAGCCAGTACGTTAGTGTATACAAGGCAGACAGTTCACTATTACTCAGGGTCATATAGTCATGTGTAAATACGGGATACCCACAATTAACACTTATTGCCATACAATATCTATAATACTGTTATACATAGTACTCGCAAACAAATTTCCACATAATATATATATATATATATATATATATATATATATATATATATATATATATATCAACCTAATTGTTATACACACCCGTATGCACACGCATACTAGTTATTAGGTTCACCTACCCAGGGTCTTGCAATCATATCAACCAACTATCATGAAGTAATATGCTATCCCTAGTACCATTCATACATGCACATACATACAACATGGAGGAAGGCGAGTTCGAACTTATGCGTGCACGGGGTCGAGGAGGGTGTAATCGACGTCAAAGGAGGTTGTCGATTGGAGATGGTGCTCGGGCTGCTCGGCTGCTGTCACGGTGGAGGGGCTCAGGCTCGGGCGAGGTTGAACGGGAGAAGAAGGTGGCTGGGACGGCTGCTCAGGAGGGGTCGACGCTGCCGGGGTCAAGTCGGGGAGGCTGCTGTCCGGGATTCGGTAGTTATGGTGGCTGACAACAGAGTAGGAGGAGAACAGGGTTGACCGCGGTATCGTTCAGGCGGTCGGGGTCGGGTGTGTCGAGTGGTGTGGATGATGATGATGGTGATGTAAGGGGAGGTGGTGGTGCGGCTGGGTCATCGAGGAAGTCGCAGGTGGTGGAGGAGCTCAGGCGCGTGGTGATGGGGATGAAGTTAACGATGGTGGCGGTGGTGTTAATGGTGGATCCGGCGATTGGAAGTCGGGGGCTCGACGGGTGATGGCTGCTGTGAGCGTGGGTGGTGCTCCGTGGTGAGTGGGTCGGTTGCTCCGGCGGTAAGGGGTTTAGATGGCGGGGATGGCCGGAGATGGGATGAGGGTGAGGGGGAAGTCGGCTGCTAGTATGAGTTTTAGGGTTTTGATGTTTTGTGATGTTGATAAAAATAATAGGAGAAAAAATGTTTATATATGGGAAGAAAAATAGGGTGATGTACACCTAGGGTTAGGGTTCGGCCAAGTACTCCTTGGGATGGGGTTGGATGTTTTCCCTATTGGCTAAGATGGTGAGATAACAAGTTTTGAGTATTATACACTCCAAAAATATGGGGAAAATCATATGTGACCGGTCAAGGGAAAAAAAGGGATATTTCTTCATGTGTTGGGTCCAATGTGGTGTGGACACCTCACTGCACCTTTGCATAAAAGTCTCCAATAATTGGAAAATTGTACAAAAAGTGGGGTTTTGGATTGAATAAGGGAAAACATCATGTTTGGTGTGATGTAGTAGTTACAAAGGGTGTTTGGTATTTAGTATGAACCTTGAGGGTGTGAATGGGAGTTTGGTTTGGTATTGGGTCTAGTTTTGGGTTAAGTTGGGTTCTTACACCAATTTAACTAAAATTAATGTAAATGGTGTTCTTAAATTAGTGGGACACAAGTGTCATGGATGTAGAAGACTCAGAATAGAATATTATTATAATTTGGGTTGCACAAAATGGGTCGAGATGTGTCTCCAATTTTGATTGGAACAATGCAAAGTTGGATTTAATTGGAAATAAAAATAAACATCTGCGACGAATATTGTGCTACTAAAATGGAGCACAAAAGGGCATATTTATAAGTTACACAAGATTCAGAATGGAAGACTAGCACGTCTAGGACAATGGTGTAAAATATGTTGGAAGACAAAAGCTAGTGTAGCGCTCCCAATATCGAAGCAACGGTAAGGTACAATAATTAAATAAAATCACAATAATAAATATAATCCCAATATTTAATCCCAAAATGCTAATAAAAATCCATAATCCTATATTTAGTCAGGGGTTCATCTAGTGGGTTTCTAGGTTTAGTCCACTAATCCATGCATTATTGAACACTATATATAATATATAAAATATAACATATAATAGAATATACACAATACTTATAATAATTAAAAAAAGATAAAAATACCCCTATTTTAGAATGTGGTGGTGACAGCTACATCATGTCCATTTGAAGAATGTGACATGAATATTATAGGTCCTAAAAGCCCACCATCATCTAGAGGTCATCGGTTTATCCTAGCTATAACCGACTATTTCTTTAAATAGGCAGAATCTGTAATGCCCTGCATCCGTACGGTGCATTATGCTGAGTCAGATTGAAATGAGACAAAGGCTTGGGTTGCATTTCAATGAGTTAGATTTGGGAGCAAGTATTGATTTAAGTTATTTTATGTGCATATCGCATGTAGAGTTTAGTGGAATTAGAGTATCACCTCACATCAGGCTGAGGCATGGACGTCGTCGATGGAATCAGTGTGTTCGTTCAGAGCAGTACAGAGATAGTGGATTGGAGCGATAATGCTGTATTCCTTAGTCTGATTGAATCAGATGATTTAGAGGGCATGGTCTGCTCTTACGTTCATACCAATTGGGTAGATCATGCTTTGTATCAGACCACTGATTCAAGAAAACGGTCGTATCGGCAAGATAAAGTGCTAAGCAGAGCATCGATCGGATTCAGACTTGGTGAGTGGGCTATGTCCCTTATCCTCTACTCCTTCATGACTAATAAAATAGATAATAGCTTGCATTTGAAACACTTAGTCAGAATATTAGAACACCGCACTGTGGTGTGCATAGAGTGCGTGCCGTTCGGATAAATAGGATTTGTGGCTTAAGTTGAACATTATGATTGGAATATCAAAAAAACTGGCACGAGGCGCATGGCAGCAAGTTGTGGCGCTGCGTCAAGTGGAGAGTGCAGTTGTGGTTCAAAATTGGGCAACTGCCTATAGTGATTTAGAGAGTTTGGAACATGGAGCCCTGTGTCACAAAGTGGCATGGTGCATTATGGTATAATTTAAGAACAGTACTTTGTGGCGAGTAGTTGCTTACATCTTTGCTTACGTTTTAGTGTTTTGCTTGTGCCTTATAGTTAGTTATTCATCGTTGCATAGTCACAGACAACATATGCAAAGGATTTGGCATTCTTCGAATGGGATAGGCACTGGGGCACCGAGACTGTTCGACCTTGGAGGAATAATTGAAGTGCTTTTGAAGCACGATATAGCAAGACATACATCTGAGATATTGTAACCTTCGGATGGATGGAACATCTTACTTGAACTTGTGTTTTGATACGAGGTATTTGCGGGAACTACAGTTGAGGCGTTGTAACTAAATATACTTGAAGGATACCCGCATTTGTTATAGAAATCATTATGGCTCGGCCAATGACCTTAATATAGATAGGAATCGCTTTGAGATTGCGCATTTGAGTAGGCATCGAACATCCACCTTGCCTCGGGAAAGTATGTGCGTATTGATGGAATAGCAAGACTTGGATGACAACGTGATTCGATAGATTTTGTGCTTTATCTTTGCGATTTAAGTAGCCTGTTGCAGGGTTAGTACCTTGTGCGAATAGGAGATTGCATGCTAGTGTGTTTACTGCTTTCAATACTTAGGTGAGTGGGTTTAGATGAAATTAATCTAGGTAAAAGTAGAAAGATCACCTTGTAATAATTCTAATAACCTTTATATAGATAACAATACTTAAATGCAGAACCTATTTTACCTCTTTCAATATATACCTTGCCATGAAATCAATCTAGGTAAAAGTAGAAAGATCATCTTGTAATAATTGTTTGCTTCAAATGATTACTAAGTGTTGGTTTAGGTGAGTGGGCTACCCCGCTCACTAGTATAGCTGTGTACTGATCCACGTTTATGGGAATATCTTTCAGGTACTCAGGTGTAGTGGCTCAGCTTGGATATACAAGACATGATGTATGAAACAATAAGTACCTTGTAAGCAAAAGAGAGAAATAGTGTTGTAAGCTTTCGTGGCATCTTTATTTGAACCCTTTGAGAGCTTTACTACATATACTCTGTTGTGATCTTGTTTATAACATAGCTTATCTTTAGCTGCAACTTGGTCATTTCAATAATAACCATGACGTTTGACGTCATTGCCTTGTGCGAGCGCAACTCCAGGCTTGTACGACATCATGCCCCGATGAGAACGATTGTCCTATGAGAGTTTTGGCGTGGTGATCTCACATCTAACGGGGACTGTAACCACAACTTTTTACCATAGGGATATTTTGGTAATTTTTCTAGTGTGTAAATTTTGTTAATATATTTAATTAAGTGAATAGTTAAAATTTATTAGCACCTATTTTTGTCATGAATATATTATTCCATATTAATTAATTAGATGCTATCCATGTGTCACGACCCGCACCCGGTGTAAGGGTACGAGTACGTGGGTATGTCCAGCCTACACCGCAGCATCGACGGTAGAACATTATCTAGGTCAACAATTCTATCTAAATATCTCACATAATATATATGTACCTGTCAAGATATCTCAACTCCAAATGGAGGACAAATAATAATCAATACTCAATCACAAAGAAAATAAGAGAAAGATGTAACACGATTTGGAATAGAAGAAGGAAATGATTCACAGTCACAAATACAATCCAACCAAGTCTAATAGAATAGCACAATAGTCTCAAATATAATACATGCCAAAATATCTAAACTGTGACATATCCAAAATAATAATCTAACTATCTGCTACTAGTGATCAAACCCGAACACCCTTTTACCTAATGTGTGATACACAATAATGTATCACACTGCTATACATGAGTTAGTTGCTGCTGACCTTACATCTAAGCTAATGCTGTTGCTACTGCTACTACTAACCACTGTAGTGCCTTTGGCACCGCTGCTATATCACGTAAAACCCGAACCCTCAACCTAATACCCTATGTATCATTTCTCACTGATACTTCTATAGCCTACTGCACAGAGGTCTGCATCACACCTTCTCTCAATCACTGCTACTACTACTAAATGTTTGTACACACCACACATATAGTCACGTGCGTGCTCACAAGAACCCACTCCTCTCTAATTGCTCACATGGACTTCCCCTTCACTACACACATGAGTATACATCTAATTATATACCTATATATATAAGTATCTATATATATATAATACTGACACACATATAGTTATACAACTAATAGTTACACTCACTCATATGCTAGCTGATACCACATCCCACTAAGCCTTCAACCTTAGCTATTCACCAAGTAATTAACACTTAGAGATAACACCCAAATTAGTCCCCATAACTGACAATACAGCCAACGCAAGGCAATCTCAACAATACACACACAACACAAATGCTATTTCATTAAATACTTATAGTGTATCACTAGGATACTCATGTTATACCCCCAAATGAGATACCAAAACTCTCAATTCTCAATGTTTAATATTTATACATATCAATTACATCATAATACAACTAAAGTAATTAGTTACAATATAAATTGAAGAGTAATTACACTATCATGCACAAAATTCCCAAAATGGACCCCGTATCATAGTGTATCACAAGGTATCATGATACGGCCTACTCGTATCCAATTGTGGATATGTAGCTAGCCTCATATACTCAATCTAAGTCTAATTAGATCTAATTGACCTAATAACAAATACTTGGTGCACAAATCTTGAAATTATCTTAAATTGGGCACAAATAACCATATAAAAGTCACAATAGGGGTCCTATGAACCTAGTTCTTGTTCCTATGTGTAGCCCTAAGCCATGGAAATATTCTAATAGTTAAAATAATGAATTAGAATCTAAATTGAAGGGAAAAATCAGAATTATATCTATTAGGAGATAGATTTCCAATATAAAACCCAAATAGACACAATCAGGACACAAGCTCCTTGACAATTCCTTCTCCTCTAAGTGCTCCTTACAATCCAAGCTCTAATGCTCCTTAGATGATGAATTTGGAATAGAATATGATTAATTTGAGAGGGATTGGTGGAGGGATAAATTAATTTGGAGAAGAATACAATTGGGTTTCTAAAATTGAGTGAATGAATGAAGAGGAGAGAGAGAAAGATCCCTCAATTGGTCGCCCCCCTCTTTCCCTCCTCCAAGCAATTTACATTGTCAACAATGCCCCCTACTAGCTAGTTATAAGGAATTAATTAGGAGGGTAATATTAGGAAGCTTATAATCTAATAAAAATTAATTCTAATCTCCTTAATTAACTAAATAAAATTAGTCTAATGGGCCTAGCCCAATATTGGGCTCAATGTGTCATGATAAGTTCTAATTAGGTCCACTAATGTCAAGTCCAATTAAATAGACTAGCACACTAATTATTAATAAATAGCACAACATATAATAAATAATTAGTAGCATATTATATAAATATTTAATTACTAAATAAAATATATTAAATGACAAAAATACCCTCATCTAAAAATATGGTAGTGACAAGTCTACCCTCCTTAGAAAAATTTTATCCTCAAAATTTAAGGAAGAAATAACACTATAACAAGCAAGAAAGAACGATACCTTATGGCTCAAAGAGATAAGGGTATCACTTATGCATCTCGGCTTCCCTCTCCCAGGTAGACTCTTCCGGAGAGTGATGCCTCTACGCGACGCATACCAAGGGAATCATCTGGTTCCGTAGCACCTTCTCTTTATGATCCAGAATCTCCACTAGATGCTTTGGGTAGCTGAGAGTCGGACCCACCTCGATCTCCGAGTGATCCAATACGTGACTAGGATCTGCCACGTATCGTCTTAGCTGTGAATACATCATGCACTCCCTTCAGTGCAGATGACAAGTCTAGTCTGTAGGCCAATACACTGACCCTAGCAATAACACTGAAGGATCTGACATACTGTGGACTAAGCTTCCTGCATCCACCAAAGCGAATCTTGCTCCGTGTCAGAGAAATATGCAAGAACACTAGATCGTCAACCTAAAACAAATACAACATTAACACTCAACCTAAAACAAAGCAATCGCATGCAATACAAATAAAACCTATACCTTGAACTCCGATGGTCTTAGGTGGATATCAGCCCAATGCCGCTGTCTGTCCTATGCCACCCGAAGTCTATCTCTAATGAGTTTCACATTCTCAGATGCATCCATAATTATCTCTGGTTCCAACAAGGTTCTCTCACCAACATCATCCCAAGATAAAGGAGTATGACACCTCCGTCCATATAAAGCCTCGAATGGTGACATCTCGATACTGGCTTGGTAACTATTATTGTAAGCAAACTCTACCAGATGAAGATGATTATCCCAAGAGCCTCTGAAATCCAAAACACAAGTGCGAAGCATATCCTTGAGAGTCTGAATAGTCCTCTCCGACTGCCCGTTTGTTCGGGGGTGATATGCGGTACAAAACTTGAGCTGGGTGTCCAAGCTAGCCTACAAACTCCTCCAGAAGTGGGATATAAAGTGACTATCCTGATCCGAGACGATGCTCACAAGAACTCCATGCAATCTGATAATCTGTCGTACATACATCTCTGCTAGCTTCTCCGTAGACATACTCACCTTGAATGGAAAGAAGTGAGCTGACTTGGTCAACCTGTCTACGATGACCTAAATCGCGTCTTTCCCTTATGGAGAATGTGTAAGCCCTAAAATAAAATCATGGTAACATGCACCCATTTCCACTCTGGAATGGATAAAGACTGAAGTAAACTACCTGGTCTCTGCCTCTCCGCCTTTACCTGCTGGCACACTAATCACCTGGACACGAAGCACGCCACCTCCCACTTCATACCATACCACTACATATGCTCCTTCAGATCTTTGTACATCTTGTTGGCACCTAGATGAATAGAGTACTGAGATCGATGCGTGTCATGACCCAAACCCAGAATAAGGGCACGAGTAGTGAACAACACCCAGCCTACGCCGTAACATTGGCGGTAGAACGGTATTTGCGTCAACTATACTATCTAACATCTCATACAATATATATAAGGTACCTGTCAATGTTATCTCAACTCTAATCGGAGGAACAATATAGTATATGATAATGGTAAACAATACTCAATCACAATATAAAACTAAAGGAGGATGAAAGCACGATATGAAATAAAAGAGAAAAATAAAAGTCACAATACATCCACAAGTCCAAATCCATAAGTCTAGACATAACCACTCCCAAAATAATATATATATATGCCATAAGCCCAGAATGATACTAATACAATATCCAAAAATATAAAACTAGGGCTTCTCGGTCACTGGTACTAGGTTCTCCTGCTCTAAGGGAGAATCCTCTAACGTCTCGCCGTCCTGTGGCCCGTAATAAGTTCGACACTGCTCCAAAAGCCAATCATTTGAAAAAATATATCCAGTCAGGATTGGAGCAAAGTATATACCTCTAGAAGCAGTTCCAAATATATAATAGAGCATATATAACAAATAATAGAAAAGAATACAAGATAACTAGCAATAAAAAATGGAATGAACTAGAGTGAACAGGTAATGTACTGGAAAGTAAAGAACAAATAATATGAATAACTGCAAGTGATAAAAAATAGATAAAACTAGCTACTTTGCCATAGAGTACAAGTTCATTATGTGATCGATTTTGGTTGAACACGAATACAATATGGTAACTCGATTACATGTGTAGTATGTAATCGACATATACACGAATATACTTGGGCTTGATCACATAACCAACGTCTACTCCCCTGTCCCCAACCAATACTCATAGATCCAATAATGGCACGTTACGAACACGAATATAAGCACACTGAATACGAGCAGTGTGTGAACACGAAGTACACGATAATCAATACCTCATACATACGATGAAATACATGTGAATGAGTATTCACTGAATACAATAGGAGATAACATCCCACAACAGGATCCATTTAGTACCCGTTCTTGTAGGCATTGTGTCAGAATCAAGTAAACAGTTCTAGAATATGTAATATATACACTATCATAAAATGAAAACTAACAGAGGGGTGTACTTGCCTCTAGTCCTGAGCAATGAATGTCTCTTGATGCTCAAGTTGGTGTCACATAAACCTATATATGAAATATTATGTCACTTGGGCGTAAAAAAGTGATAAATATGCTACATGAGTCAAAATATGATTTTCTAGGCTATTTCTAGGTCATACTAGTCAAACTAGGTCAAACTAGTCCAATATCTTAATTTTTGGTCCATACCTAGATTCTAGGTTGATTTCAAGTCTAAACTAATGAATACTAGGTTGTATCTAGGTTTCTAGGTAATACTTAACTAACACCTACACAAGCTAGTATAACTTAATTAATAACTTAGGTTTGAAACTAACAGTTGTACACTTGACTGACATCAATACTGTACTAATTAATACTTAACTTATACTATCACATCTTACTATATATACTAGTAATTGACCTATAGAGACATGCTAACTAACTAACTAACTAACTAACATTAATATATATATATATATATATATATATATATATATATATATATACATATATATATATATATACATATATATATATACACATATATATATATATACATACTAACCAATTTATATATATGTATGTATGTATATATATATATATATATATATATATATATATATATATATATATATATATATATATATATATATACACTAACCAATTTTAATATATATATATATATAAATTGGTTAGTGTATATATATATATATATATATATATATATATATATATATATATATATATATATATATATATATATATATATATACTAACCAATTTACTATTCTACTGATACTGGCATCACTAGTTGATACTAATTTCTATATATACTGACTGATAACTCATCCTATTACCAATTCTACTACATATACTGACTCACTGTTACATATATGTATACAATATGAGATATACCATTAAATCATCACATATCCTCTCATAACACTAAGCACTCTAACTGCTATACTAGTGTACATAACCTATCTTAACACTACTAACTATACCTGATACTCTAACTTAACCCATTTACTAACTAATGACTGATACCCTACTAATACTAACTAGAAGTGAACTAACATATCACAATTCCTTAATTATACTAACTGATATATAACTAACTAACATCTACTTTGATATCTCACTTATTACATGAACTCACCCCTTACCTTACTGCTACTGCTTCAACTCTTTCCTACACCTGCTTCTTGCAGTGTTTCCAACTAATTTTGAAGAAACTCCCCCACTATTTGCACAATATTCCTTCTACCAGGTACAACCCACCATAGCACAGCAATATACACTTTGAGTCACAATGATTCCCAGGTCTGGAACAGAATAAACCATCTTATCACTTCCCTTCTTACCAAATCACTCAACATATGACACACTCCCCTTGTTATATTTACTCAAATTACAAAGAGCACACCAACACAGCTATGTGTATTCACTGATACACCAATCAGTGTATCCTCCACTTTTTAAACTTAAAATCAATATCCTGAAACATCCAACATACTGAACATTAGTTCCCCCTTGAATTTGCTACAAACTAATACACCCTCACTTCATTTAATTGCCATGCAATTCAGTTAAACTGAAAAATTCAGTCGAACTGAAAATAACTGAAACCAATTCATCACTAACACACCATCCTCAACACTGACACAGTACAGTATACCTTGGTGTACTGCCTGTGCACAGTGTGATCACGGTCACAGAGAGTTCACAACACTCCTCTTGCAATAATCAACACACACATCTAATATATAATCATACACACCATATATATATATATATATATATATATATAACACTTATATCATACACACACAATTGCCATAATGCCAAACACTATGTGTGCAATCTCTAATGCACTATGGTACACTAAATTGAAACACTAAAACTCCCAATTCTCCATGAATAGCATTCTCACATATCAAATACACCTAATAATAGCTATTAGAACTATTTATAATAGGAAATAAAGATAATTGCACAAAATTACACAAAATAAGTCTCGTATCACACCGTATCGCAAAATACCATGATACGGCCTATACGTATCCATTTGTAGATACGTACCTAGTCCCACAACCCCAATCTAAGTCTAATTAGATCTAATTGGTCCCATGACACACAATTGATGTATCAATCTCGTAATTCCTCTAAAATACATACAAAATCCTATGTAGAATTCTCTATACGCAACCAATTGGTCTAGAACTTGTTTCTATTGGTAGCCCTATGCCATGGGGTGGTTCCTAATGGTCAAATATATGATTTGGGAGCTAGGGAGAATTTTAATTCAGAATTTTACCTATTAGGAGATGGATTTTCAATAAAAGAGCTCTATGACACGATTCAAACACGATCTCTCCACCAAAGCTCCTTCTTCTTATGCTTCTTGCTTCTCCAAGCTCCAAAGTTTCTTGAGGGATAAAAATGAGAGGGAAATGTGAATGAATTGAGAGAGGTTGATGGAGGGATGAAGGAATTGGGGATCTATGAATTGGGGATCTACAAATAAGAGTGTAAAAAGAAGTGGAGAGAGAGAATAGCCCATCTAATTTGGCCGGCCCCTTTTTTCCTCTCCAAGCTACAAAAAATATCCAATTAGCCCTCCACTAGTGTCATGTAGGTTCTAATTAATTAGGAAATGATAAATTAGGAAGGCTTCTAACTGATACAAATTAACTCTAATCCTCCTAATTAATTAGTGAGAATGGGTCTATTGGACTTGGTCCATGTTGGGCTCACATAATTCTAATGGGTCATATGGGTCAAGTCTAGCTAATAGCCTGGCCCACTAACTAATAATAATTAATACAATCATAATTAAATATATATAGCAAAATAAAATAGCTATGCCAAATTACTAAATTATCCCTAATTGGAAGAGTGAGGGTGATAATGCGCCTCCTGGAGAACCTTCTCGTGCAACTCCCCACTCGGCACACATAGTCTGGTACCGTACCGCAATGATCCATCATAAACAATAGTGAAGTCCTCTGATAATCCTATTTGAACCTGTGCCCTGATGCTCCTCAGAGTCTCATCATCATACTGGATAGCCCTAATCCTGTCCATCAGCTTAGACTGTATCTGCAATCCCCATATCTGCATCTCGATACTAGGTACTAGCACCTTAATATCCAAGATCTCAGGATCGTCTAATAAGTGTCTATCTGTCGTCAAGTACATAGCCACTGGATACTTGCTCAAGGCATCAATGACTACATTGGCCTTCCCTGGATGGAACTGCAATGATATGTCAAAGTCCTTCATCAACTCCAACCATCACCACTATCTCTTGTTCAGCTCTTTCTGTGTAAACATGTACTTCAAGCCCATGTGGTCTGTAAAGATCTCCACACGCTCTCCGTATAGATAGTGTTTTCACAGCTTTAGAGCAAAAATATTCACTGTCAACTACAAATCATGGGTAGGGTAGTTCTTCTCATTAGGATATAATTTCCTGGAAGCATAGGCAATCACCTTCCTATTCTGCTGTAGAACGTAATCCAAACTGTTCCCTGAAGCATCCCTATAAATAGTGAATCCACCTGATCCTGATGGAAATATCAATACTGAAGCTGTCGTCAATCTCTTCTTCAGCTTATCAAAAGTGGCTTGATACTTCTATGTCCAGACAAAATCTACATCCTTTCTAGTCAGCCTAGTCATCAGCTCTGCAATCCTGGAGAAGTCTTGTTCAAACCTTCGGTAATAACCTGCTAGTCCCATAAAACTCCTAATCTCTGCCACTGAACTTGGAGTAGCCCATGACTCCACTGTCATAATCTTCTTTGGGTCCACTGAGATCCCATCACCTGTAATCACATGACCAAGGAATTCAACCTTGTCAAGGAAGAACTCATACTTCGAGAGCTTGCCATAAAGCTTCTCTTTCCTGTGAGTCTCCAGAATTATCCTCAGATGCTCCTCTCATGCTCCTTCGGGGATTGAATACACCAGAATATCATCAATAAATACTACCACAAACTTATCAAGATACTGGTGGAACACCTTGTTCATCAGATTCATGAATACCGCTGGGGCATTGGTAAACCCAAATTGCATCAACATAAACTCAAACTGGCCATACTGAGTCCGAAAAGTTGTCTTCGAAATATCCTCCTTCTTCACTTTCACCTGGTGGTAGCCTAACCTCAAGTCTATCTTCGAAAATACCTTTGCTTTGCTCAACAGATCGAAGAGATCATCTATCCTCAACAATGGGTATTTGTTCTAGATAGTTAGGTTATTCAGAGCCCTGTAATTGATACACATGCGTACCAACCCATCCTTCTTCGGTACAAACAATACCAGAGCTCCCCAAGGTGATGAAATGGATGTGATGAAGCCCTTATCCTATAACTAATCTACCTGCTTCTTTAACTCCACCAGTTCGCTGTTGTTAACTATATAGACATATAGAGATATCGGCTTTGTGCCTGGCACTAAGTCTATAGAGAACTCCATATCTCGTTCTAGTGGCAACCTCGATAACTCCTCCGTAAAAACATTCATAAATTCTGCTATCAACGGATGTGGTAACTCCTTCTCTTCCACCATGGCTCCATAGAAGGCATCCTCACTCTACTCCGCTGCTCCTCTGGCAATCTTAAACTCTGGCTCTTTTGGCAGTCTAAATAACACCCTGCCTCTATGATAATTTATACTAGCATGGTGCCTACTCAGCCAATCCATCCTGAGTACTATGTCGTAGCTCGGAAGTGGAATTACGAGTAAGCACGCACTCAACTACCGGCCTTCCAGTGTAGCTCTCCGATCCTTGCAAACATCACTGACCAGGATAATGCCACCCCCATTCGTGATCTTGCAAGTCCTAGCCAAAGGTTCGGCCTCTAAACGATGCTTAAGAACAAAAGATACAGATACAAAACTATGGGATGCACTATAAACCCCCTCACCCAAAATAGGTATTTTGTGTGTATTTTATATTTATTATAATTATTTTAGATTATTTTAAATCGATTAAAGTTCAATTATTGCATTAGGATACTTCACCGTGGGTTGGACATTAATGACATAGGATGACCCCAAAATCTATAACGCCCTTCGTAGTAAGTAGCCTACACGAAAGACACTCTTTGTAGAATCTTTTCGTGACTCAGAATTCGTCCATTCAACATTAGTATGGCACTAGTGTAACAACCGTAGTTTATTTTATTTAATATATATATATATATATATATATATATATATATATATATATATATATATATATATAATTTATTTGTGATTATTTTCCAATCCAACATTCTTTAATAAGCAACCTATAATTCCTCCATGACCAATTAGGCCACTTCCCTCTTTTGTAGGATTTATTTATTAATTATTTTCTTAGAAGTCCAATAAAATCCTAATTACCAAAGATTTATCTTAGATTAGCATATTAATTGTCCATTAATTATTCCCTTAGAAGTCCAATCAAATCCCAACTACCAAAGATTTACCTTAGATTTACATATTAATTGTCCATTAATTATTCCCTTAGAAGTCCAATCAAATCCCAACTACCAAAGATTTACCTTAGATTTACATATTAATTGTCTATTATTTTATTTCCTTAGAATCAAATCAAATCAAATCTTATTCATTAGTTATTTATTGATTAGTTGTTGACTATTTAATAACTAACAACCTAATTAGGAAACCTCCTAATAACTAACTACCCAATCCTAATCCTATCCCCTCTTCCAAACCCGCAGTCTCCCTCTCTCAAACCCGCGCATACCCCAATGAATCCCTCTCTCTCTTTCTTTCTCTCTCTTTATATATATATATATATATATATATATATATATATATATATATATATATATA
Source organism: Iris macrosiphon (assembly GCA_036927795.1). Taxonomy (NCBI): domain Eukaryota; kingdom Viridiplantae; phylum Streptophyta; class Magnoliopsida; order Asparagales; family Iridaceae; genus Iris; species Iris macrosiphon. The sequence continues at coordinate 111,576,699 of JAYESA010000006.1, read as the reverse complement.
TATATATATATATATATCTCCTTCTCATCTTTCCTCCATAAACCCTATCCTAATCTCCTCCATTAAAATCCTAACTTTCTCTCTACCATCTCTAAGCCGCCGACCCCCTCCCTCTTCACGTGGACACCATACCACCTCCTCCATCCAAGAACCCTAGCATCTCCTTCATTCTTCTTCTAGTAAGTTTTTTTAATCCTTCTCTCTTTCCTTCTTAGATTATATATATGTGTAATTATGTAAACTCTATTATTTTATTTGAAGAACTCATGCAACCCATGAACCCTAACTCAACACTTTTGTGCATGCATGAGACCTACTTCAAAACCCTCTTTAATTCTTCTTAATATATTCATATAGATGCTAATAATAGGAAATATATTCAGTTTTTATAATAAATTTCAGATTTATTAGTTTTTATTAAATTTGAGTTTGAGCATATTTTATGGGTAATTTTGACCTATTTTTGATGTATGCATGTTGGAGACCCTTAGACCTTGTTAGGACTTGATCATAGATAGAAAACCCTAATTTTTTTTTGATAAACTATTATTTTTCCAGAAATTATATATTCTGAATTTTTATTAAATAAATATTATTTTATTGTCACAACACCCATGTACTACCCCTTTTGTATGCATACTAGCAAGTTTGGTTGCCAATCCTAATATGATTAACTTGTAGATAGTAAAACCTAACTATTTTTGTATATATAAAAGAAATAGTATTTATTGTATTTATTACTGATTTTTATAATATATATTCAGATTTATTTTTATTTATAAAAATTAGAATTATAGGTGTTTTATGTAGCAAGTAGATTTAGTTTTAACAAAACTTGACCCCGACAATTTCAGACTTAAACCCCGACCAAAAATTTATATTTTCTACATCTAAAATTATATTATATTATTAAAAATTCTAATTTTTAAGTATTTATTCCAGATTGATCCATTTATTAAAAATTGGTTTTATTGACTTGTCGGTAACCTGTTATGACCTAGTTTTGATTTTTACTTGGTTTTTGACCCATAGAAATTATAGGAGATGACCCTATCACTAAAAATCCTATTTTCTAATAAAATCCCAAAATTAATAGTTTTAATAATTAATAATTTAAAAATATTTTTTGGTAATGTTTAACGACTAGTAATATTTTGAGGGCTAGTTACTTGCATGTGCAATCAACGTAAAATTAAGAACTAGTTAAAAACCTAATTTTAACTTGATAGTAAAATTCTAATTAGTATAATAATTAATTGGTAGTGTTCGAGACGCTCCTGACCAGACTTGTTATGCTCGCAGCTTGGCTTGGAAGGCAAGTACACCTTGCTTGATTGTATTGTCAGTTTACATTATGCCTAGTTTTTATTTTTTAGTTGTGTGCACGCGTCTTAGAGTAGCAGACTTACCAGTATATTGTGAAGATACGAGGTATCTTCTGACCTGACACATGGTAGGGTGGTCCAACCTGTCACGACCCGCACCCGGAAGTTCGGGCACGAGTGCGTGGGCACGTCCAGCCTACGCCGCAGAGTCGGCGGTAGTACGCTGTCTAGGTCAATCCATAACTACTAACTAGCTCATTCACAACAATATAGGCAAGATAATAATGAGAAATGAAACTTAAGATTGCAACTGAAATAAATGTGACAACAAATTCAAATGTTTAGTACAGGAATTTCCAAAATGAAATCGGGGACAAACCCGATTAAATAAGATAAAGAGCAAAACTAAGATAACTACTGCTAACTACTCAGCAGGAGTAGCTTCCTGTGCGGGAACTGGCTCTGCAACTGTATCACCTGCTGCCTCATAGGGGCCATAATAGGTGGGGGCAAGGTTCTCATCATCGCCTAAACAACAGATCCAGTCAGGAAAGGAGCAAAGTACACAGTGCACAACAAGGTTAAACTAAATATTTTATGACAATTAAATATTGGATATCATGTTGAGAAACAGCATTAGCAGAACATTATTATCTCAGAGTTAGCTGTAAACAGGAATATGAGAAACATAAATAAATGGAACAGGAAATGAACTACAATAGCCAGCAAGAAATATAACATGACCAGAACTATCTGTGTGAACTTGTGTTTGTTTTTAGAATACTTAGTTGGCATGTAGGGGTTTATAAGGCTAATCTGGCCGTCATAAACGGCTATTAGACAATTCAATCGAGATCCGGCTGATGGACAGTCGTGTACCAACAGCTATTAGACAATCCAGGGGAAAGGGTAAACTACATGCCTCCTTAGTATTCTCCCACCCGACATGAAAAACAAGACAGGAACTACCAATATTCAAGACATGAAGTTCAACATTTCTAACACAATGTGTAATCATCAAGGGTACATGTAAGACAGGGAATTAATTATCACAATATATGAAGATTAACTTGAGGTGCAGGTACTTGCCTGTTGTTTGGATCTGATTAGTTAGGTTCTTGGGGAAAAAGTCCAGAGATGAGTCCAAAAGCTGAAATAGACATTACCATCGTGCTCAGAAGATGTCAAATAGCTAGAAACGCCTATCCTTGGGTCCAATTTGGAGACAAGGGCAAAAACGGTAATTTCGGGTCAAAACGGGGTCCGCCGTTGGGCCCGCTTTGCACCGAAAAACGTGTCCGGGTCAAAGGTCTCCAAATTCACCAAACTTAGTGTCAACAGGTCAGGAACGCTGATACGAACCCAACGGAACTTCCAGATTTGGATTCCGATGAGCCGAACACAAAATCGCCCGTCGAGCGGGGCCTATGGGGCCCACGACACGCGATTTCGTCAACGTTCTCAGAATCGAACCAAACATGACCCACAGGACCAGCATATCGCTACGAGTCCGATGGCGCAAGTTTTGTCTCGATCTGACGAGTGTGCACGAAGTTAGGGTAAATTGCAGAAGAGGCGGATACGGGGCGATGTCCGCGGATACGCGTTGATTCCGGTGTGCACGCACACCCGAATCAGCTTCCACGAAGACTCACACGTCCGTATCGACGATGCGTACGTATCTGTGAAGACCGCACGCGATCAAGTCGTCCCGTTTGGCGGGGCGGACTCAGTTCCGGGGTGAAACAGGGTCTGATTTTTCCTGTTTTTGGATCGCGGTGTACGTTCACCACAGGACGCGATGTCCCGAACAGTTTGTCCGGACACCGAGAGGGTCATACAGGCTTCCCAACGCAATTTACGGAATTGAAAACGGAGCTACGAGGCGAAAGTTACACGCACCTGAAGGGGACCCGATAATCAGGGTCGAGACGTGTCCGTGTCGTGTCCGACACGGAATCCGAAATTAGGGTTAGGGTTAGGGCTTCTGGCCGGCTACGGCGGCGGGGCGTTGGCCGACGGCGCGCTGGGAGGCCGAGGGCGGCTTGCCGGGGACGGGCGGAGGCGCTGGTGGGCGGGGCGGCGCCGGAGTCCGGCGGGGGCGCTCCCCGCTGCTGCTGATGCTGCTGAAGTGGCTGGGGACGGCGGAGCGGGGCGCCGGAGGGGAGGAGGTGGCCGGGGAAGAAGGGGAAGGCCGTCAGCGGGGCACGGCGGCGCTGCTAGGGCGGAGGGCGAGGTGGCTGGAGCGGAGGCGGTGAGGGTTTAGGGTTATATAGGGAGAGGAGGTGGCGGTACGGCCCGAGGGAGGCGGTGGGGTGGTCGACGTGGCGGGATGCGCGGAGGGGAGGCCGGAGGATGCGGCGGGCGGCCCGGGCGGAGCGGCGCGCGACGCGGAGGCGAGGGAGAGAGGGGGAGACCCGGTCGGAGGCGGTCGGGTGGCTAGCGGGTCGGGTGCCCGACCCGACCCGACCCGGATTGCAGGCGGGCTGGGTAGCTGGGCTGGGCTGGGCTTCGGCCCACTGGGCCGGGCCGGCCCAGAAAATAATAAAAAAATAAATAAATATAAATATAAATAATAATAATAATAATAATAATAATAATAATAATAATAAAAAAATAGTTAATTAATTAATTAATTAATAAAATAGTTTTTAGGCATTTAAAAATAGGTCTGAGGCCCAGAAAAATCCAGAAAAATTACCCTAAGTCCAATTTTTCATTTTACACCCAAAAAATATTATTTTCATAATATTTTAATGTTGTTTAATATCAATTAAAAATCATGTAATAATTCAAAACCCTGATTTTAATTTCAGAAAATTTCCAGAAAATTTCAGAAAAATTGTGAAAAATCCTAATTTTAATATTTTGAAAAATCAGAAGCTTACACAACCCTTGTCCTTGTCTGGTTGTAGGATTGGATTATTATGAAGGTACGAGGTATCTTCTGACCTGACACTGTTTTCAATACGTTCACTGTCTGAGTGAGTGAGTGCATGGACTAGCATGTTGACTGGCCATTGGTACGTGGTTGCGTCTTGTGTTAGTAGTTGGTGTTAGTTTGAGTTTTAGATTTTTATTAATGTCGTTGCATTATGTCTGCACTGTGTATATGGTTCAAATAGTTCATTGGGAGAAAGAATCTGCTATTGAGCGTATGAGATTTCTGTTTCTTACTGTATTATGAAAATGGTGCAACTGTGTAATCTTCGAGTTCTACGGAATGCCTGGTGGGACGACTGTTCTTCTATTTCTCCCCCCTCATGCGCCACTAGAGATGTCTCAAGTGCACTTTAAATAGATGGTTAGTTACCCTATTTATTGTTTACTGATTTACCTTCACGCATGTCAATTTCTTGTGTACTTGTTATGTCCCTCTGAGGACCTGGCACCCTGTCCAAGTATAGAAGATCTTGACTATTTGTAGGAGCACGAATTAGGACTTGCTACTTCTTTCTCTTTCGAGGAGGTCTTCCCTTCGAGCTTCTTGATCACTAGAAGAAGTACTTATTTTGTTGTATTTTATATCCTAGTTGGTAGTGGATTTATCTCCACTCGACTACTAGTTCTTCTCGACTATTTTCATAGTTGGTTAATTATCATATTTGGTTATTTATTACTAATTAGTTTTGTGGATGAGATTAGTATTTTTCGTGACTGGTGAAATTATATACCACTTGTGAATTATTATTCATAAAATAGCGCACGTAAGTGCATTGTTTCCATATATTGGAGTTGACAAATACATACGGCTGGCATGCTTACGTATTCCTAGTCCTACGTATTTTGGGACTGGGCGTGACAAGCACCAAAATTAAATAAAGCATATATTGGAATAGAATAAAAAAGAACTGAACCTGATATCACATCTCCTACCGGCTCGGTCTCCTCGACCATCATGGCGAATGCTCGCCCCTGCTGTACACCTCTCTGTTACTGTTGGTGCTGTATAAACCTTTATTGCTATGTCTGTAATAGAGATCCTCTCTGTTGAGCAGTAGGTAGCCTCGTTGGTGCTCTCAAAACTGGGGCTGCTCTCTAGGCTACACGACGAGGAGATACGGGACAATCCCTCATCTAATGTCCCTTTGAGCCACAATACTAGTACACTACCAACCTCATCCTACAGACCGCCCAAATATGGCCTATCTTTTTATAGAAGTAACAAGTGGGAGTCTACTGAACCCGTCTTTGCTGCTCCTGCTGCAGTACCTGCTGAACTGGTGCCTGAACTGGAGCCTACAACTGCTGTGGCTGAAAAGTTCTCTGCTGCTGAAAATAGGGTTGCTTAGCTGGACCTGCACTGCTGCTAGCTCCTCCGAAAATGTCTCTTCCCCTCTTGGACTTGAGTTCCAAGTCATTCGCTGCCCTCTGAGCATCCATCAGCATCTCCTCGAAGGTTGTAGTGTGGTGACCCCTGGTGAGAGATTTGACCTCCATGATCAAAACCTTTCAGAACTTTCTTGCTCTCGCTAGGGGGTTCTGCACCTCTACAAATCTGCTCAATCTACAGAACTCAGCGGCGTACTTGTCCACCGTCATACTCCCCTGGACGAGTTCCTGGAACTGGCTCTCTAGGGCACTCAGAGCCACGTTTGGAAAGAATTTCTCCTTGAAAAGCTATCACGACCCGCACCCGGTATAAGGGCACGAGTGCGTGGGTACGTCCAGCCTACGCCACAGCATCGGCGATAAAACACTGTCTATGTCAATAATACTAACTAAATATCTCACACAAAATATGTAAAGTACCTGTCAAGATATCTCAACTCCCAAATAGAGGATAATATGATAATGGTAAACAATACTCAATCATAATAACAAACTAGAGGATGATATGGCACGATATGGAATAGAAGAAAAGAAATAAAGTCACAATATATCACAAGTCCAAGACTAATCTCAACACAAGATCTCAAATAATAATACAATACCAAAGTCTAATTGACATATACAATATCATGAATAAACAAACTATACCTCATCAACTGCTGGTTCTAACTCAACAGGCTCCACGGGTGATAACTCAACTGGCTCGCCATCTTGTGGCCCGTAGTGCGTAGGACACCAGTCCTCTAATGAATTATCTAAAAAATATATTTAGTCAGGATTGGAGCAAAGTACAACCCAAATAGCAGTTCCAATAATTGATAGAAACTATGAAACATCGATAGCAATAAAAATAAATGAAGGAAGTAACTGAGATAGTAAATATTATAAGATGAAGCATCATGGTGAATAATGGCAATAAACTGAGAATAATATGGTGAGAAACGTTAATATAATGAACTAGAATAAAGAAAATAATATAGTAAATATGCCTTAAAATATTAGTAAGATAGTGTGATCGACTTGGGCCTAACATGGGCTATATATAAAAGGTGAGCTAACGTGATCACGCGTGAGTTGTACGATCTGCTAGCTATCATGTGCTACACTAAATCACGGGCTATAAGGTATGATCATATATCTATTAATACTTCCCCAACCCCCAACTAGTACACGGATCCAAATCATGACACGTATATCATACTGCATGGCCTATAATATCATGTACTATGATCACGGTCTATATAATTACTAAAAAATCACGGTAATCACTGAGTAATAACGAAAACATGACATGACGATCACTGAGTAACCACGACAATAATATCTCATGACCAAGATCCACGTATACCAATCCGTAAACTATCGTGTCAAGAATCAAATATCGTAGTTCTAAATACATGGAACATAAAGGCTATCAAATAAGAAAACTATCAGAGAATGTACTCGCCTGTGGTCCTGAGCAAATAATAAACCTCGGTATCCGAGCTGGTGTCACACACACCTAAATTGGAATATCATGTTACTTGGTGTAATGAAGTAAGAAATGAGGCAAAAATGCACTAATATGATTTTCTAGGCCAACTAGGTTACTCTAGCTAAAATAGGTCAATACCTTACTTATCTAGGTTTTCTAGATCATAAAAGTTATTACCTTGATGCTAGTTAAGGTATATATAGATAATACTAGGTTACTAGCTAATATTAATATATATGACCTATATATAATTGTACTTAAGTTATGCTAATACCTTACTTATTATCTAATACTATTACCTTAGCTTACCTTGGTACCCTCACCTTGGTATGAATCATTACCTTGTATCCTAGTTAAATATCTAGTATCCTAACTCTTTCTAGTACCTATATTAATACCTTAGTGTCTAATACTATTATTTAAGATACTCACTGATACCCAACCTACTGACCACATTACCTACACTCAGTCAATGTCAAATCCTACTCCAGTACCTCAAACCTTCAATCCTCCACACCATATCAACCTACAAATATTTCCCTTCCAATTCTGATAGCACCCCTGTCAAGACCAAATGGTACATACACTAACCTGGGATCAATCTCCCCCTCCACATGCTTGGATACCCTCACTCATTAATACCTACACATACACAACATCTACACTCATATATAAAACCCAAAGCAATATTAACTTCAATAAGCATCAGGGCACATGCAATACAATTGATGTAGAAAAGTGTAAAGTCTAGTATGTGCAGTACCTAAACCCCCTCCCCAAGTATGATACCAACAAGTATCAGACATACACACTCCAAAGTCTAATACCCAAGCTCCATTGTACTTAACCCGAGTTGTGCTCCCCCTCATCTTGTTGTTAAATCTGCTGCTCTCCTTAACAACAAGTTGCTGCTGCAACTGCTTTAAATTCCAATGCATACAACATTGAATCCCCAACTTGCTATTCAATTGCTCCCTCATGTTACCCCCTCATTTTGCTATTTATTGTTGTATATAACAGACAGTGCACTACATTGTGTGCACTGGATAGTGCACCCTCCTCACTACTTACTATTGCTGAATTGAAATCCGACCCCTTTACTCGAGCTATCAAAGTCCTGTCACTACCACATTTTCTAGGAAAGGGTATTTTAGTTATTTGATAATTAATTAAATATTATGCATGTTAAATTTTTATTTATTGTATTATTTATTTATTATTAGCATGTTAGATTTATTTTTGGACTTGTGTTAGTGGACCTAACTAGTTTAGTTTAGACTCATGGACTAACATGTATTAATTATTAGATTAGAGCCCAACTAGAAAGCCCATTGATTAGGAGGATGATTCAATTAATTAAACCATTAGACTAGAAGCTTCCCTCCTTAATTAGTTTCTTCATGAGAGGCCCCAAGGGGTATTTTAGACTTTACATAATAGCTTGAGGGAGGGGGCAAGTGAGGCCTATATAAAGGGGATAAAAACTTTCTCTCTCTTCATTTTTTATTCCAAATCTAGATCTAGAATTTTTTCTCAACCAAATTCTACCAAATCACTACCAAATTTCTACCCAATTCCTTTCCAAATCACCATTAGAGACTAGTGAAGCAAGGATCTACAAGGAGGAAGCATAGATCTACAAAGAGGAGCAAAGATCTACAAGTTGGAGGCTAATTTTATCAATTTTGGAGGTTTCATTGGGAATCCATCTCCTAATAGGTATAATTCAGTTTTTTCCCCCTTAAATTAGGTTCTAAATCTGAGAATTAACCATGAAAAATTAACCCATATGTATAGGCTACCCATAGGATTTGGTTTTGTGTTTATAGGAGGCCTATTGAGAAAGTTATGGTACTTTTTGTATCAATTTTGGGGAATTCCGAGATTGACATTTGTTGTGTGTGTCAATTGGTCTTATAGATCAATTTGGCATGTGCTTGTGTGTTTGGGTTTAGTGTCGTATCCATAATTGGGTACGTGTAGCTCGTATCCCATCAATTTGGTGATACGTATTGATTTGGGGTTTTTTTCTCCGACACGGGACTTTGTGCATGTTATATTTTGACACGGACACATAGATTTATGTTTGACTCTCCGTATTATTCATAAATAATATATATGACTTGTTCGTGTCCTTCGGGATACCTTTGGATGTGTGGTGGATTCATGTCGCATGCGTATCCTAGATCTAGTGGAATACGGTCCATGTATGTGCAATTTAATTGTAGATCTAATTCTTTCGTGTTCTTATTTCATGGAGAAGTATAATTATATATATATATATATATATATATATATATATATATAATATTGTGTATATATATTTATGTAATATTGTGTCTTAGATCTATGTACCTATGTATATACTATATATGTGTATTTATTATGTAGCTATTTTTCTACATGTAGATATATATTTATAAGTGGTAGTATATGTCACGACCCGCACCCGGTGTAAGGGTACTAGTCGAAAACAACGCCCAGCCTACGCCGCAGAATCGGCGGTAGAACGCTGTCTAGATAATCTATCTAACAATATAATGAACCACCAATAATGATAGTATACTCAATCACAGAACTAAGATAGAAATGAGCACGACTCAGATAAAGAATAGAATAGTCACAATACAACTCATGAGTCTAAAATTATACATCAATGAGTCTGAAGAAATAACAAAATAAGCTGGAGACAAATCCAGTACAAAGAATACTACGAGGCTACAACTCCAGGGTCAACTGTCTCAGTTGGGATAAGTCCCTCTTGAGTCAGGGTCCCAGAATCTAAACCCATAACATCCTGGGGTCCATAAAAGGTAGGGTACCACTCCTCAGTGTCATCTGGAAAAATATATCCAGTCAGGAAAGGAGCAGAGTATATCTCTAACAGCAGTTCTAATTAATGATAAAAACTATGTAATAGTAAATAGCTGTGGATAAACAAGATGCTCAATAGATACAAGAGATATATATACAATAAGGAAATACTGGAAATAAATATAATAATGAACAATATGCCAATGAAACAATAATACTAATGACTAAGTGTGTGAGTACTAGCTTAACATGTGATCGGCTTGGGCAAGATGCAATGCGGCCTGGCTAATCATATGTGCGGTGCATGATCAACACTATTCAGTAATCAGTACTTTATTCAATAGGGATATTGATCACATATCTATACTAATACTCCCCACCCCAACTGGTATAATAGATCCAACCACGGTATGTTATGGCACGAGATTCCCCAAGAAGATAGCGACTCTTCCCGAGAATCGGTGTCTGTACATGTACAAGATAACCAATGAAACAATACTTACACCATATACACCATATACCAAGGAATAACATCTCATGACGAGATCCGGATATACCAATCCGTGTAACCATAGTGTCAAGAGAACATGGATATCTATACTAGATACAGTGAACATAGAGGATATCATAAATAAGAAACTATCAGAGAATGTACTTGCCTGAAGTCCAATGAATAGTCTCACAGATGTCTGACTCGGTGCCTCGAAGACCTAGATATGAAATACAACATCAATACAAGGTCCCGAAAAGAGAATAAGTTAAACTAGTCAACTTCTAGGTCAATAAGTCAATTCTAAGGCAAAAGTCAACTATGGTCAACTCTAAAGTTAACTATGGTCAAACCAAGGTCAACTATCTATTTCTAGGTTGCACAAGTCTAGCACCAAAATCTTGGATCAAAATACTAAAATCTAAGTCATAGGAACCACAACCTAAAATATTAGGATACCGTATCTTCGGATACGTGAATCCAAGGTAAACCTCACAATACCTATATATCAACAATAAAGTATAATAATATAGAATATTAATTACAATAATTAGGAACCATGGTTTTGAACCAACTTGGTATCCACACAAAGTCACAAACTCGATACCCAAACCCCGTATCTTGAGTATCCCACTTACCTTGGTTTCCACAAGGTAATGCTCAAGACCTAGATATAGTATTTACCCTCATACATAATATAATATATATAAACTAATATTATACAATTAAGAATATAACAATACTAGTATTACATCTCACAATAAATACATATATATATATATATATACATATATATATATATATATATATATATAAACTATATACTAAAACTGCCTAACTGTCACTGAAAACAATGTGGAAAAACACTAATTTTTCAGTAAACAAACCTTCAGTGACAGTTCAAACTGTCACTGAAACACCGTCGCCATTGCTGTTGTGTAATTGCACTGCTGTCACCCTATTGGTGACAGTTCTCAACTGTCACTGAACCAACTGTCGCCGCTGCTGCTTAAATTTCCCGCCCGTCGCTACTATACAATTAATGACAGAACTGTCATTAATAGCCGCTGTTAATGCTACAGCGGCTGCTGCTGCTGTTGGGAATTTAATGACAGAAACTGTCATTAAATGCCGCTGTCGCCAAAAGATAAATAATATATATAATCTATATATATTAATATATATATATAATCTATATATATTAATATATATATATCTATATATATATATAAATCAATTAAATAAATATATACTTCTATATATATATAATCCTACACATATATATAAATAAATACTAATAGCTATAATACACATCCTATGTACTAATGTACATATTTCAACATGGTTAAAAGTACACATACATATATATGTTTAACAAAAATACATCCATTTATATATAAATAATCATATAATAATTATAATTAATATAATTACTTATTTAAACACATATATATATATTTTATAAAACATTTTCATATAATTTATATTACTAACATAATTTGCAACATATAAAAATGCATGTAAAAGAAAGCTACACATATATTTATACATTATATTAGTACACATATAATACATAGATCTATGCTACAATAAATACCATAATAAATACACTATAATAAATATGTAACATCTATATATATATACTTAATTATAATTCAAGAATTAAAGCCCAAATAATTAGATCTACACATAAACACACACAAATGGAGAGTATCACACCGTATCCCACTAGATCTAGGATACGCATGCGACACGAGTCCAACACACAACCAATTGCACCCCGAAGGACACAAATAAGTCACAAATATTATTTATGAACAAATCAAAGTGTCAAATGTAGTCCGTGTCAAAATACGACATGTACAAAGTCCCGTATCGGAGGGAAAACCCCCAAAACAACACGCATCACCAAATTGTTAGGATACGACCTACATGTACCCAATTGTGGATACGACACTAGCCCCAAACACATAAGCACATGCCCAATTGATCTATAGTATCAATTGACACACACAATAAAATGTCAATTTGGAATTCCTCCAAAATTGACACAAAATGTACCATAACTTTCTCCATGGGTCTCCTATGAACACAAAACCAAGTCCTATGGGTAGTACATACATATGGGTTGATTTTACATGATTAAATCTCAGATTTAGAAGCTATTTTAAGGGGAAAAACTGAATTATACCTATTGGGAGATGGATTCCCAATGAAACCTTCAATTGAGATGAAATTGCTTCCAAATTGTAGATCCTTGCTCCTCTTTGTAGATCCTTGCTTCCTCCTTCTAGATCCTTGCTTCTCAACTTTTTATTGGTGAATTGGGGAGGAATTGGAATGAATTTGGTAGGGAAATGGAATAGGAATGAAAGGAATTTGGCAGTAGAAAATTCTAGATCTAGATTTGGAATGAAAATGAGAGGAGAGAGAATTTCCCCCCCTCTTTTAATACGCCGGCCCCTACCCCTTCCTCAAGCAATTATGAAATGTCCAATATACCCCTTGGGGCCTCTCATGAAGAAATAATTAAAGAAGGAAGCTTCTAGTCTAATGATTTAATTAATTTAACCCATCTCCTTAACAATGGGCTTTCTAAATGGGCCAAGTCTAACTAATTAATTCCTGTTGGTCCATGGGTCCAAACTAAACTAGTTAGGTCCACTCATACAAGTCCAAATTAAATAAATAATATCTAATAATAATTAAATAATACAACAAATAATTATTTACCATGCACAATATTTAATTAAATAGGAAAAGACTAAAATATCCTTTCCTAGAAAATGTGGTAGTGACAAGTCTACCCTCCTTAAAATAATTTCGTCCTCGAAATTCAAAGATGAAAACTACCCCCAAAAAATCACAGAACAGAACTAAAGAATCACAATTAACTATAAAAGAACATAACAATAAACAGAACATAACTAGAAAATAACATACCTCAAGGTACAAACAAATATGGATAACGCTCTCGCATTTCATCCTCTCTCTCCCAGGTAAACTCCCCCGGAGAGTGATGCCTCCATGCGACGCGCACCAAAGGAATAGTCTGGTTTCTCAACACCTTCTCTCTCCGATCCAGAATCTCAGCTGGCTGCTCTGGATAGCTAAGAGTAGGGCTCACCTCTATCTTCGAGTGATCCAATACATGACTAGGATCTGCCACGTATCATCTCAACTGCGACACATGAAACACGTTCTGCACTCCCTCCAATACAGGTGGCAAGTCTAGTCTATAAGCAACTGCACCGACCCTCTCTAGAATAGTGAAAGGTTCGATGAATCGCGGACTAAGCTTTCCGCCTCCACCGAAGCGAATCGTGCCTCGTGTCGGAGAAATCCTCAGAAACACCAAACTACCCACCTAGAACAAAACACCACCTTAAGAACTTAATCTATAACAAACAACCAAAAACAAGCACAACAAAATCTAAACTATACCTCAAACAACAAAGGTCTCCGATGGCTATCGGCCCAATGCCGCTGTCTGTCCTGCGCCACTCGAAGTCTGTCTCTTATAAACTAAACCTTTTCTGCTGCATCCACAACCATCTCTGGCCCAAGCAAAACTCTCTCTCCAATATCATCCCAAGACAAAGGAGTACGACACCTCTGACCATATAGAGCTTCAAAAGGTGACATCTCTATACTGGCCTGGTAACTGTTGTTGTAAGCAAACTCTACCAAATGGATATGGTCCTCCCAAGAACCCCCAAAATCTAGTACACAAGTGCGCAATATATCCTCGAGAGTCTGGATAGTCCTCTCTGACTGCCCATCTGTCTGGGGATGATATGCAGTACTGAACTTGAGTTGAGTGCCCAAACTCTTCTGCAAACTCCTCCAGAAATGAGAAGTAAAACGACTATCTCGATCTGAGACTATGCTGACGAGAACTCCATGTATCCTAACGATCTGTCTCACATACATCTTTGCCAGCTTCTCCGTAGACAAACCCACCTTGAAAGGCAAGAAATGGGCCGACTTGGTCAACCTATCAACAATGACCCAAATCGCGTCTTTCCCTCCTGGAGATCTTGGAAGTCCGGACACAAAATCCATAGTAATGTGTTCCCACTTCCACTCTGGAATGGGTAATGGCTGAAGTAAACCTCCTGGCCTCTGCCTCTCGGCTTTCACCTGTTGGCACACTAAGCATCTGGATACAAACTGTGCCACTTCCCTCTTCATGCCATACCACCACACACTCTCTCGTATATCCCGATACATCTTATTAGCACCTGGATGCATGGAATACTGAGGGCGATGCGCTTCCTGCAATACTTCTTATCGCAGCTCCCCACTAGGCACACACAATCTAACTCCATGCCTCAAAGGTCCATCCTCTGCAATAGTGAAATCATCCTCCAATCCTGCTCTCACCTGAGCTCTGATACTCCTCAGAGATACATCATCATACTGTGCTGCCTTGATCCTGTCCATCAAATCTGAGTGTATCTGCAATCCCCACATCTGTATAGTACCACCAGAAATAATCACCTTAATGCCCAAGCTCTCCAAGTCCTCCAACAAATATCGATCCTGCGTCAAGAACATAGCTACCGGATACCTGCTCAAAGCAATCCCCACATCGGCAACTACATTGGCTTTTCTAGGATGATATTGCAAAGAGATATCAAAATCTTTCATCAGTTCCAACCACCGACGCTGTCTCATGTTGAACTCCTTCTGCGTGAAAACGTACTTCAAGCTTTTGTGGTCTGTGAAGATCTCCACATGCTCTCCGTACAAATAATGTTTCCACAACTTCAGGGCAAATATGACGGCTGCCAACTCCAAATCATGGGTAGGATAGTTCTTTTCATGAGGACGCAATTGCCTGGATGCATAGGCAATCACTTTCCCATGCTGCTGAAGAACACAACCTAAATCCTTCCCCGATGCATCACTATAAATAGTGAAACCTCCAGACCCTGATGGCAACGTCAAAATAGGAGCAGACGTCAACCTCTTCTTCAACTCCTCAAAAGCAACCTGGCAATCCTCCGTACAAACAAACTCCACATCCTTCCTTGTGAGTCTGGTCATCGGTTCGACAATCCTCAAAAAATCTTGCACAAACTTCCTGTAATAGCCTGCCAATCCCAAGAAACTCCTGATCTCTACTACCGAACTCGGAGTCTTCCAAGATTCCACTGCTAAAATCTTCTTCGGATCCACTGAAATACCATCACCAGTCACAACATGCCCCAAGAATTCTACCTTGTCCAAGAAAAACTCACACTTGGACAACTTTCTATACAACTTCTCCTTCCTCAGCACATCCAACACAATCCTCAAATGCTCCTCATGTTCCTCCGGTGTCCTCGAGTATATGAGTATGTCGTCGATGAACACCACCATAAACTTGTCAAGATACTGGTGGAACACCTTGTTCATCAAGTTCATAAAGACCGCTGGTGCATTAGTCAAACTAAACGGCATCACCATAAACTCGTACTGACCATATCGAGTTCTAAAAGCAGTCTTCGGTATGTCCTCCGGCTTCACCTTCACTTGATGGTAGCCTGATCTCAAATATATCTTAGAAAATACCTTGGCTCTACTCAACTGATCAAACAGATCATCAATTCGTGGCAAAGGATACTTATTCTTGATAGTAAAATTATTCAAAGCCCTGTAATCAATGCACATGCGCACCGATCCATCCTTCTTCGGCACAAACAATACCGGGGCTCCCCATGGTGAAGAACTCGATCTGATAAACCCCTTATCCTGTAATTCGTCCACCTGCTTCTTCAACTCGACCAGCTCGCTGTTGTTTACTCTATAGACATGCTGCAAAATTGGTTCTGCACCTGGCACCAAGTCTATAGAAAATTCAACATCTCGATCTGGCGGCAATCCTGGCAATTCCTCAGGAAACACATCCAAGAACTCTGCTATCAACGGATATGGCAACTCCTTGTCTTCCACCATAGCTCCACAAATAATGCCTTCACCTTGCTCCGTAGCTCCTCTAGCAAACTCGAACTCTGGCTCTCCTGGCAGACCAAACAAAACTCTACCTCCTCTACAATCTATGCTAGCACGGTGCCTACTCAACCAATCCATCCCGAGTACAATGTCGTAGCTCGGATGTGGCATTACAAGTAGACACGCACTCAACTCCCGGCCTCCCAGAGTAACTCTTCGGTCCTTGCAAATATCATTAACCAGGATAATGCCTCCTCCGGTCATGATCTTGCAAGTCCTAAGCAAAGACTCAGCTACCAAACCATGCTTTAGAGCAAAAGAAACAGATACAAAACTATGGGAAGCACCACTATCAAACAAAGCTAAAGCTAAAATGGAATCAAGAAGAATAGAACCTGCGATGACATCTCCGGTGGGTTCCTCCTCTTCGACGGTCATAGCAAACGCTCGTCCCTGTCGAGCACCTCCTTGCTGTTAATGCTGGACAAAATGCTGCTGCTGTGTCGGAAGCGGTCCCCTCGGCTGTGCTGCAGGTGGTCTCGTCTGTGCCCTCGGAGCTGGAGCTGCTCCCTAAACTGCACGACGATGACACTCCCTCGATTGATGCCCTTCAGTACCACAATACAAACAAACTCCTAGCCTCCTCCTGCAAATTTCCCAGATGTGGTCGGGCTTCTTGCAGTAGTTGCATGGAGCTTGCTGTAACTGTCTCTACTGCTGAGGTGCCTGGTGAAAAGGCGCTCTAGCTGGAGTCTGGTTCTGCTGTAGCTGCTGGAAAGGTCTGGACTGAAAATGAGGATGTTTGGTAGATACTGCACTGCCGTTGGCCCCCAGAAAAGAATTACGGTCTCTCTTGGTCTTCAAACCCAAATCCCGCTCAACCTTGCGTGCCTCCGCAAGTATCTCCGAGTATGTCTCATAAAAAGACGGAATAAGAATCTTCACTTCCCAGTTTAGACCCTCACGGAAACGAATAGCTCGAACCTCCGATTCTCTTACCAAATATTCTGCAAATCGGCTCAACCTGTCGAACTCCGCAGCGTATTCCTCCACAGACATGCTCCCCTGAATGAGACTCTCAAATTGTCTCCCTAAGTCAAGCCTGTCTATCCGGGCGGAAAACTTCTTCTTGAAAAGGTCCTTGAATACCTTCCAAGATTGTCCTACGTCAACCAGAACTGGCTCATTCCTGAACCAAGTTCGAGCGACATCGAATAGTTGAAGTCCTACCGCCTCAACCTTCAGATCTTCAGAAAGACGGGACACCCTCATAAGACGCTCAATGTCCTCGAGCCAATCATCAGCATAGACGATGCCCTCCATCCCTTTGAAAACCCTAGGCTCCAGTTTCTTGAAGTCCTGAACGTTGCCTGGCCAAAGCTGAGCAACCTGAGGAACAACCTGCTGCTGGACCAGAACTCCTCTCTCAACTACAGCACGAGCAAGCTGATGAGCACTCTCGATGCCCTGCCGTAGAACGTCGGTCTGCCTCTGATGTGCCTCTGACTGAGCCCTCTGTGCCTCGAGCATCTCACGAAACAGTGTAAACATCTGTGATGCCTCTTCTGGCACAGGAGGTGGAGGTGGAAGCCCCTCAGATACAGCTGGCACAGTCCTCTGAGTAGGTGGTGGACCTCCGAAAGCAGCTGATACTCCAATCACAGAAGAAGTGACTGGTGCAGGCCCTCGGGATGTCGCAGACCTCTCAGAAACTTCTCTCCCCTGCTGTGATCTAGTCTTAGGCGGCATCCTGAGACAAAGCGAAAGAAAGAATCAATATGGCACAAGATGTAAGACATTAAGGAAAGGACAAGTTTAAGGGATCAAGTATCAATATCAAAGGAGAATAGTTGAATCAAAAGAATTTACCTAGATGTGATTGAGTATCTCAGCCTATTTCCTATATCCTATCGCAGGCTCGCAATAGTACAACTAAATTATCGCACTACCACGACATCACATACTTTGTGAAGCTAGACCTGCATGGGCCACCACCAAAAACGTGTCACGACCCACACCCGATGTAAGGGTACTAGTCGGAAACAACGCCCAGCCTACGTCGCAGAATCGGCGGTAGAACGCTGTCTAGATAATCTATCTAACAATATAATGAACCACCAATAATGATAGTATACTCAATCACAGAACTAAGATAGAAATGAGCACGACTCAGATAAAGAATAGAATAGTCACAATACAACTCATGAGTCTAAAATAATACATCAATGAGTCTGAAGAAATAACAAAATAAGCTGGAGACAAATCCAGTACAAAGAATACTACGAGGCTACAACTCCAGGGTCAACTATCTTAGTTGGGATAAGTCCCTCTTGAGCCAGGGTCTCAGAATCTAAACCCATAACATCCTGGGGTCCATAAAAGGTAGGGTACCACTCATCAGTGTCATCTGGAAAAATATATCCAGTTAGGAAAGGAGCAGAGTACATCTCTAACAGTAGTTCTAATTAATGATAAAAACTATGTAATAGTAAATAGCTGTGGATAAACAAGATGCTCAATAGATACAAGAGATATATATACAATAAGAAAATACTGGAAATAAATACAATAATGAACAATATGCCAATGAAACAATAATACTAATGACTAAGTGTGTGAGTACTAGCTTAACATGTGATCGGCTTGGGCAAGATGCAATGCGGCCTGGCTAATCATACGTGCGGTGCATGATCAACACTATTCAGTAATCAGTACTTTATTCAATAGGGATATTGATCACATATCTATACTAATACTCCCCACCCCCGACTGGTATAATAGATCCAACCACGATATGTTATGGCACGAGATTCCCCAAGAAGATAGCGACTCTTTCTGAGAATCGGTGTCTGTACATGTACAAGATAACCAATGAAACAATACTTGCACCATATACACCATATACCAAGGAATAACATCTCATGACGAGATCCGGATATACCAATCCGTGTAACCATAGTGTCAAGAGAACATTGATATCTACACTAGATACAGTGAACATAGAGGATATCATAAATGAGAAACTATCAGAGAATATACTCGCCTGAAGTCCAATGAACAGTCTCACAGATGTCTAACTCGGTGCCTCGAAGACCTAGATATGAAATACAACATCAATACAAGGTCCAATAAGTTAAACTAGTCAACTTCTAGGTCAATAAGTCAATTCTAAGGCAAAAGTCAACTATAGTCAACTCTAAAGTCAACTAAAGTCAACTATGGTCAAACCAAGGTCAACTATCTATTTCTAGGTTGCACAAGTCTAGCACCAAAATCTTGGATCAAAATACTAAAATTGAAGTCATAGGAACCACAACCTAAAATATTAGGATACCGTATCTTCGGATACGTGAATCCAAGGTAAACCTCACAATAACTATATATCAACAATAAAGTATAATAATATAGAATATTAATTACAACAATTAGGAACCATGGTTTTAAACCAACTTGGTATCCACACATAGTCACAAACTCGATACCCAAACCCCGTATCTTGAGTATCCCACTTACCTTAGTTTCCACAAGGTAATGCTCAAGATACCTAGATATAGTATTTACCCTTATACATAATATAATATATATAAACTAATATTATACAATTAAGAATATAACAATACTAGTATTACATCTCACAATAAAAACATACATATATATATATATATATATATATATATATATATATATATATATATATATATATATATATATATATAAACTATATACTAAAACTGCCTAACTGTCACTGAAAACAGTGTGGAAAAATACTGATTTTTCAGTAAACAGACCTTCAGTGACAGTTCAAACTGTCACTGAAACGCCGTCGCCATTGCTGCTGTGTAATTGCACTGTTGTCACCCTATTGGTGACAGTTCTCAACTGTCACTGAACCAACTGTCGCCGCTGCTACTTAAATTTCCCGCCCGCCGCTGCTGTGCAATTAATGACACAACTGTCATTAATAGCCGCTATTAATGCTACAGCGGCTGCTGCTGCTGTTGGGAATTTAATGACAGAAACTGTCATTAAATGCCGCTGTTGCCAAAAGATAAATAATATATATAATATATATATATATATATATATATATTAATATATATATATATATATATATATATCAATTAAATAAATATATACTTCTATATATGTATATAATCCTACACATATATATAAATAAATACTAATAGCTATAATACACATCCTATGTACTAATGTACATATTTCAACATGGTTAAAAGTACACATACATATATATGTTTAATAAAAATACATCCATTTATATATAAATAATCATATAATAATTATAATTAATATAATTACTTATTTAAACACATATATATATATTTTATAAAACATTTTCATATAATTTATATTACTAACATAATTTGCAACATATAAAAATGCATGTAAAAGAAAGCTACATATATATTTATACATTATATTAGTATACATATAATACATAGATCTATGCTACAATAAATACCATAATAAATATACTATAATAAATATGTAACATCTATATATATATATACTTAATTATAATTCAAGAATTAAAGCACAAATAATTAGATCTACACATAAACACACACAAATGGAGAGTATCACACCGTATCCCACTAGATCTAGGATACGCATGCGACACGAGTCCAACACACAACCAATTGTACCCCGAAGGACACAAATAAGTCACAAATTTTATTTATGACCAAATCAAAGTGTCAAATATAGATATATGTGTCCGTGTCAAAATACGACATGTACAAAGTCCCGTGTCGGAGGGAAAACTTCCAAAACAACACGTATCACCAAATTGTTGGGATACGACCTACACGTACCCAATTGTGGGCACGACACTAGCCC
Source organism: Iris macrosiphon (assembly GCA_036927795.1). Taxonomy (NCBI): domain Eukaryota; kingdom Viridiplantae; phylum Streptophyta; class Magnoliopsida; order Asparagales; family Iridaceae; genus Iris; species Iris macrosiphon. The sequence continues at coordinate 111,555,464 of JAYESA010000006.1, read as the reverse complement.
CAAACACATAAGCATATACCTAATTGATCTATAGGATCAATTGACACACACAACAAAATGTCAATTCGGAATTCCCCCAAAATTGACACAAAAAGTACCATAACTTTCTCCATGGGTCTCCTATGAACACAAAACCAAGTCCTATGGGTAGTACATACATATGGATTAGTTTTACATGATTAAATCTCAGATTTAGAAGCTATTTTAAGGGGAAAAATTGAATTATACCTATTGGGAGATGGATTCCCAATGAAACCTCCAATTGAGATGAAATTGCTTCCAAATTGTAGATCTTGCTCCTCTTTGTAGATCCTTGCTTCCTCCTTCTAGATTCTTGCTTCCTCCTTCTAGATCCTTGTTTCTCAACTTTCTAATGGTGAATTGGGGAGGAATTGAAATAAATTTGGTAGGAAAATGGAATGGGAATGAAAGGAATTTGGTAGTGGGAAATTCTAAATCTAGATTTGGAATAAAAATGAGAGGAGAGAGAATTTCCCCCCCTCTTTTAATAGGTCAGCCCCTACCCCTTTCTCAAGCAATTATGAAATGTCCAATATACCCCTTGGGGTCTCTCATGAAAAAATAATTAAGGAATGAAGTTTCTAGTCTAATGATTTAATTAATTTAATCCATCTCCTTAACAATGGGCTTTCTAAATGGGCCAAGTCTAACTAATTAATTCATGTTGGTCCATAGGTCCAAACTAAACTAGTTAGGTCCACTCATACAAGTCCAAATTAAATAAATAATATCTAACAACAATTAAATAATACAACAAATAATTATTTACCATGCACAATATTTAATTAAATAGGAAAAGACTAAAATACCCTTTCCTAGAAAATGTGGTAGTGACAATATATGTTTATATAATATAGTAGATATATTTATATGTGGTTATATATATAGTTATATTATATATTATTATGTATATATATAGTGTTGATTTTATATATATATATATATATATATATATATATATATATATATATATATATATATATATATATATATTACTATGTATGTGTGTGTATGTTACTATGTATATATTCCTATGTAGGAATTAAGTACATATAGATGTATATAAGGACTGTGTGTATGTATAGTATTTATTTGTAATTATATACATATGTTTAGAATAATATTATTTGATATATATATTATATATATATTAGAAGGGGATAATAGAGCTACATCGACAGATATAGCGACAGCAGCAGTAGCAGCGTCGCAAAAGCAGCAGCAGCAAACAGCACAGCAGCAGCAGCGAAGGCAATAGCGACAGCAGCAGCAGCAGTGTCGCAAAAATAGCAGCATCGACAGCAGTTAGCGACGACAGCAGAGAAGCGTTGCTAAAAATAGCAGTTTCCGCCAGCAATAGTAGTTTCAACGACAGTCAACATCTGCTTTTAGTGACAGTTTGGCAGTTTTTTAGATATTAAATATATAGATATATATGTATATATATATGGCAATTAATATATATATATATATATATATATATATATATATATATGTGGTATTAGTATAACGTATATATGGATATATATTAATAATGGGTAGTTATATACTATATGTATAATATTTTTAGTTGTAGCATATAATATTATTGGAATAAGTTAGTATATTTTAGTTATCAATTGTTATGAGTATCTTTTATATATTATATATTTGTAGGTATGTAGGTATGTACAATATATGTATTAGTATTTAGTGTGCAGTTGGTAGTTAGTATTTATTCTATTTAGTACATACTAGAAGTTATATTGGATTGATACATATAGTTATTGATGAATAGTTAGTATATATATGAAGTTTTGGCAAATTATCTTGAGATACCAAGGTAAGTATCAAGATATACCAAGATATGAGTAGTAGGTATTGGCATAGTAATAGGATAGTTGTAAACTAATTATGGGTTGGTATTAAGGTGACTAAAATAAGGTATATAGTATTATATAAATATTAAATACATGGTAGTTTATAATTATTGTTGGGTAGTTAGTATAAATAAGATTTTTAATTTACCTTGAGATGCCAAGGTAAGTATCAAGGTATTGGAGGATAATCAAGGTATTGGGTTTGGGTATCAAGGTCGAGGTTTAAGTGTTGTAATACCAAGTTGGTTCAAAACCAAGATAATCATTTAGCATTGTAATTATGATTTATATATTTAATATTGTTTTATTATAGATATATGATATTTATCTATTATTTTGCGTATCTTGAGATACGGTATCTTAGTATCCTAAGTTGTAGCTTGTTGACCTAGATTCATAGTGTATGAACCCAATATCCTTGAGTTAGACTTATGCAACCTAGAAATAGGTAGTTGACCATAGTTGACCATAGTTTGACTATAGTTGACTACAGTTGACTTAGAGTTGACCAAGTTTGACTTTTGACTTAGAATTGACTTGTTGACCTAGAAGTTGACTAGTTTAACTTATTTTTCTTCCAGAACCTTGTATTAATGCAATATTCTATACAAAGGTCTGTGTGACACCAGTTCGGACAGTTTGACATTCATTGCTCTGGACCACAGGTGAGTACATTCTCTGATAGTTTCTCATTTATGATATCCTCTATGTTCATTGTATCTAGTATAGATATCCATGTTTCTTAACACGATGGTTATATAGATTGGTATATCCGGATCTCGTCATGCGATGTTATTCCTTGTATTTGGTGTATCTTGTGAAAGTCTTATTTCATTGATTATCTTGTGCATGTACTGATTCTCGGGAAGAGTCGCTATCTTCTTGGGAAATCCCGTGCCATAGCATACCATAGTTGGATCTACTATACCAGTCGTGGTTGGAGAGTATGTAGTGTAGATATGTGATCATACCCTCCTTGTGCAAGTTTTGTTCCTTGTGAATGTTGATCTTACACCGCACGTATGATTATCCAGGCCATTTATACTTGTACAAGTTTCTAAGCCGATTACATGTTAAAGCTGATACTCACTCACTTAGTCATTAGTATTCTTGTTTATTGCCATATTGTTCATTCTTGTATTTATTTCCAGTATTGTCTTTATTGTGTATCTCTTGTACATGTATATGCATCTTGTATATTCACATCTATTTACTGTTACATAGTTTATATCATTGATTAGAACTGCTGTTAGAGATGTACTTCGCTCCATTCCTGATTGGAAAATATTTTTCAGAGGATCCGAGAGATTGGTGTTCGACATACTATGGACTTCAACTTATAGATGGTGCAGACTTGGATCCACTAGTTCTGGAGTGACTGTCAAAAGTTTTAGTCGGATTCACTAAGTAGCATAGTTAGTTCTCTTTAGCCTTTTGGTATCGGATTTGTTTCTGGCTTATTTTTGAGTTTTTAATTATTGTTTCTATAGGTGTTGTTATATATATTGAATGTATAGTTATGTTAGACTTCCTTGATATCTTCTCGTGCTTCTAGAATTATGATTAAGTTTTGTGTGAGATATTGTTGGCAGATTTTATATTATTGTGAGATATTTAGATAGTATAGTAGACCAAGACAGCGTTCTACCGCCGATGCTGCGGCATAGGCTGGGCGTTGTTCCCGACTTGCATCCCTACACTGGGTACGGGTCCTGACACATTTTTAGTGGTGGCCCATGCATGTCAGGCTTCACAAGTTGTGAGATGTCGTGGTAGTGCAACAACTTAGTTGTACTACTGCGAGCCTACGATATGATATAGGATATAAGATATTAGGATAAGAGGATACTCAATCAAAATTTTTTGAGAGATTCCTAGGACGATCCTTGAGAATCTTATTACAAACTCTAATTCAAATCTTTTCCCTTATTCCCGTCCGCTCTCACTTGTTGTTGTTGAATTTGATTCTTGGTGATCGGTTGATTTTAATTCTTGGTGTTCGTTATTGAGTTTGATTTCATATGGAGAGAAATTTTATGGACTAAGTTACGGTATCATCTGATAAAATATGTTGATAAGAACAGAGGGAAGGGTGAAACGTCTACTTTGGTTATGGAGCATAGAGTTTATCGCAGCCATATTAGCTGGCGTGGCAAAAACGTAGGGACCTGACTTCGGATATACATATCTTAGTTATGAAATTTAGAATTTCTCGCAGCTATACTAGTTGGCACAGCGAGGATTCTAGACGACATGATTATAGAGTTGCATACCCTAGTTATGGAATATATCATTTATCGCAGCTATGCTTACTGGCGTGGCGAGGATTCCGAGTGTCATAATTTCGGACAGACGTGTATGATTATCACGATGGCTTTACGAGGGACCGGTACGCAATACTATGTGCTATACGGCGATTTATGGCTCGGCTAACCTTGCTAGTACCTGGTTCGATATGAGGATTCCTATATGCATAATATCTCTGGGATAACCCAGACTTCATCTAGTAAGCCGTATAAATGATTAGCCGATTAGGTAACTGAGCTTGTTTGTGTACTGTATTTGCTGTCATGTAGTCTAGGGACATGGACTATCATGGTACGATGGTCTAACCCTTGTCCTTGTTTGGTTGTAGGGTTAGATTATTGTGGCATGATAGGCTATAGACCGAAACTACGAGAGAGAACTATATATATATATATATATATATATCATAATATAGTTTTATTTCTTCATTCGTGCTTCATTTGTGGTACTTGCTATTTGGGGTCTAACCCCACTGGTTTTGCATGGCCAGGTTTAGTGCCAGGACCCGATGATCAAGCGTACTTCCCCCTGAACAATGATGTGCCCTAGACGGATGGTCATTGAAGGGAACGAGTGGGTTTCTTCTTTCATGCTCGTTATTACACACTTTACTTATTTTGGGCGTTTAGCTACTAGAACTTTTTAGCCGTAAGATCTGGATATTTAGTTTCCCTACATGATTGTAATTAATCAGACTGCATATGATCATGGTCATGTACTTTTGATACTCTGCTAGCTTTCTTATTTTGCATAGCTGGTTTCCAGAATATCGTGGCAGGATGTTTGGGATGCCTTACTTCCTTTTCATATATGTTCTATGTTTACTGTTCTTGCTTGATTAATTAAGACAATAGATGTGCTTTGTGACCCTAAGTGACTTGCTTGTAGTATGCACCCCTTGTCTAGTTACAGCCGTGACCGCCATACGATGTTCTATACCTTATACGGGGGAGCTGGCCATGTCCGTCTCCGTATTCCGGTACTGAGGTATGACAAGATTTTAGTGGTGACCCATGCAGGTCTATATTTTCAGACTTTTGTGATGTTATGATCATAAGTCTCAATCAAAATGTTCCTTTGAAATCCGGAATTCGTTCTTCTCGAAGCCTTGCTTGACTATCGAATCAATTATTTTCTTGATTCTTCCCGTCATGTTCTTGCTATTTCTTGTCCTTTTCTTTAGGGCTTCTTCAATTGCTGGAGCAGCAAACATGGCAGGACAGGGTTACCCTGGGCAACAACGAAAGGTAGCACCTGTTTAGAGTCAAATTCGAGTAGAGCCAGTAGTTGAACCAGCTGGCACAGTGGAACCAAAAGTTGGACATGTTGAGCAACCTGCCCCTGAGATTCCAGTACCCCCAGTAGTACCACCAGTACCAGTGGTACTTGATGGCCCAATATTATTGGAGATCCTCCAGGGAATGATGGTTACATAGCAGCATCAGATTACAGTGCAACAATATCAACAGTTTCAACAACAAAAGCAGGATGTATTATTGAGTCAGGGTTTGCAGACGACCCTGGAAAGAGGAAAAAAGACTGATTCGGGGGCGTCGGTTAGATTTTGATGACTTAACCCGAGATACTTTGACGGCACGGAGGACGCCATTACGGCAGATGTATGGATCCAAGACATCGAAGTCATTCTGGCAGCGACGAAGGTTCCGGCTTATGAACAAGTTGACCAGGTCCCATTGCAGCTTCAAGACCTTACCCGTGACTGGTGGGCGTCAGTAGAGGTTGGCTTGAGGCATCATATCTCTTAGGACAGTATCAGGGCTCGATTCAGGGCTAAATATTTTGGGGTCATAGCGCAGTATGAGATCCAACAAAGATTTATCGGTCTTAAGTAGGCCGATAGAACAGCGGATATATATGCAGCTGAGTTTTGTAGGCTGAGTAGATTCGCTTTGACTATGGTGGATACGGAACCGGATAGAGCAATGAGGTTCCATCAAGGACTTCATCCGAAGGTTCTGCAACTGGTAGAAGGGCACAACTACCAGAGTTATGAAGAAGTACTGATAACAGCTCAAAGGCACGAGCTTACCATATAGAGGTTATCGGCAAGGACAGAAGGCCAGAAGAGGTCTCCTGTTCATAGTGGAGAAGGAGGTGGAGAAGTACCTCAGATGTCAGTACCATCACCTAGTTTTTGCATCCATGATTCAGCGCCAAGGAGGGCGGCAGTTTCAATGGTGACAGTACCGACTTGGTAGAAGCCAAGGCAACAACAACAACAATGCCAGGGAGCACCGACAGGATGTACTTATTTTGGCAAGAGAGGCCACACTAGAGATATATGTATGGCAGCTAATGGTTGTGTATGAGGTATGGTAGTCCAGATCATCAGATTATTAATTGTCCAATGATGTAGAGGCCAGGAGGGCCAGTTCAGCAATTTCCAACACTGCTAGCACTAGGAGCAGTGCAACAAAGAGGGCCAGCGACAGCAGTACGGCCTTTAGCTCAACGTTCGTTACTAACACAAGCTAAAATATACCAGCAGCAGCAAAATCAGCAGCAGAGGTCACAACAATGTCACCAAGGAAGACAACAGCGAGGAGCGCAGCAGGACCAAGGGCAGACATTCACCTTGTCTTTGGAGGAGGCTTTAACATCGGGCGACATGGTGGCAGGTAACATTTCTATCGCATCTTTCCTGCTGTAGCATTGTTTGATTCAGGCATATCTCATTCATTTGTATTTGGATGATTCGCGACACGCATTGGATTAGAGTTTGAGGCATTACCAGAGAGGTTGAATATACTCACTGGTAATGGGCTCGTAGGAGTTAGTAGAATATGTATAGCGTGTCCGGTCGTAGTGTGCGGGCGTTCATTATCAGCACTGTTTATTGAGTTTCCTATGGATAACTTTGACATTATCTTAGGCATGGACTGGCTGAGAGACAATTATGCTATAATATATTGCCATAAAGGTAGGGTATTATTTAGTATCTCGGGGATGAAAGACTTTGTCTTTGAGAGATCTGTAGGAGATCAGAATGAAGAGAGAATCTCAACGATAATGTTATCATAAGAAAAACTTCCCGAGATAGTTAAGGAGTACTTAGACGTCTTCTCAGAAGAACTACCAGGGTTACCCCGAGTAAGAGATGCTGAATTTTGTATAGAGTTGATTCCTGGAGCAGGACCAATATCTTACAAAGTTTACCAGATGGCACCATCAGAGCTAGACATACTGTACCAACATATAGAGGAACTGAAGGGAAAAAAGTTTATTTGAGCCAGTGGATCACCTTAGGGAGCGCTATTGGTTCTAGTGAAGAAGAAGGATAGGTCATCACGGTTATGTATCGACTACAGGCAGTTGAATGCAGTAACAGTGAAGAATACGTATCCATTACCAAGGATCGATGATTTGTTTGATCAGTTGAGTAAAGCCAAGATTTTCTCTAAGATCGATCTTCGATCAGGGTATCATCAAGTAAGAGTTCGGGAGCAAGACATACCCAAGATAATATTTAGGTCACGATATGGGCATTACGAATTCTTAGTTATGCCATTCGGACTGACTAATGCTCCAACGATATTTATGGATTTGATGAACCGTATTTTTATACCAAATCAAGATCAGTTCGTGGTGGTCTTCATAGACGACATTATTGTATATTCCAGTAGTGAAGAGGAGCACGAAGAGCATTTTTAGAAGGCCTTGCATATTTTGAAGGAACAACAGTTATACGCAAAGCTCAATAAGTACGAGTTTTGGTTGGATCATGTATCATTCTTGGGTTACATCATCTCTGGAGCAGGAGTAGTAGTAGATCCAAAGAAGGTTAAGGCCGTAGAGAGTTGGCCAGTTCTTAAGACAGTAGCTGAAGTGTGTAGTTTCCTGGGATTGGCAGGATACTACAAAGTGTTCGTGACAAACTTTATAAGGATTTCAGCACCGCTGACTTGATTAATGCGCAAGGAGGCTAAGTTCGACTGGTCAGTAGAGTGCCAAATATTATTTTAAGAATTAAAGAAGAGATTGATTTCAGCTTTGATTCTCACGCTTCCAGTAGGTTCTGGAGGGTTTACAGTATATTACGATGCATCAAGCAAAGGACTTGGGTGTGTATTGATGCAACATGGAAGGGTGATAGCTTATGCATCACGGCAGCTTCAATATAACGAGAAGAATTATCGGACTCACGATTTGGAGTTGGCGACGGTAGTAATTGCACTTAAGCTATGAAGGCACTACTTGTATGGTGATCGGGTGAAGATATTCACGGATCACAAGAGCTTAAAGTATGTATTCACTCAGAAGGACTTAAACATGAGGCAGAAGAGGTGGCTAGAATTGATAAAAGACTATGATGTGGAACTTTAGTACCATCCAGGCAGGGCCAATGTGGTAGCAAATGCTCTTAACATGAGAGCTAGTATATTTATGTTGACATCGCAAAGACACATCTTAGAAGATCTTCAAGAAATGGGGATCGAGATAGTACTTCCGCAAGACGTAGGAGTATTGGCCAGTTTACAGGTAAAATCTATTATTATAGAGAGGATTAAGGCGGCTCAGGCAGAGGATCCAAAAGTTCAGAAGCTTCGAACGAAATATGAATCTGGTCTCAGGAAAGAGTTGACGTTTCATGAAGATGGAAACCTTAGGTTTGGAAATCGTCTCTGTGTACCAAGAGGAGATATCTGACAAGAAGTAATGACCGAGGAGCATAGTTCCCAGTATTCAATTCATCCAGGAGGTACCAAGATGTATCAAGACATCAAGCAATATTTCTGGTAGAACCGGATAAAGAGGAAGATAACACGATTAGTTTCTCGGTGTTTGGTATGGCAGCAAGTGAAGGCCGACCAACAAAGACCGACAGGATTATTATATTCGCTTCCTATTCCGGAGTAAAAGTGGGAACATATCACGATGGACTTTGTGACCAATTTACCTAGGTCCCCGATTGGTCGTGATACAGTTTGGGTAATAGTGGATCGTTTGACAAAAATAGTTTACTTTCTTCCTTTCTGAGTAAGGCATTCCATAGAACAGTTAGCGGAGATGTACATACGATAGATAGTAAGACAGTACGACATCCCAATAAGTATTGTATCAGATCGAGACACTCGGTTCACTTCATATTTTTGAAAAAGTTTACACCAGAGTTTGGGCACCAAGTTGAGATTTAATACTGCTTACCATCCACAAACAGACGGGCAATCAAAGAAAACCATTCAGACTTTGGAAGATATGCTACGAGCTTGTACCTTAGATTTTGGAGGGTCTTGGAAAGATCACCTTCATATCATTGAGTTCTCATACAACAATAGTTATCAAGCAAGTATCCAGATGGAACCATTCAAAGCATTATATGGAAGGAAGTGCATGTCACCATTGGCATGGGATGATTTAGGTGAGTGAAAGATGTTAGGCCTAGAGATGATCATACAGATTGCAGAAGTTGTGAAACAAATCAGAGAGCGACTTTGGGTTGTGCAAGATAGGCATCGGCATTGGGCAGATCAACATCGTAGGACTTTAGAGTTTTGTGTCGGCGACCACGTGTTCTTGCGGATCTCGCCAAACTATGGAGTCATTAGATTCGGGGTTCACGGGAAGCTTAGTCCGCGATATGTCAGTCCGTTTGATATTCTCGAGCGGGTGGGCGATGTTGCTTATCGTCTTGCCCTTCCGCCTTCTCTACGTGAGATGTACGATATATTTCATGTGTCTCAATTGCGTAGATATATCCCAAATTTGAATCATATCCTCGATAATTCTGTGCTAGTCGTTGGTACTGACTTGTCTTACGAGGAGCAACCCGTATCCATTTTGGACCGAAGGAAGAAGGTGCTCAAGAATCAGACCATTCATATTGTCCGGGTTGCTTGGGGTCATCACCCTTTAGGAGAGTCGATATGGGAGCACAAGGACGATATCCGGTCTCGGTATCCGCACCTGTTCGACACGGAAGGTATATTCATTCTTATGCCTTCTTATCTCAAATCTTGTAATTTGTTTACCCATGCTACGTGACATTATTTTTCTTCTTTATATGCTTGGATTTGATTGCATGTGTAGATATAATTGTAGTTAGTATAGTGCTTATTCTGATTTCTCTATCTAGCCTTGAGTTTGAATTTCGAGGACAAATTTTTTCTAAGGTGGGTAGAGATGTCACTCCCCATTCCTGATATATGTATTTAGAATATATTACATTCCCTGCTTATATTATTTATTGCTTGCATGTTAATTAGGTTGTATATATAGAGACTAGATCCATTTTTTGGTTCAATTAGATCCATAGTTTAATTGTTGGGTTGGTTCATTCAAGAGTTGAACCCATGGTCTAAACCTAAAAACCTAACTATAAAATCCAACATCTTTCTCTCTCTTCACTCATTCTCTTCATTTCCTCTTCTTCCTTCATTTAGGCAAGTACACCTTGCACCACATGGAAAAATCTCTTAATTTTTTATTATTACTTTTTTTTGCATTTTATTAGTCTATTATGTGATCATGAAGATTCTAAACACTTTTAGTATTGGGGTTTTCGGTTTTAATAGATGGATTTGAGTAGATCTATATTCTAAGTTTAGGATTTTTATGAATTTCTTGAGTTTTTGGTGGTTTTGATCTACTAAAATAGTATTTTTGAAATAATAGTTTTTGGAATGGATGGAACACTTCATTTCGAGCGTTTTGGCTTTTGGTTCACCTAATTCGGAGTTAAAATAAAGTTTTTATGAAAAAAAAATAAAATTTTGGTTTTTGGAGTTCTCATCATGGTTGAACTTGCTGCCTGGAGAAGACGAAGTCTCATACGGCCAAGCGGCCTGAACTCATATGGCCATGCGGTCTGAGCTGATGCGGTCATGCGACCTTGAACTCATGCGACCTCTGCGGTCAGCGACCATGCGACCTGAACTTATACGACCATGCGATCTGAGCTCATGCGGTCATGCGGCCTTGAGCTTATGCAACCTCTGCAGTCAGTGACCATGAGACTTATGTGGCTATGTGACCCATGCGGCTATGCGGCCTAGACCTATGCGGGAACTAATTATATACGACAGTTGATCCCCATGCGGCCTTGATCCTTATGTGCATGCGGTCCCTTGCATACGCTTTATTGGACTAGTTTTGTTTGAATATTCCTTTAGACTTTATGGGTTTTATGTGTGACTTTGATGAACACAAGATTATTAAACCCATATATGCGTCATGACCCGACCACTTGTATCCGTGCTGATACACTTACTACGTGCTATGTGTTCCTACGTGCTAAGTGTTCCTACGCAATTATATTACATATTTACACTGTGGTGTAACTATGCGCTACGTAACATATGATATGATTTAATCTCCAGCATGGACATAAGGGTTAGTCAATGACCAAGCGTGGCTAGGATCTGTTGACTGTTGCATCACACTGGGGTGAATCCAAGTTGAACTACAAAGTGACAAGTGGATTTGTATCTTGCGTGGTCATACTATGGTATGTCATATAAGGGGAATACCATGTGACCATGCCATGTGATTCCAATTAACCATAGGGTTAACTAGGCAACTAAACTTGTAGAGGATTGGGAGGGAATAAAATCTTGAGATCATGCCTAACTAGCCACCTCCAGTCATCTGAATTGGGGTGTGCAGGTTAGTCCCCATGGATATTGTTTAAGTCCTCATTAGTGGATGGCTTTATCCGACTTTTATATTATACTATGTATTTTATGCGATCTTAATATGGTGGCTTTACGAGGGACTGGTACGCAATACTATATGCTATACATCAATTTATGGCTCGGCTAACCCTGCTAGTACCTGGTTCAATCTGAGGATTTCTATATGTATAATATCTTTGGGATAACCCAGACTCCATCTAGTAAGCCATATAAATGATTGGCCGATTAGGTAACTGAGCTTATTTGTGTATTGTATCTGCTGTCATATAGTCTAGGGACATGGATTATCATTGTGCGAAGGTCTAACCCTTGTCCTTGTTTGGTTGTAGGATTAGATTATTGTGCCATGATAGTCTATGGACGAAAACTATGAGACATAACTATATATATATATATATATATATATATATATATATATATTATAACCTGGTTTTATTTCTTCATTCGTGCTTTCTTTGTGGTACTTGCTATTTGGGGGTCTAACCCCACTGGTTTTGCATGGCCAGGTTTAGAGCCAGCACCCGAGGATCAAGTGTACTTCCCCCTGAACAATGGCGTGCACTAGACGGAAGGCCGTTGATGGGAACGAGCGAGTTTCTTCTTCCCTATACGTTATTGCATACTTTACTTATTTTGGGCATTTACCCACCGACATTTGTTAGCCGTAAGATCTTGACATTTAGTTTTTGTACATGATTGTAATTAATCAGACTGCAGCTGATCATGGTCATGTACTTTTGATACTCTGTCAGCTTTCTTATTTTGCACAACTGGTTTCCAAAATATCGTGGCAGGATGTTTGGGATGCCTTACTTCCTTGTCATATATGTTTTATGTTTACTGTTCTTGCTTGACACAATAGATGTGCTGTGTGACCCTAAGTAACTTTCTTTTAGTATGCACCCCCTTGTCTAGTTATAGCTGTGACCGTCGTATGACATTCTATACCTTGTACGGGGGAGCTAGCCATGTCCGTCTCTGTATTCCGGTACTGGGGCGTGACAATAAAGCAATAAGGCGTCACAAACGCTTTCTCAAAATGTTCTAAAGACCAGCTGTGCCAAATAAGAAGTTGGAAGGTAACAAAAGTAAATGACAGTAATCAGCTGCAGTCTGATTTAATATAATCATGTAAGGAGACAAAATTTCCAAATGTGCCGGCTAACAGGTGTCCATAGCTAAATGCCCAAAAAAAGTAAATATACAATGACAAGCAGGGAAGAAGAAAACCTACTTGTTATCCTCTCCGACCATGTTTTTGGTATGTGCCATGAGTTGGGGGATAGTACATTGGATCCTCGGGTGCTGGCTCGAGACCTGGCCATACAAAACCAGTAGGGTTAGACCCCAAATAGAAAGTACCACAAAGGAAGTACGAAATGGATAAACAAAAACCCGAGAAATAATTATATAATAATACATAGGTTCAGTGTCGTAACTTAGGTCCATGGCATATCCTAGCGCAAAGCCAAACCCTACAACCAAACAAGGACAATGGTTGAACCATCACACTATGATATTCCATTTACCTGGGCTACTAACCGAATAATATAATCACAACCAAGTCCATTTTCTTATATCGGCCAATCACTTGTACAGCTTGCTATTTTGTGGAGTTTGAATTTATCTTATAAATAATGCATAATAGGTATCCTCAGATCACGCCAGTGCCTAACATGAGCTAACCGAGCAAAATAAGAAATATATATGCACTTGCATAATGCACTAGTTTTCCTACACTAAAGATACGGTATTAGCAGTTCCAGTGCTCCTTTAGGGAGACAATGGCACGTTGTTATTTATAATAGGTCAGATACTGCACTCCACTAAGGCAGATGATATACCGTATCTGTGGTGCCCAGCCCACAATGCACTTAGAATGAATCTCTGTGGGAAGGTTCGTTGGCATGATCTCGGGATACCGTTCCCTCCAAATGTTACTACCACTTTTAGTTACCTAATTAGCCCTATATTGTGTTCAAAATCTCAGGCTGTAGAAGCATGAAAAATATGCTGGGGAATTATACGCGTAAAACCCCTAACATACATGAAGCCCGCGTAAAATAGAGCTTCAACGCCGTGTGGCGTAAAATATGACTTCAGAGCTGTCCGTGTAAAGCAGCGCTTCAAGGCTGTTTTGGCGTAAAAGGTTGCTACACCTCCCACCGACATAAAATATATTTGTTTTTTGTCACGACCCGCACCCAAAATTTGGGCATGAGTCGTGGGTACGTCCAGCCTACGCCGCAGCATCGGCGGTAGAACGCTGTCTAGGTCTCAACATATAATATATCCTGTCAATAATCTCAACTCCGTACGGAGGACATTGATAAATAATCCACAGTTCTATAACATACTCAATCACAAGCTATAAGAAGTAATGGCACGATGAGAATAGAAAGGAGTTCTATTAAAAACCAACCACAATAAGTCCAACTCAAATCTTGGTCTAGCTGACCTCACAAAGTCACAAAATAATAAATACAACTCAGTCCCAGTCTAAAATAATAAATGCAAAAAATAATCTAAGTACAGGCAGGCAAGATCTCCTCTAGGATAGGCAACTCCTCTGGGATTTCTGGAGTGAAATCTCCCTCTAATCCTGGGCCGTAATGAGTGGGGCAAAAGTTTTCCAGGTCCTCTGAAAAATGTTATCCAGTCAGGATTGGAGCGAAGCACAAGCACTAACAGCAGTTTCATTAAATTGACAAAAACTATAAACAGTGTAAGAAATACAAGATGAAAGTATATGCTGAAAATGAGAAGTACAGGAGAAATGAAATAGGCAATAGAGCATCTAGCAATGAACAATAAACAGTGAATGCTAGAACAAGTGAATCTGAATAAAGTAGACATCTAGCTAAGTGTTTGAAATATTAGTTTATTATGTGATCGGCTTGGGACTAGATCAGGCTGGTTATATATGATTAGCTATGATTCTTGAAGGTCAGGCTAACCATATGGTTAGCTATGATGCATGATAGTGGTCAGGCTAATCATATATAACAGCTATGAAGCATGATAATGGTCAGGCTGCACCCGACGTTAGAAGTGGGGTGAGCTATGATGCATGGTAAGTTTGGATATATCACATAATCTACTAATAGTTCCCCATCCCCAGCTAGCACGGTGGATTCCAATCACGACTCCTCATGATAGGGATCTAGGGTGCTAACCCGTGTATCCATAGTGTCAGAATCAAGTATGTAATACACTACAATTTATAGAAGTAATCAACAATGAAAACTGTCAGAGAATGTACTCGCCTGTGGTCCTGAGCAAGGAATGAGGATCGATGTCCAAGGTGGGATCACAAAGACCTATTTATTGAATATTAATGTCAGATATTGAATTAAAAGAATAACATGTTTAGTTAAAAAAAAAGGGTTTCTAGGTCAATACTGAGGTTTACTGGTCAAAATTAGGTTAACTAGTTAATACTAGTCCATATGTATCATAATAGTCCATATTGGACAAAACCTAACTAAACTAGTCATATTAACTATAATTGTCATTGATACTAAGGTAATTGGTATATACGAGTTAGTATTAGTCTTATACTAGCTATTTATATCATACATGTATATTAGCTCATATACCTATGCTAGTTCTTAAAACCTTGGCAATTAAGTACATTACCCATACCCTTGTATCTTACTTAGGTATCCCCTGTTACCTTAGAGCACTACTCACACTTCACCCTTAACACTGACTAACACACTAACTATTTATACTACTAACCCATTACTTACTGTTTACTAAAACACACACACATGGTTCAACCTCTTAAGACAAGCTGTGGCCACTGTCAGAATAACTAGGTACTCACAGTGGAACTCCCTGTCATTAACAAATTCTGATACCTAATCCTACCTCTCACTGATACTAAAAACCCCACACTGCACACTGACACCTCACTGTGTTCACAGGTATCAACTACACACACACACTCACTACACACCTGTACACACAGGTACACAGTGTCCTGATACACACTTATCACCTCTGATTTCACTACACACTATACTCATATTATATACTAGTTAAATTTATCATCTAATATTATCTTAGTTAGTACCTTGATGCCTATACTCAACCCAGTATCTTGAGACTGAGTTAGGTATCCTAGTACCACTCCTCAAGTTAGGATACTACTAATCCTACTGATTCCTCACTGAGTTCTCACACAGCTCCCTCTCACACACAGACACATATAGGTTTCTCTAAAATTGACTGATACACATACTAAAATTCTAACATGTATACTGATACATACTCAAGGGAACCCAATACACAACCATAACCCAAAACCACATAGGCACACACTGAACATACCTACACACTGCACAGAATTCTCATTGAACCTGGGAATTCACTCACTGAATTCAGCATTGTTACTGACACATGGACACAGGTCCTAATTCACACTGGCATTGAATACACACACTAGTTACTAGGCTCTATGGCACCCACATAATTTAATACACATACATACTGAGAAACTGGTTTTTGACACACTAAAACTCAGACATTCACACACGAGTAGACACTGCCTCAGGCAGGAACTCACTGCACACACATGTAATAACTAGTTACTGATACACTAGTTCACTGCACTGCACACATACATACACACTGATCTCTGGACACAGGTTCACACACAGGGAAAATACACTGTTCTAACTCACAGTCACAATTACACAGGGTTTCCTACACTAAATTGAACTACACTTAAACTGAATAATACTGAGACACACAAATTAACTCCCCACACGAGCACCAACTCACACACATCTCAGATACATAGGCATACACTCACTGCATATACAGAATCACATAGGTTCTATTATACCCAGTACTGATACACACTGATATACATAACACTAAATCCTACACTAAACTTTATAAATCCCTATTTACTGATACACATTAACACATAATGCACACAGGGATTCATTCCCAATAACAGGGACACACACACACACACACGGGTAGCTATTCACAGTCATTCTTAGGGATACACACAAACTGGAAATTTAATACCTACAAACATAGGCACATACACTAGAACTCAGATTTCTGGGACCACACACACACAGGTTATACATTTACACAAGGTTCACTCAGAGATTCTCATACACTGAAATCAGGAACTCACTGATTCACACTTATACAGTTCTCACAAACTGTCCTACACTGAACTCTACACAGGAAACACAACTGCCCTCTCTCCCTTCTCTTTCACTCACTGACACCCTAATACACACATACTGACCCGAATAGCAGGGCCCCCAATACCCCCTGCACACAGGTGCATCACAAGACCCGACTGTGCACAGGGAAGATCCCCAATCCAGTACACAACTACACAAAAGAACCCAATCACACAAACCTATATATATATATATATGTATAAATATATATATATATATCATGCATCAAAATATGCAATATTAGAATAGATTAGATAGGTATACCCTTATGAAGCATTTCATCATACATATAATGTGCTGAATTCGTATTCCACAATATTAATCATGAATACCCAAACCAAAATCCTAAAATCGAGATCCAATCTATATGTATGTGATATGATCAGCCTACATGCAAACCCTTATGATCTAGGGTCCACGAATTTGGGGAAAACCCTTGTTGGAACACCAAAACCCTAGTTCTCCTAGGTTTTCATGTAGAATCCCTAAAATTTGAGATCTACACAGCAAGGGGGTTCCTAGAGGGCAATAATCAACAGAAAAACAGGAATTAAAGGGAGAAAAATCGGATTTTACCTATTGAGATGGTTCCTCCAATGGAAGTTCTTCTTCCCCAAGGTTCCTTGACCCAAGTTCCTTGCTTCTCTTGCTTTGGAGGAGGAAGATGGAATCCTAGGGCTTAAATTCCGAATTTGGGGTGAGGGAGATGGATTTCTTGATGGAGGCTAGGGTTTCTTCTTTCTACATGAAGAAAAGAGGGTTCCCTTTTATATTAAAACTAGGTTAGGGTTTCTAATGCACAGTTTTAGGTTAAACCCCCAGGTCAGGTCATGTAGAGCCCAAATAACTCAGGTTTAGTCCTTCTAGGGTTTGAGGTCCAAACCTAAAGTTAAAATTCTAGGGTTTCACTAGAATTGGGTTTTCAAATTAGGGTTTCTCATTAGGGTTAGTCCTAATGAGTTCTAGGGTTTGACCTAAAGCCAATATCACTAACAACATATAAATAGTTTTTTAAAAACTCAGCAGATAAATCAACACATAATTATTCAAAATAGTGAAATTACACAAATGCCCTTATTTGGAATTGTAGTAGTGACAGTTTTTAATGCAACGTAAAGTCATACGAGAAACTCTTCGTATTCCTCGAATGAATCTGTCAGACAGAACAGTGAACCTGACTCCTGACAAAAGTACTACACGACGACCGAGATGACGGCTGTAATAATGATTCTATATAGAGGCCCAGTCTGTCGTTTAGTGATATATCCTTGATACAAGTCATTTTTACGCATTCAAGGAATATGCTGCCTATTTTACACAGGTAGAGATGAGCTTTTACGCTCAAGATAAGACGAAATCAGACGCCACGTCAAAAGCTGTTTCTCATGCAGAGCTCGAGGCATATCTCGGCATTTAATGCACGAGATTGAGGCATATCTCTGCATTTAATGCGCAAAATTTGGTTCTATCCTTTATAATTTTGTCATAACTGGGAGAGCTAAAACTAGGGCTAATACGCTTACATCACCATCCTGGCATTTTACGCCAACCAGGCTATTTTTAACCATAGGAGCACGCCGTATGCTATCTCCTCGAAATACGCCAACTAGGCTATTTTTAACTATAGGAGCACGCCGTATGCTATCTCCTCGAAATATGCCAACTCAGACTATATTTGCAAAGGTACGTGATAAGGTTATTTGGCCCAGAATACGCTCAAGACCTTAGTCGTGATGGATAATTGGCTATTTTTACGCTGGTTATCTATTATTCATGCAGCATCAAGTTTTACGCAGAATCTGACTTTTATCCCAACAAGACAGCTATTTGGATTTTACGCCAACAAGACAGCTATTTGGCTTTTACGCCAACAAGACAGTTATTTGGCTTTTATGCCAACCATCTTTACGCGAGGGGCAGTTACCTACGTGGCTTGCATGTCACGATCTTCGAGAAACAGTTATATGCGTTACCTCATAATAGGACACGCATTATACGCAGATTCAGGAGACCATTCAGACGTGGGTAGCAGTTATTATAACCGCCACGTAAAGAGTGCAACTCTCTTCATAGTTTGGCTTTTACGCCGACTGGACAGTTACTGTAACTAAGCACTATAAATAGAGACCTCCGATCACAGGAGATCAGGGTCGAAGGGGGAAAAAGAAAGAGATCAGAAAGAGAGAGAGCACAGACAGAGAGTAGTGATTGACGACTCTGGCAACGAGAATCCAATCCCTCCTGCAATATTTGAAGCTTCTTCTTCTTCTACAACACTTCTTCATCATCGCGTGGTCCAAGGGATAAAGTGATCGACCGCAGATCAGACTCCTATAACAATTTTTTCTCAGAATTATTTTTATTATACTTAACATCCTCGTATAGGATTAATTGTACTCTTTTTTCTTGTTTGTAAACAAAGAAAGGGTTTCGTATAAACCTAGTTTCATTCTTTCATTTATCATCAAACACAAGATGGCGACTCTGCTGGGGACTACTTTCTCATCTGACGAGAAAGCCATTGCTTAACATGATGCTGTATCCATCTGATCGACGAAGAAGACTTTGGTCGTCCAGTTCGACCAATCTGCTTATGAAGACATGCTTCGCGCAGGGGGTAGCTCTCATTCCCTCTCTGTCCAGAACAACAGGAAGCTGCATAAAGTGTGGATGCCCAAGACATCCTCTACCCTTCCTGCAAGCTCGCCTCCTCTGATCAACAAGGTTGTGACATCACAACCTAAACGCCTTGTGCGTAAAAACCTGTCTCCCGTCTGTGACGTGGCAGACAAAGCTTCTGACAATACCCCAGTGCCAATCCAGAAGTCTAGAACGCGCTCTGCACTTAAAACTTTGTCTCCCGTCTGTGACGTGGTAGACAAAGCTTCTGGCAATGCCCCAGTGCCAATCCAGAAGTCTAGAACGCGCTCTGCGCTTAAAACTTTGTCTCCCGTCTGTGACATGGCAGACAAAATTTCTGACAAGGCCTCAGTGCCCGTGCAAAAATTTCAAACACGTCCTGCACGTAAAAATATATCTCCCGTCTGTGATGAGGCAGATGGACCCTTGGATCACATCAAGGGAAAACGAGTGGCGAATCTCCCAACCGCTAGGCTTGTACGCCATCAAGAGAAGAAGTTGCCCACTCTTCAGATTATGCGTGACGCTGGAGGCCGCTTAAATACTTTTCCTGTTTTACGCGAACCAGTGCCAAACTCCAAATTACGCCAGGATAAACCTGTCCGCTTAAAGAAGACCTGTTTTACGAGAAAATATGCTCCTCAGAAGGATGATGGATCGTATGCAACTCATATGGGGGAACTACTGTATTCTTATGGCAGAGAGAGGGTTGTGGTTCCCAATCTCCACGTTCCTACTGATGTAAAAAGACGGAATAAGCCTTCTTCTTCCTCTTCTATTAATCCTCCTGATTTGCGTGATTTCTTGATCCAGAAACGCAAAGATAGGGGATCTTCTAATATGTCTATTACAACCCCTAGGGAGCATTGTTGTAATAATCATAAGGTTGTAATTAACTACTGCTGGTCTAAGGCAAAACGGTCAGTTTTCGACCGGTTGAACTACTCTTTGCCCTTACAGGAAGAAGAACCGACATTCGCATCGGTAAACATGGCTTCGCACATTCCTAGAGGAAGGTCAAGCTCAAGACGTCATCCCTCTAGAACTCCGAGCCAAAGGAGATTTGACAGACTCCTGGAGAATATTGAGGCAGGTGTTTTTCGAAACACCCGCTCAAGGTCATAGCAATTGGCTTCATATTCTTCTGATTTCGACGTTGGGGGTCGCCAACTTTCTGAATCTGATGTCGAAAGTATAGACTCAATCTCTACAGAGATCTATACTAATCCCTCGGTGGCATCCAGAGAAATGGGAGTTTATGCCGTTGGAGATGAACATGAAGAAGCTTCCCCATCAGGAAGTACTGAACAACGCATCGCTGTATTGGAAGTATCGCTTAAAAAGATGCATACCATGATGGAATGTATGCACCAAATAATGGTGACTCAACATACAGCTGTGGTAGCTCAAGCACCTGTTCCTTCGACTCAACTATGGGTGGGGGTAGACATGCCACCATCCAATGCAAGCCAGGAACCTATTCAAAATCAAGAATCAGCTGCTCCTCAAACCCTTAACCCGGATAATGTAGTACCTCCTGTGGGAGTTACAATGCAACCGATCTCTCACCTCTCTGATATCCCTTTCCCAACTGAAGATCCGATACAGGCAGTTCGGGAATTAAAAGCCCAATTTGATGCCTTGAAGCATAAGGACCAGCTCAAGAAGTTGGCAATCAACCAGCCATACCCAGCTATCTGGGACGAAATCCCTTTCCCACCAAAATATAAACCACAGGCTATAGTTTTGTTTGAGGGAAAAATATCACCAAGCCAGTATATGAATTACTTCAGCATGATGACGGTGTTGTTGCAGGAGAATGACGCCCTTCTCACTCGAGTGTTTAAAGGCTGTCTGTCTGGAGTGGCCTATCAATGGTACCATAGTCTAGCGGACAACTGCATTACTTCTTTTGAAGATTTCAAGACTCTGTTCTTTACTCGATTCTACGAAGGAGGAATGGACATATCTATGTCATCACTTATCGAAGTAAAGACGAAGGAGAAAGAAAACGTTCGTACTTTTATTGAACGTTTTCGTCAGGCTACTTTGCAGATGCCTCCCGGAGTTCCGGATTCTACCTTGGTGGACATTTGTAGGAAGAACCTTCTCCCGCTGATCTCAGTATTCATGGGACCATATCAGTTCCATGATTGGCCCTCGTTTATCATGTCAGCGGTAGCCGCTGAAGACAACAGTCGAAAGGCTCATAATAACGAAATCATGATCTCTACCTCTGATCGAGGGAAGCGGTCATCCTCCAATAATGACCATACTCGTAGTTCCAAAGAAAAGGAAGCTCTGGCCATCAACACGTCCAGGCAAAATACTCTAGTGACTATGCAGACGAAACCTGGGACTTCCAGACCTATAGAGGAATATTCTTTTGATGACGACGATATTTCGAGCATATTCGACTGTCTAGTCAAAAGTGGCAAGCTTACTCTCCTCGAAGTAAAGCGTCCAAATAAAGTCGGCAGTACAAATAATCCTAAGTACCGCATTTTACACAGATACATACATCACCCCACAAAGGTATACTATGTACTGAAAAGGAAAATCCAGGAGTTGATTGACGCCAAGGCCATTACTCTGGATAATAGCGAAAAGACGGTCACTGCCAACATGATCTCACTTCAGTTTGGCAACCTGCCCCCTCAAGAAGTCCCGGATGGTATGGTACCTATTCCAAGGGCAATGATGAATATTGTTAATCTCCCTCCTACCAGGGATCAAAATCATGACTTAGTGCCCCTAACTACCAAGCGTGGAGAGATCATGTGGGTTCACCCTGATATGGTGTTATAAATTGAGGAAGAGACTAAAGCTGCTAAAGCTAAACTAAAAAGAACTCGAGATGTAAACCATGCCACATAGTTGTAGTATCCCCGACATCGGAAGAAGAGGCATTAGCAACCGGAACCCGGTCAGGAAAAGCCTACCTTAAAGACTATGGAGGAAACCAGGAGGAAGCAATGACAGACACTTCGCCTGCCAAACATCTAGAACCTGAACTATTATGCCAGAGGCAGGTCCTTCTAAACCAACTCTGCTGGACAAAGGCAAGCAGAAAGAAGTTCGTTTCGATAAAACTTTGAAGAATATTCAAAACAAAGGTTTAGAGAAACCCTATAACTTCGACATCTTGGCTCAGTTGGCTAATACTCCAGCCAGACTGTCCATTTTTGAGCTACTTAGGCTATCCAAAGACACTCGTCAAGCCTTGAGTGAAGCGTTAATGCAAGCGGATGTATGCTTGACTCAGCTCAAATCCCCTGATAAAGAGCCTGTGGCATGTCCTCAATGCCATAGTGTGATGGAAGTGGTCCCTAACATCACTTTCACTCAAGAGGACATGTTGTTGAAATAGAACAGACACGACAGGCCTCTTTATTACACCGGATACGTCGGCTCCGTTGAGGTAGACCAGATTCACATAGATCCGGGATCGTCGATCAGCATTATCCCTCATAGTTTGTTAAGATCGTTGAGAATTCCTACAAGCGAACTGGCTTACACTACCACCACAATCGTGGACTTTAATGCCAGGAAGAGCAGACCGTTGGGAAAGATTCATTTGAGGATCCAGATTAGTGACCATAGATCAGTGGCTACATACTACGTCATTGATTCGAAGGTATCTTACAACATTCTGTTGGGCAGACCATGGATCCACGATCACAATATTGTTCCTTCAACTCTACATCAATGCTTCAAATATGTAGACGTCCAAGGGACAGTGAAAATAGAATTTGCCGATCTCAATCCATTCAAAGAGGTTGAGTCCTACTATTCTGATGCCATGTTGTACACCCAAGACTATATGAAGGAGGTGTCAGGCAGGACGGAGGAGGAATCCTACCGGCAGCCAGGAGAACCATCTGCTGAGCAACCTTTGTCAATCCAGGTGAAAGGGCGGACTACCCGTCCGAAAGCCATGGAACCTATGACTATTCACTTGGGCAAAACAAAATCAAGAGGAGGAAATGATCCTCTAGTGATCACTCTGAACCAGAAGCCCCCACCTATGGTCATCAACCTTAGGCGCAACAAGCAGCCGATTGATGTAAATACAACCAGGAATGTGGTTTCTGACGATAATAAAGATTCTCTTTTCCAGTATACTGACGCTCAATTTCCTAATCAGGAATCCTCCCCCCATAACGATATAGAACCTATAGCACAAAAATTCTTGGAAGCTATAGACTTCTATCATCCATATGTGTGGGAAGTAGCGTCAACATCTAATGTCGTCATGACATATGGGCCGCATGAAGATTCTATCTTCGTTGTTCCACCTACTCACAACGATCAGCATCCAATAGTCTTCGGTCGCATGCGGAATAGACCGATTGTACAAGAAGTTTCTCACGAATCTGATGCTGGAAAAATGCAAGTACACAGATATAGTCCACAGGCTTTGAAGATTATGCAAAGCATGGGTTATGATTTGAAGTTGGAACCAGGCCTCAACTACGGAAAAGGCAGACGAATGCCATTGCATGGTGATCCCTACTGTCAACGAACTCGCTTTGGGTTAGGGTATACCACATATCTTGCAACTTCAAACAACTCTGAGTCAAGTGAGGAGACCATTTCCTCTTCTCAAGACGATTTTTCATCCTCCGATTCAGATGATGAACTCGAACAGGCATTATCAGTAAATATGGTGTTGATAGATTCCCTCGAAACAGAGGAACAAGAATCTGAACCATTTGAAGATGAATCCTAGACTCAGCAAATGGATACACAATGGGAACTCCGGTTCGAACAAAAAGAACCACCCACTGAAGATAAAGTTATCCAAATCAATGTTGGGGATGAATTTTCACCAAAGCCGATATTTATCAGTAATAATCTTTCCGAAAAAGGAAGAAAAGAAATGATCCAGCTGATAAAAAAAATATATCGATGTCTTTGCTTGGAATTATGAGGATATGCCAGGTCTTGATCTAAAAGTGGCTACCCATAAACTCAACATATTGTCCAATTCAAAGCCTGTAAAGCAACACCAACGCCGGTTCCGCCCGTATATGATGGATGCCATTGAAGCTGAAATCAAGAAGCTAATAGCCTGTGGGTTCATCCGAGAAGAACATTATCCTGACTGGGTCGCTAATGTTGTCCAGGTTATGAAGAAAAACGGGAAAGTGCATGTTTGCATCGACTTCCGAGATCTAAATACGGCCTGCCCTAAAGATGAGTTCCCTCTCCCTATTACAGACGTCATGATCGATAATACGTACGGTTTTGAACGCATATCCTTCATGGACGGATTTTCAGGATATAATCAAATTAAGATGAATCCTGAAGATGAAAAGCATACTGCTTTTCGTACACCACTGGGGTATATTGCTATACGGTTATGCCTTTTGGATTAAAGAATGCCGGGGCTACATATCAACAAGCTATGAGTAACATATTCCATGAGCATCTGTGTAAGACAGTAGAATGTTACGTCGACAATATTGCTGTCAAAAGCCGCCTCAAGGATAATTACGTCCAAGACTTGAAGACATTATTCAAGTTGATGCGCCAACATCAACTCAAAATGAACCCCACAAAGTCCTTTATTGGTGTATCCAGTGGCAAATTTTTGGGATTTGTCATTACCGCTAAAGGCATTCAAGTTGACCCTGATAAAGTAAAAGCTATCCTGGAAATGCGACCACCTCATAATCTGAGAGAACTTAGGGGATTTTAAGGTCGTCTAGCTTATATCAGGAGATTCATATCCAACCTCTCCGGAAGATGTCAGCCTTTTTCTCGTCTAATGAAGAAAGGTGTGTCATTCGTATGGGACGAAGCCTGTCAGCAAGCGTTTAATGACATCAAACGCTATCTTACTAATCCTCCAGTTCTGGTGCCTCCCGTCATAGGAAGACCATTTTTGCTGTATGTTCGAGCAATGGATCATTCTCTAGGGGCTCTTCTCGCACAGAAGAACAATGAGGGTCATGAACAGGCTATCTACTATTTAAGCATGATGATGGTCGGAGCTGAACACAGGTATAGTCCAGTGGAAAAAGAATGCTTGGCCCTAATATTTGCCATTCAGAAGATACGATATTACGTGATGGGCCAAACTATTCATATCATCTCCAGAATCAATCCACTTCGGGTTTTAATGAATAAGCCGAGTGTTCTTAATTCCTGACTCGCGACTTGGGCAATGCTACTAACACCGTATGATATGGTGTACGTCCCTCAGAAGTCCATGAAAGGTCAAGCCTTGGCTGATTTCTTAGCTGCCCATCCAATAACGGAAACCTCCAAATTATATGAGGACATTCCCGACGAAGTAGCAGAATATAATTCGGCAATGGAAGGTGATACATGGCAACTATTCTTTGATGGCGCTTCCAGAACTGGTCCCAAGGAAAACGTGGTTTCAGGAGTAGGAATTATCGTGGTGACTCCTGATGTTAACTCGTCATCTATCGAGCATATTCTTTTAGCGAACCCTACTCTAATAATGTGGCAGAGTATAATGCTCTACGAATAGGGCTTCAAGTCGCTAAAGAATTGGATGTTGAATACCTGGAAGCTTTTGGTGATTCTCAGCTGATCGTCAATCAGGTCAGAGGAATATATGAAGTCCACAATCCAGACCTCATTCCTTATCACCGAACAAAGATCGAGATAGCCATGTCTTTTAAAGGATTCTTTTTAGAGCATGTGCCTCGATCTCAAAATTTATAAACTGATGCTCTGGCCAGTCTAGCTGCAGATCTAACTATTCCTATTAGAAGGCAGAATTCGGTGATCCTTCTTAACAGAGATTTGTTTTGTGTGAAAAATAACTTTCACATAGAACGCAGCTATACTATAAACACAGTTCCTCCAAAGAGAGACTGGAGAAGTCCCTTTGTAGACTTCGCGTCATACAGAATCTTACCAGAAGATCCTAAAGAAGCAGTATCTATCAAGAGACGATCATTACGTTTCTATTTTGATGCTTCTTCACAAAGTCTATATCGCTGAACATACGATGGACTATTATTACGATGTCTCTCTGATGATGATGCAAGGCGGGTTATCCGAGAAGCTCATGACGGGGTATATGGATCACTTCAACCCGGTCCTAAATTACAGGATCGTATCAGGAGGATGGGTTACTACTGGCCTACTATGATTGCAGATGCCGTGAAATATGCAAGACAATGCAAAGCCTGTCAGGTTCATACGGATTTCATATATCAGCCGTCTGAGTATTTATATCCTACTATTGCATCATGGCCCCTTGAAGCATGGGGTATAGATATTATTGGTCCTATTCATCCTTCGCTTCTAGAGGACATCGATTCATATTGGCTATTACTAACTATTTCTCCAAATGGGCGGAGGCGATCCCTCTTGCTGAGGTGAAGACATCCAATGTGATCAGCTTTATCAAGCACCATGTAATTTATCGCTTCGGGATACCCTGAAGGATAATTCATGACAATGGACCTCAGTTCATCAGTCAAGCATTTGACCGATTTTGCGATAAGAATCGGATACAGAATATGGCCTCAACGGCATACAATCCTGCTGCTAATGGTTTGGCGGAAGCCTTCAACAAAACCATCATCAAACTCTTAAAGAAGTTCGTCTCTTCAAACAAAAGAGATTGGAACGAGAAGTTAGGAGAATGTCTGTCGGCATATCGCACAACGGTACGAACGCCAACGGGTTGTACCCTATTTTCGTTAGTCTACGGGTGTGAAGCAGTTCTCCCCATTGAAGTCCAAATTCCATCACTCAGGATAGCAGTGGCTAATGAGCTGACTCAGGAAAATAATGATCGTTTAAGACTTCAAGAGCTAGAAGGATTAGACGAGAAACGCCTTCAAGCTCAACAGCGCATCGAGTTATACCAGGCACGTATCTCCAAAGCTTTTAATCAAAAAGTGAAGGAAAGAGTGTTCAAAGTTGGTGAGCTAGTTCTAGCTGTGAACAGGCCAATGATCATTACACATAAAAGTAAGGGCAAGTTCCAGCCCAAATGGGAGGGCCCTTATGTGATTGAAACCACATTTTCAAATGGCGCTTACAGATTAGCGAAGCCTAATGGAGATTTGATAATGGCTCCTATCAACGGCAAATTCCTGAAGAAGTACTATGCTTGATCTCCTTTGCTCAAAAGGGTATGGTGAAGATTTTATTCTGATGACACTACATACAAAGATTAGTTGGATCATATTCTATCATGTTCTTGTGACCTCTGAATAGATATGTTTAACTAATTTGAAACTTCAAAACCTATCACATCCATATTACCTCTGATAGTGTTTTGTATACAAATTTAGTTGGAGCATATTCTATCATGTCCATATAACCTCTGAATAGATATATCCAGTTGAAACTTACCGAAAGTATATCACGTCCATATTACCTCTGATATCACTTTCATCCTAACCTATCATTTATATTCTAAAATGATGGGTCCACAAAGTCAGAAGAAGTATCTTTATTATCTCTAGGAATAGAAAATTATAGAAGAAGCAAAAAGGTACCTCATTGGGGAGGAGCAGTTAAATCACGGATCTGTTGCGCCAAAGCCGCCATCCTTTCATTTCTGGAGTTCAAGATGTTAGCACGAGCCCGCTCCAGCCTTGCTTCATCATCACTCAAAAAAGATAGTTCGGACAGAGAATTAACAAAACTTGCGTGGATGACACCCCCATGTGTCAAGTTCTATTGGGTTGTCTTCACTTGACCCTCAAATACATCACTAACTGCGGATGCCTTGAGAAGCCTCTCCCTTGTCTGGGCAAGTTCAGCTTCCAATGCTTGAACCCTCACTTCGTATTCCTCATATTCTGCACAGCACTTGGTCAGCTGAGAAAGACTCTCTACCAACAATGCCTGCTCTTTCTCCATCTCTTGTTGTTGTTCCTGGATGGATTTGTTTAAAGATTCAATCTGCTGAGCAAGTTCCGCAGTTAGAGAGTCATACTCAGCTTGAACCAGGTCATCGATGCTGCCTCGGGATAATTGCAAATACTTGTTAATAGGTTATTCTAAACCATTAACTATTTGCTCTAGCGCATCAGCTCTTTCAGCGTCATTAAAATTTCTAATCGGCGCTATAGTAAGCATGGAGGACATCTTTAGAGCATCAAAGCCTAGGTTCTTCTCCAGCACCATGGATATCAATTCTTTCAAAGTGCGGTAGAATATGCTAGTATATTGTTCAACAAGCATAGAAAAGATCGAATGTATGCTGGGAGTGGCCACAATATCGGTAAATCTCCTATCCGGAAGGACTGTAGAAGATGTTGCCACAGTCGTTGCTTCAACAGATGGCACGACAAAAGAAGAGACACCAATAACGGTTGGAGTTGCTGGCATGCTTGACGAAGGAGGCACGGTCGAGATGGTGGGTTCATCCTCCTTTAATGTTATTTGAACTGCTACTGGTGGGATGACACCCGAGAATGTTGCGGATAAAAGATCGGCAGTTTCAAAGTATGCTTCGTCGACGTCAGGCGCCGTCGTTTTATTGGCTGGATCCGCAACAAAATCAGAAGTTGTGTCAACTCTGCCCTCCCCAGAAATGTCTTCCCCTGAAAATAAGATAATAGAAAGTTAATATCAATTTGATGTTAATTTTCCTAAAGAAAGTGTGAAGATAATATTTACCCATGGCCGATGGTATGTATGTTGCGTCTGCAGCCTGTATAGCTAAATCATTTCTTAATGATGCTAAACAAGTTGTCATACCTGGAGAAGAGGGTGCACCAACTGACGTTTGAGGGTAGTCATCCCGATCGTCACCCAGATCCACTCGAGGTTCATCAGGTGGAATCTCGCTCGAGATACTTACAGACGAAGGAGGGGCTAGCCTCATTTGTCTGAGCAAAGGTATATGGATTCTTATTATGCTCGGCCTCGAAGGCGATCTAGAAGCACTACTAGTAACGGTGGTAGCAGCAGCAGTCACGAGCAAAGAATCTCCAATACTGTCAGCTGGAACTGTGGAGGTTCCCTCTCTAAAAGGCGAAGGACCCCTGATCAAAGAATCATCCCCAATAGGGGAAACAATAGGCTCACTCCTAGAGGCCCCCTTGGTGGAAGTCCTTTTAGGACCTCCGGTAGTCAGCTTCTTCTTGTGGGGGGGAGGATCTTTCAGAGTGGAAGCCTTTCGTTTATTGGAGATTATGAGAGGCTCTGCTGGCGGAGCTATTACGCCTCTCGGTACAATCAGGAAATAGTCGTCTGCACCAGTGGTTTTATCACCTTCATCCGAGGAAACAGACGGTATCTTCTCTCTCCCAGTGGACCTATGGGAGGGCATCCTGAAACTTCCATATACATCAAAATCACGATGGAAGGTATTGATGGAGCATAAAACTACGCGTACGAATGGAGAATACACAACTCCATGGAGAGAGAAGTCGCGGGCACAGCAAAGGTTGCTCCGGTACAACCCATAATGAAATACCGCCATCCTCTAGCTCCATCAATAAGTCCACCTTTGAACTTAAAGCTGGTAATAGGATTTCCCACGTGCAACTGGTTGTACCCAAATTTCCTGGCGAACCGACTGGGCAGATAAGGCTCCAAGTAGCAGTGGTCCTCACTTCTGTACAGCAGATGGGAAGGTCTAATGTAGACCAACCAATAAAAGGATTTAGGAGAAATAATAGTCTTCCCCTGACCTGCGTCCTGAAGTTTCGTCCCCTGTTGATTGATATGTACAGGGGGGACGATGCAGAAGAACTTCAAACTATAGGCAAAATTTAGTGCTAGCCGACAGTCTATGACGCTAGTCACATTCCAAGAAGAATTCCTATAATTCAATAGGAAGTTATTGCCCGAACCACTGGCCGATCCGGGAGACATCACTTTGATGTTGTGAAGGATTAACCATCCCATCAGATATAAGAATGGCAATTCCACTCTAGAAAATCCTTCACGCTGTGTATCATCAGCCAGCAGTCCCTCAGTAATGGCCCTCAGGTAAGCTTGAATCCTGCATACCATGGCAGGGAGCAGGCCCAATCTTGTTCCAAACACCAAACGCACTGCAGGCCATAAGGTGTTGCGATGAATGTGATCCGCAGACGCAATACCAGGCGCCATCCATCGGCGTAGCCAAACAGAAAGGAAGCCAGCCAGTTGAGCTTCTCTTGACAGGGGCTTTCGACAATGCCTCATATAGCTGTAGGCTTTAGTTCCTGCATGATAACCCCCTACCTCTTCGTTGAGAACATAATCATGAGCCCCCGCATTTTCAATGAGATCATCGACTGTGTTGGCACTAAGCATGCTCAGAAGGTTCAAGGGTTTATCTCTGCTATATAAAACCTTGTCCTGCTTGGAATTTCTGGCCTGATGGAAGAAGAGATAGGATACCCATTTGTTGATATGGGCCAAATCAGAGGGCTCTTTGTAGAAGGTGGTGCATGCAAGATAGTGGCTCATCAGCTCCTGGTACACTGCCACTGCCCGAGGGTTTGTATCCCTCAACTCCCTGTTTGTGGGAACATACTCTTCATAAGGAGTGTCTCCCATTGGCAGCTTTGAGATATCTGCCATCTCATGAAGGGCTAAGCCCAACTCACCAAGCGGAGTGGCGAAAGTCCCGGTGAGCGAGTTATATCGCTCCATCAAAGCTAAGAACAAGTTTGGGTTGAGAGACAGCCCAACAATAGTGGCACTCACAGCCGCAAATAAACCAATACTTTCCAGCTCCGTCTAGAAGTGCTTCAGGGCCCAGGCAGTTAAACTGGCCCATCGAAGATTCTGGGGGCTAAGCCATCCACTGGTGCGAGGGTTAACCTTGGGGTATACTCCTCCCTGCTCCATAAAGTCATTACAGAAAGTTGCTATTTGAATCGGCTGGATGAATAAAGTATCTTCACTCGGGACGCTGCCCGGCAGTAATCCTCTGAAAGGCATGACAGGGCCTGAAGGACTGCTCACAAAGGACCCTCGGTTCAATCCTTTCTTATAAAAGATCTTCTCCGGCTGGCCGTGAAGATCGGGAGTCAAAGTCCACACCATCTTTCTGCGATGGGTGGCATGGAAGAACGCTGAGATAGGGTAATCTCTAGGCATCCTTGGCAGATACATGACCGTGCCCTCAGCATAAAATACCCAATCTTCCTTCTTGGGCTTAGTCTGGGATTGTTTATCGATAACATCCCCAAATAAGAAACCTAGGTTCTTATATTCAGTGTCGTCTATATACGTCAGGGGCTCCCCACTGATCATACTCAGCAACATTCGTTCTCCTTGGGCGGAGATGAGAGTTCCTCTTTCTTAAGGATACTCGTTTCCAGAGATGGAGAATGTCACATGGGACAAGTCCTCCAGATAATTGGAATTCAGCATCCCAACAGCAGAGCCCATCACTTCAGCCAAATGAGAGATCTGTAGGTCCACTGCAAGAAGCAAGAAAACAAGTCAGTTTTACGCTAGACGCTACACTCTTGCAGTATACACTAAAACTTGACAGTCTGAGTTTTTACGCCAGACTGCAAAAATTTGACTTTTTACGCTGCAATTTACTTCCAGTGCATAAAAACTCAAAGTTGGCAGTATACGCCAAAATCTAACAATCTGAGCTTTTACGCCAGACTGCTAAAATTTGAGTTTTTACGCTGGAATTTACATCTAGCGCGTAAAACTCAAAATTTACAGTATATGCCAAATTTTGACAGTCTGAGTTTTTATGCCAGACTGCAAAAATATGGAGTTTTACGCTGACACATTAAAAATATGGGCGTATTGTTGTGCATACACGTACAACGTGTGCGGAAGGTCCTCTATTCCTCTCGAAGTCTTTACCTGTGATGCCCGGAGCGCAACTCGACGGTGGAGCACTTCGTTCAGAACGAGGCTCGCTTGGCCTAGCAGGGGTTGCTCATGCTTGAGCAGAGGAGTGAGATGAGGAAGCGACTTTCTTTCCCTTAGAGATGGAGGCCTGTTTTGGTGCCATGGCAAAACTCAGAGTTCTCAGAAAAGAGACGAAGATGAAGAGTTCTCAGAAAGAAAGGGTTTTGCAGAAACAGATGAATGGTTTTTCTCTCAAGACCTTGGGCTATTTATAGAGTTCAGATAACTCTTCGAATCCTTAACCGAATTCGATCTTATCTGATCAGTTATGATTTGGGACCATGTCAGCCTATCATTTGAAAAGGAAGATGGACAGTCATGCTGCGTAACGGATCCAGATTTTATGCGTAGAGCAAGGATCCATAGTTTTACGCTCAGAAGCTACAAATCTACGGTTTTACACTCAGAAGCTATAAATCTACGATTTCAAGCTCAGAAGCTACAAATCTATGGTTTTATGCTCAGAAGCTACAGATCTATAATTTTACGCTCAGAAGCTTTTACGCTCAGAAGCTACAAATCTACGATTTTATAGAAGCTACAGATGCTACGGATCTATGACTTTTTGTATTATGCAGGACAGGATACGCGTATATCTTGATACTTTGGGTCTTATACTCGAGAAGGCCAAATTACAAGGGTTTACGCAGAAAATGCTCCTTTTTGGCTACAAAACATTCTAAGTGACTGAAACACACAGATGCCAGTATTGAAGATGACTCTTCTTCTTGGGCCATTGGAAGTTTATTCGAAGTCTAGCCAGAATCCTTTACATCTAAGTTCAAGTATGGCCTGTTCAGCGGACATTTCTTACCCTGTTTCGAGGAATTTTCGGGAAGCCATTCTTGAAGATGATGTTCTGAACAGAAATTCTTCGTATCAGAGAAGTGACAGTTCAGAATTCTATGCAACTCCTCGTCCAAAAATAGCATGACAGTTGGATCTCTAAGACAACTTAATGCTAAAGAGCTTTTTACGCATCTTCCGTTACGCGTAAAAGCCGGAGCGTGACAGGAAGCATATTTGTCAGAATCAGCGTAAAAAATTACTCAGACATGCTGAAGCTGCGTATTATCAGACTTCCTCACAGCAATATGGCAGATCAATGATGCGTAATATAAGACAAGTTTATTAATCATGATTACATATGATGGAAATCTATTTTACAAAGGATTTTTTATTAATATTCAAGATCATGATTACATATGATGGAAATCCATTTTACAAAGGATTTTTCATTAATATTCAAGATCATGATAGGAATCTATCACGCTAGGTTCTCATCTGACGGAGATCTTCAGTTCTTCTTCTACGACACTTCTTCGGCTTCTTCGACCGATGAACAAGAAAATGGTTAATGGCGGGAGGATACAGAACTGGGCTTGTCTAAATTATTCAAGCCCTCCTCCATATGTCATTAGCGGCCATGCTCAGACTTGTGTTAGGGATTCAGACCCAACACAATACTGGAAGACACGGCCAAGCTGCCCACCCAGGTTCAGCTTCATAATAGGGAAAAACACAGCTAGCAAGCTGTGTGGTTCGATGAGACCCTTCCTCTCTCTTGGATGAATCACCATATAAAATTGCTGATTATCTCGAGCAAAGGAAGCTATGATATCCTTCCATGATCCATTGTTGCAGAGGATATTTGCTCGAAGACGCCTCTTTTTACGGCTCCTTACATGCTGGAAGAGCATAATCTTCTTTTTCCTCAATGCAGCCCAATGAATCTCAGCGGCCATCTTTATGGTGAAGGAAGTATGGAAAAATAGGTTCACTCATTTGCCTTTATATAGGCGAAAGAGAACATACCAAATCCCAACTTCTTAAATATCGTCGGAAAATCAGCCTCGAAGAATGAGTCAAATTTGACCACTTCATACTTCATTCAAAATATTTCAAATTACAAGGAATTTGAAAACTTTGAAAGGGGTCTTGTAGAAGTATAAAAAATATGCTGGGAAATTATACGCGTAAAACCCCTAACATACATGAAGCTCGCGTAAAACAGAGCATCAGCGCTATGTGGCATAAAATATAACTTCAAAGCTGCCCGCGTAAAGTAGCGCTTCAAGGCTGTTTTGGCGTAAAAGGTTGCTACACCTCCAACCAGCATAAAAACGTTTATTTTTAATGCAACGTAAAGTCATACGAGGAACTCTTCGTATTCCTCGAATGAATCTGTCAGACAGAATAGTGAACCTGACTCCTGACAAAAGTACTGCACGACGACCGAGAGGACGGCTGTAATGATGATTCTGCACAGAGGCCCAGGCTGTCGTTTAGTGACATATCCTTGATACAAGTCATTTTTACGCATTCAAGGAATAGGCTGCCTATTTTACACAGGCAGAGATGAGCTTTTACGCTCAAGATAAGACAAAATCAGACGCCACGTCAAAAGCTGTTTCTCATGCAGAGCTCGAGGCATATCTCGGCATTTAATGCACGAGATTGAGGCATATCTCTGCATTTAATGCGCGAGATTTGGATCTATCCTTTATAATTTTGTCATGACTGGGAGAGCTAAAACTAGGACTAATACGCTTACATCACCATCCTTGTATTTTACGCCAACCAGGCTATTTTCAACCAAAGGAGCACGTCGTATGCTATCTCCTCGAAATACGCCAACCAGGCTATTTTTAACTATAGGAGCACGCTGTATGCTATCTCCTCGAAATACGCC
The DNA here is from genome assembly GCA_036927795.1 of Iris macrosiphon. Classification (NCBI taxonomy): domain Eukaryota; kingdom Viridiplantae; phylum Streptophyta; class Magnoliopsida; order Asparagales; family Iridaceae; genus Iris; species Iris macrosiphon. Next base: position 111,520,252 of record JAYESA010000006.1, on the reverse strand, counting down.
AACTCAGGCTATATTTGCAAAGGTACGTGATAAGGTTATTTGGCCCAGAATACGCTCAAGACCTCAGTCGTAATGGATAATTGGCTATTTTTACGTTGGTTATCTATTATTCATGCAGCATCAAGTTTTACGCAGAATCTGGCTTTTACGCCAACAAGACAGCTATTTGGCTTTTACGCCAACAAGACAGCTATTTGGCTTTTACGCCAACAAGATAGTTATTTGGCTTTTATGCCAACCATCTTTACGCGAGGGGCAGTTACCTACGTGGCTTGTATGCCGTGATCTTTGAGAAGCAGTTATACGCGTTACCTCATAATGGGACACGCGTTATATTCGGATTCAGGAGATTATTCAGATGTGGGTAGCAGTTATTATAACCACCGCGTAAAGAGTGCAACTCTCTTCATAGTTTGGCTTCTACGTCGACTGGACAGTTACTGTGACTGAGCACTATAAATAGAGACCTCCGGTCACAGGAGATCAGGGTCGAAGGAGAAAAGGAAAGAGATCAAGAGATCAGAAAGAGAGAGAGAGCACAGACAGAGAGTAGTGATTGACGACTCTGGCAACGAGAATCCAATACCTCCTGCAATATTTGAAGTTTCTTCTTCTTCTACATCACTTCTTCATTATCGTGTGGTCCAAGGGACAAAGTGATCGACCGCAGATCAGACTCCTATAGCAATTTTTCCCCAGAATTATTTTTATTGTACTTAACATCCTCGTATAGGATTAATTGTACTCTTTTTTCTTATTTGTAAACAAAGAAAGGGTTTCGTATAAACCTAGTTTCATTCTTTCGTTTATCATCAAACAAAGGCGTGGTCATATGAGAATTTCCCTTAAGATGTCATACAAAGTACGGGCATGCTAGATATGAATCCATGGAAGTTCACCCGAGCGTGTATGCAACATTCAGTCAATCAATATTCTAGCCACGCTTTGGTAGTTGACTCGCATATCATGCCCGTACTGGGGAAAAAGTATATATTTATAATATCACGCATTTAGGTATTTGAAAGCATTCTCGATGCACAATCCAAATATAAATTACTTAACATGTGACACGGTATGTCACACCTCGGCGCACATCCGATCATATACACTTTCAGACAATAATTTGTATTAGCACGGATACAATATTCGAGTCCAATTACCAATTATATATTGGGTCATATTGTAACATGAAGCTTATGTCATGCACATAGCTGGTTTGTCACTATCCACTTAGTCTGTTTATACTGAAATCTTAGTTCAACTCATGACATGTTCATAGTCAATCTTAACTCATGGTCATGTACGGCACGAGGTCTGGTTACTAAATCCATTCTTCCTTAGAATCATAACACAAGCATTAACCCAAATATAAATCACTAAAGAATAAGAAAATATTCAATTAAACAATCAAGGCTGCATGGGTCTCTAGGCCGCATATGAAGTCTCGGCCGCATATGTCTCTAGGCCGCAGGGGAAGTCCTGGCCGCATATGAAGTCAGGACCGCATGTTTCACTTGGCCGCATATGAAGTTAGGGTCGTATGTTCAGGGTGAAAGTTTACTCCTTGGGACACGTGTTGAAGTGACGGCCAATAAATAAAGTTTCAGTAATATGACATAAAGTGACTGATGTGACAATTCAATAAGTGTGTTAGAGAGAAAGGACAAGGTCATAGAAATAAGTGCTAACATTCAGAGTTATACATCCAAGAAAGGTGGCCGCATGCTCTACTTGCCACATAAGTCACTCGGCTGCATGTTGCTCTTTGCACTTAGCAAATTTCTTATTCGTTCAACGAGTAAAAATACAAGGAGTTCATGGATTAGCTACAGAATACTTGTGTGATAGCAGTCATCCATCCAACAAGATGGATGCATGCTGGTCAGTATGCGACAAAGAGCTCAGGCTGTATAGCACTCAGGCCGCATAACACTCTCTAAGATGCATAACTCGCTGGCCGCATGAAGACTCCATCTTCTCCAATCAGCAGGTTCGGCCATGCCGAAAGCTCTAAAAACCAAAAATTATTTTGATCATAAAATTCTTATTTTAAGTCCAAATCAAATGAACCAAAAGCCAAAATACTCGAAATGAAGTGCTCCATCAACCCCAAAAACTGATTTTCTAAAATACCATGTTTTAGTAGATCAAAACCACAAAAAATATATTAAACCCATGAAAACCCTAACTTAAAATATAGATCTACTTAAAACCACCCATCAAAAGAGAAAGCTCGATGTATTAAAAGTGCTTAAAAATACATAACAAACATAATAAACCAATAATGTAGAGGGTTTCTTCATTTCTTATGCAAGGTGTATTTGCCTAAGACTTGGAGGGAAAAATACAAGAGAGAGAAAGAAAATAAAGTAATAAAGAGAGAGAATGAGAGGTTGGCTTATATATGGTTGGGTTGAGGGTTGAACCAAGGGTTCTCATGACTTGAACCAAGAATATAGAGGGTTTCTCCACAAAATGAACCATGAACCAGGTTAAACCAAAGAATGGATCTAGTCTCCATGCACATGCAACCATGCTAAAAATAAAAATATGTTCCAGTATATCGGAAATGAGAAGTGACATCTCTATCCACCTTAGAAAATTTTTATCCTCGGAATTCGAATCCAAGTAAGCTAGAGAAGTCAAGACAAGCACGATATAATCCCACTAGTAAAACTTCACATGCAAGCAATATCATCACAACACATAGGTGATCACCTGATCACGAAATCAAGATACGAAGGCATAAGGTAGAATATATCTTCTAAATCGAACAGGTACGGGTACCGAGACCGAATATCGTCATTGCGCTCCCATGTTGATTCTTCAAGAGTGTGATATCCCTAGGCAACTCGGACAAGAGAAATAGTTTAGTTCTTGAGTACCTTCTCTCTTCGATCCAGAATGGATACGGGTTGCTCCTCGTAAGATAAGTCGGTACCAACGACTAATTCAGAATGGTCAAGGATATGAATCAGATCCTGGATATACCTACGCAACTGAGATACATGAAACACATCATGCACCTCACGTAGCAAATGTGGAAGGGCAAGACGATATTGTCACAACCCGCACCATGTGAAGGGGCACGAGTACGTGGGTACGTCCAGCCTACGCCGCAACATCGGCGGTAGAACGCTGTCTAGATCAACTATGCTAACTAATTATCTCACAATCATGTATAATCTGCCAATAGTATCTCAACTCCAAGAAAAGAGCAATACCACACAATACTCGAACACTATAGCACAATAAGATATCAAAGAAATCTAACATAACTATGCAATCTAAACAAATATAACAACAATAGAAATAAAAATCAAATCTTAAAATATAAGCCGAAAATAAATCCGGTACCAAAATGCTAAAGAGAACTAACTATGAAACACTAGTGATCCGGATAAACCTTCCGGCAATCACTCTAGAACTAGTGGGTCCATGTCTGCACCATCTATATACCGAGGTCCATAGTATGTCGGACACCAATCTCCCGGATCCTCTGAAAAATATTTTCCAGTCAGGAATAGGGCAAAGTACATCTCTAATAGCAGTTCTAATCAATAATATAAACTATGTAACAATAAATAGATATGAATATACAAGATGCAATATACATATACAAGAGATACGCAATAAAGAAAATATTGGAAATAAATACAAGAATGAGCAATAAAGAATGAACAAGAAATACTAATGACTAAGTGAGTAAGTACCAGCTTTAACATGTGACCAGCTTGGGAACTTGCACAAGAGTAAATGGGCTGGTTAATCATACGTGCGGTGTATGATCAACACTCACAAGGAACAAGATATGCACAAGGAGGGTATGATCACATATCTATACTACATATTCCCCGCCCCCGACTGGTATAGTAGATCCAACCATGATACGTCATGATATGGGTTTCCACAAGAAGGGCGCTACTCTTCTCATGAACCAATGTATGTACATGTACAAGAAGAACAAGGAAATAAGGCTTGCACAAGATACACCATACATACCAAGGAATAATATCTCATGACGAGATCCGGATATACTAATCCGTGTTACCATCATGTCAAGAAATCAAGGATATCTATACTAGATACAAGAGACATAGAGGATATCATAAATGAGAAGCTATCAGAGAATATACTCGCTTGTGGTCCAGAGCAAATGATGTAAAATGGTGTCCGAACTGGTGTCACAGACCTATATATGGAATATTGCATTAATACAATGTTTGGAATAAAAATAAGTTAAACTAATCAACTTCTAGGTCAAAAAGCTATTTCTAAGTCAAAATAATCAAACTAGGTCAACTCTAGGTCAAACTGGTCAAACTAGCTATTTCTAGGTTGTATGAGTCTATCTCTAAGATATTGGTTCCATACACTATGCAACTAGGCCATACTAGCTATTCTAAGATACTATGAAACCAATAGGATACCGTATCCTAAGATACGTAAATCAATTAGATAGAAAATATCATAATATGTCTATAAACTCAATAATATATAATATTCTTAATTAAACTAATGCTAAGTGGATACCTTGGCTTTTGAACTAATGCGGTATCGCACCACTACACACCACCCATCTTGATACTCAAACCCAATACCTTGAGTATCAATCAATACCTTGACATTACCTTGGTATCACAAGGTAATTCAAATTCTAGTATGTAATTAACTATCCAATACCTTGAGTATCGACCAACATGCATTTAATACTTACAAAATACTATATACAATATACCTTATTTTAGTCACCTTAGTATCAATCCATAACTAGTTAACATCTAGCCTATTACTATGCCAATACCTACTAATCATTACCTTGGTATCAATAATACCTTAACCAAAATCTCACTCTTGACCCAAATCCAATACCTTATATCAATATCCTAATATCTATACCCTGCTTAGCTAGTACCTACCAAAACTTGACCTCATTTTAATTTGGTACCCCACACTATTACTCTTGCATCTTATGACACTAAGATATATCATAATTGGATACCTTCCTCACAACTCCCCCTATCACACTAACACTTGATACGCACTATATCATATCAAATATTTATATATATACACACATACTAGATTCTCAGTTCTAACCCACCCAAACACCATAAAATTAACATAACCCTCACTTCTGAACACTAACCTATACTTGATTATCAACTTATCTTCACAGCAATCACACTAAGATACTCTCGTAATTATCCATACCTTAGTTCCATTACCTTGATATCCTAGCTTAACAACTCAATGCCTTACCTTGATACCAACTTGATACCCTCAATTATCCATCAACAATTGCTTGTACTTGCCACTTGACAACCATCCCAAATATATACACATTGGTACACTAGTTGTACCTCTATCACAGAAACACTCTAACCATATCTCAAGCTAACTAAACTTTTTACTAACTATTAACTAAAGTATCAACTAACTAGTTAAACTATTAACTAGACTAACTAACCATCTAAAACTCACTAAACATACTAACTACTCACCTTGCTGCTGATGTTGCTGTTGGCTTCTACTTGCTGTTGCTGCTGCGTTTGTACTCGCTGCTGCTGGAGCTAACTGCAGGCTCGCTGTTACTGCATTAGTTTCTGCTGCTGCTGCTAACTGCAGGCTCGCTGTTGCTGCTGCTGCACGCTGCAGCGCTCGTGTAGGTCTTGTTGCTGTTGTTGTACGCTGCAGAGCTCGTGCAGGGCTCGCTGCTGTTGCTGCACGTTGTATGCTTCACTGCCTATGTTGCGCTGCATATGCTGCCTGCCTGCTGCTACTGCAATTGCCTACTGATCAGTGTGCATGCTGAGCTAGCTCTGCCCAACTCTCCTCTCTCAACACACACACACAACTGCACACATATGCAAACACACATACATATTTATAAACACCAACACACATCTATACATATCTAATACATTATATATATAATCACTTAGAGACATATATCTATATGTATACACACACACACACACACACACACACACACACACACACATATATATATATATATATATATATATATATATATATATATATATATACATACACCTACATATGTAAACATACACACATACCTATATACCACACTCTATGTATATATATAATCATAAACTCACACACACACACACACACACACACACACATACATACATACATACATACATACATACATACATACATACATACATACATACATACATACATACATATATATATATACATATATATATATATATATATATATATATATATATATATATATCTACTAAGTATACATAACTACTATACTAGTAAATGCATATACATCCACTTATTCTCATGGCCACCAACACTTCAAATGCAAAATGGACACTCCTATAAATATACATACACATATATCTCACACAATCATATAATTATACCCTTCTAATAGATATTACCAAGTCAACTGAATTTGAGGTTCAAAGAATAAACACGTGGAGTGCACCACACCCGTATTACACTAGATCTATGATACGCTTGCAATACGAGTCCACCACACAACAAAACATACCCCGAAGGACATGAGCAAGTCTAAAATAGTATCTATGAACAATACGAAGAGTCAATTACACATCTACGTGTCCGTGTCAAAATGTGACATGCACAAACCCCCGTGTCGAAAGAAAACCCCAAAATTAACCCGTATCTCCAAATTGTTGGGATACAGCCTACACGTATTTAATTGTGGACACAACACTAGCCACACACAATCAAACACATGTCAATTTGGTCTAATTGACCAATTGACAAACACAAAATGTGCCAATCTCAAAATTCCTCCAAAATTGACACAAAACATACCATAACTTTCTCTATAGGCCTCATATGAACCTAATTCCAATTCCTATGGGTAGCCTTAGAATATGGGGTGGTTTCTAATGGTTAAATTATAGATTTAGAGTCTAATTAAAGGAAAAAAATAAATTGTACCTATTGGGAGATGTATTCCTAATGCAACCTCCAAATTGGATAAAATGAGGCTTCAACTTGTAGATCCTTGCTCCTCTTTGTAGATTCTTGCTTTCTCTTTGTAGATCCTTTCTCTACTAGCCTCCAATAGTGATTTGCGAAGAAATTGGAAAGAAATTTGGTAGGGATTTGATGGAATTTGGTTGAGAAAAAATTCTAGATCTAGATTTGGAATAAAAAATGAAGAGAGAGAAAGTTTTACCCCCTTTATATAGGCCTCCCTTATCCCCTCCCACAAGCTACTATATAAAGTCTAAAATATCCCTTGGGGCCTCTCATGAAGAAATTAATTAAGGAGGGAAGGTTCTAGTCTAATGGGTTTAACGTAATTAATCCTCCTCCTAATGAATGGGCTTATTATTGGGCTCAATTCTAACTAGAATTAATTGTTGGTCCATGGATCTAATCTAAACTAGTTAGGTCCACTAACACAAGTCCAAAAATAAATCTAACTTGCTAATAATAAATAAATAATACAATAAATAAATATTCAACATGCATAATATTTAATTAATTATCAAATGACTAAAATACCATTTCCTAGAAAATATGGTAGTGACAGATATGCCACATCGCCTACCCGATCGAGAATGTCGAACGTCCCAATATATCGCGGACTAAGCTTCCTGCGAACCTAATGACTCCATGGGTAGGCAATATCCGCAAAAATACGTGGTCGCCGACACGAAACTCTAAAGGTCTACGATGCTGATCTGTCCAATGACGATGTCGATCTTGTGCACCCTGAAGTTGCTCTTTGATCTGCTTGACAACTTCTACTGTCTGTGTGATTATTTTGGTGCGTAACATCTTTTGCTCACCAATGTTGTCCTAAGCCAATGGTGATCTACACTTCCTACCGTACAGTGCCTCGAAAGGTGCCATCTGAATACTGGCCTGATAACTATTATTATACGAAAATTCTACCAAGTGAAGGTAATTCTCCCAAGATCCACCAAGTTATAAGGTACAAGCTCATAGCATATCCTCCAAAGTCTGGATAGTTCTCTCTGATTGTCCGTTTGTCTGGGGGTGCTAAGCTGTGCTGAATCTTAACTTGGTACCCATTCTCTCGTGCAAGCTTCTCTAGAAATAAGACGTAAACCATGTATCTCGGTCTGATACTATGCTTACTGGCACTCCATGCTGTCTCATAATCTTTCGTATATACAAATCTTCCAACTACTCTGTAGACTGTCCCACTCCGAAGGAAAGAAAATATGCCACTTTCGTGAGCCGATCTACTAACACCCAAACTGTATCTCGACCAGTCGATGATCTCGGTAAATCGGTCACAAAGTCCATCATGATGTGTTCCTACTTCCACTCTGGAATAGGAAGCGGCTGGAATAATCATGCAGATCTCTGTTATTCTGCCTTCACTTGCTGGCATATCAGACATCACGATACAAAGCGTGCTATTTTTCTCTTTATTTTGTTCCACCAAAAGTGTTCCTTGATATCTTGGTAAATCTCCGTGCCTCCCGGATGAATAGAATACTAGAAACTATTTGCTTCAGTTATAACTTCTTGCCGAATATCCCCGCTTGGTACACATAGACGATTTCCAAATTATAGCGTTCCATCCGCATGTATTGTCAACTCCTTCCGAAGACCTGACTAATATTCTTCTCATAGCTTTTGAATATTCGGATCATCTTCCTGAGCTAGCTTGATTCTATCTACCAAATTTGACTGAATATGTAGGCTACCCTGAACTTATATACTCTTTGGAAGTACTATCTCGATACCCATCACTCGTAAGTCCTTAAGAATATGCTTCTGAGTAGTCAACATAATTTTTTTACCTCTTTTGCTAAGTGCATCAGCTACTACATTAGCCTCGCCTGGATGGTACTGAAGTTCCATATCATAGTCTTTCAACAACTCTAGCTACCTTCTCTGCCTCATATTTGTAGAAGCATAAAAAATACGCTGAAGAGTTATACGCAGCATTTTGGTGCTGGGCAGCATAAAATATGACTTCGGAGCCATCGGCGTACAACAGAGCTTTTTCGCTAAGAACAACGTAAAATATAAGCTCAAGGACTATCCGTGTAATGCAGTATGTCCAGGCTGCTTCAGCGTAAAAAGGGTGCTATATCGCCTTTATGGTGTAAAACTCATCCGCTTTTAATGCAGCATAGAAGTGTACAAGGAACGCTTCGTATTCCTCAAATGAACCAGTCAAATCATACAGTAAACCTGACATCTGTTTCCTGACAAAAGAGTACTGCACGACTATCCAGGCGACGGCTGTAATGATGACGCGGCACAGCGACCCAAACTGTCGTTTAGTGACATTTCCTTGGCATAAACTGCTCTTACGCATACAAGAGAATACGCTGCCCAGTTTTATACAGGCAGATGTGAGCTTTTTACGCTTCACAGAAGACAAACAGGCTACCACGTCAAAAGTTGCTCTTCGTACAGGGCTCGAGGTATGTCTCTGCATTTAATGCGCAGAATGGTGGCAGATCTCCGAGACACGTCTCTGCATTTAATGCTCAGAATGGTGGCAGATCTTCGAGATACGCCTCTGTATTTAATGCACAGGATGGGGGCAGATCTCTGCATTTAATGCAAGAGATTTGATTATACCTCCAAAAGCCATAATTTTGGCTAAAACATCTACATCATCACTTTTGCACATTACGCCATCAGGCTATTTTCAGCTATGGGAGCACGCTGTACTCTATCTCCTTGAAATAAGCTAACTCAGGCTACATTTGCATTGGTGCGTATTAAGGCTATTTGGTCCAGAATTTGCTCAAGGCCTCAGTCAAGGAAGGAGGATCAGCTATCTTCTACGCTAGCTACCTGTCTATGCAGCATCAGGCTTCTACGCCTACTAGGCTTCTACGTCTACTCGGCTTCTATGCCTGCTCGGCTTCTACGCCTACCCGGCCTCTACGCCAATTTGATAACTATTTGGCTTTTATGCCATGGTGACAGTTATTGGCTTCTACGCCAACCTTTTCTTCGCAAGGGATAACTACCTACGTGGCTTTTATGCCGTGATCTTCGCAGCAGTTATACGCATTATATCTTAATGGGATACGCGTCACACACTCATTCAGAAGATCATTTATACGTGGGCAACGGTTATTGTAACCATCGCGTAAAAGGTGCCATACTCTCTACTGTCCGACTTCTACGTCGACTGGATGGTTACTGTCACTAAAATCCTATAAATAGAGACCTCTATTGACAGAGGTCCGGGGTGAACAAAAAAAGAGGAGAAATTAAGGTCGAGAGTCGAAAAGTCTTTGGGAGAGAAGAATCCAGAGCTCAGGCAAAAAGTAGTGATCGACGCTTTGGCATCGAGCATCCACTCTCCTTTGTAAGCTTCGAAGCTTTTTCTGTCTTCTACATCACTTCTTCATCATCGTGTGGTCCAAGGGACAAAGTGATCGACTGCAGATCAGACTCCTATAGCAATATTTACCCAGATTAAAATTTGTACTTAACATCCTCGTGTAGGATTAATAGTACTTCTTGTTTATAAACCTAAGAAAGAGTTTTGTATAAACCTAGTTTTATTTCTTCCATTTATTATCAAACACAAGATGGCGACTATGCTGGGGACTTCTTTCTCATCTGACGAGAAAACAATTGCTCAACACGATGCAGTACAAGTAGGATCAATGAAGAAGACCTTGGTCGTCCAGTTCGACCAGTCTGCCTACGAAGATATGCTTCGAGCATGGGGTAGCTCTCACTCTCTCTCTGTTTAAGACAACATAAAACTGCGTAAGGTCTGGATGCCCAGGATATCCCCTACCGTTCCTGCCGACTCTCCGATTTCTCCGACCAGCTAGGTTGTAGCTGCGCAACCTTCGCGCTCCGCGCATAAAACTCTGTCTTCCATCTGTGACGTGGCAGACAAAACTTCTGACAAAGGCTCAGTGCTAGTCCAGAAGTCTACTTCGCGCTCCGTGCGTAAAACTCTGTCCCCCGTTTGTGACATGGTAGACAAAACTTCTGACAATGCCTCAGTGCTAGTCCAGAAGTCTACTCCGTGCTCTGCGCGTAAAATTCAGTCCCCCGTCTGTGACTTGGCAGACAATACTTCTGACAAAGTCTCAGTGCTAGTCCAAAAATCTACTCCGCGCTCTGCGAGTAATACTCTATCTCCCGTCTGTGATGTGGCAGACAAGATTTTTGATAATGCCTCAGCGCCAAATCAGAAATTCCAATCGTGCTCCGCGCGTAAGAATGCATCTGCCCTCCACCAAAAAGCAGATGGTCCCTGCAATCTACACAAGGGAAAACAAGTGGCGGACCACTAAACTTCTCGGCCTTTACGCCAGCAAAAGAAAAATCTGCCCGCTCTCAAGATTACGCGAGAAGCGGATAGCCGATTGAAGGCTTCTTCTGTTTTACGCCAGTCTGAGCAGAGCTCCAAATTACGCCAGGTTAAAACCCTCAGCATAAAAAAAACCTGATTTGTGGAGAGCCACACTCCTCGGGGATTATCTGCTACTCAGATGGCTAACCTGTTGTATACAGGTGGCAAGGGAAAAATTATGGTTCCCAATATCCGCATGCCAACTGATGTAAACAAGAGGAACAAGCCATCTTCTTCTTCTTCTTCTTCTGTAAATTCTCCTGACTTGCGTTAATATCTGATCCAGAAATGCAAGGATAGGGGATCTTCCAGCATGTCTATTACTCCTCCTAGGGAGCACTATTGTAATAGTCATAGAATTGTAGTTAATTATTGCTGTTCTGAAGCAAAACGGTCAGTTTTCGACCGGTTGAACTACTCTGTGTCTTTCCAGGAAGAAGAGCCTGCACATGCATCAGTGAACATAGCTTCGCACGTTCCTAGAGAAAGGTCGAATTCAAGACGTCATCCCTCTAGAGCTCCAAGCCAAAGGAGATTCGACAAGCTCCTTAAGAACACCGAAGCTGGGGTATTCCGAAACACCCGTTCGAGGTCACGACAACCTGCTTCATATTCTTCTGATTCTGACACTGGGGGTCGCCAATTTCCCGAATCAGATGCTGAAAGTATAGAGTCATTCTCTACAGAGACTTATACCATCCCTTCAATGACATCTAGAGAAATGGGAGTCTATGCCATTGAAGATGAACACGAAAAACCTTCTTCGTCAGGAAGTACCGAGCAACGCATCGCTGTGTTGGAGACATCTCTAAAAGAGATACAATCCATGATGGTGAATATGCACCAGATGATTCTGACTCAACACACAGCTGCTACAGCTCAAGCATCGGTCCCTCTGACTCAAGTATGTGTGGGGGTGGACTTACCACCATCCAACGCGAGCAAGGAGCCTGTTCTAGAACAAGAGTCAGCAGCTCCCCCACTTCCTAATTCGGAGAATGTATTGCCTCCTGTTGAAGTAGAAATACAACCGATCTTTCACCAATCTGTAGTCCTTCCACCTACTGAAGATCCAATGCAGGCAGTACGGGAATTGAAAGCCCAATTTGATGCCTTGAAGCACAAAGATCAGCTCAAAAAATTGGAAATCAACCAGCCGTACCCAGCTATCTGGGACAAGGTCCCTTTCCCTCCTAAATACAAACCACAGACTATGGCTTTGTTCGAGGGAAAGACATCACCGAGACAGTACATGAACTACTTCAGTATGATGACGGTGTTATTGCAAGGGAATGATGCCCTTCTCACTCGAGTGTTCAAAGGCTGTCTCTCGGGAGTGGCTTATCCGTGGTACCGTAGTTTTGCGGACAACTGTATTACTTCCTTTGAAGATTTTAAGACTTTGTTCTTCGCACGATTCTACGAAGGAGGGATGGATATGTCCATGTCCTCTCTCATCGAAGTGAAGCAGAAGGAAAAAGAGAACGTTCGTACTTTCATCGAACGTTTTCGTCAAACCACTTTGCAAATGCCTCCAGGAGTTCCAGACTCAGCATTGGTGGACATTTACAGGAAGAACCTTCTTCCGGTGATCTCGGTGTTCACTGGACCATATCAGTTCCATGATTGGCCCTCGTTTATCATCTCAGCGGTAGACGCTGAGGACAACAGTCGGAAGGCGCGTGAGAATGGCATTATGATCTCTGCCTCCGATAAAGGCAATAGGTCATCTTCCAACAGCGACCATCCCCGTGGTTCCAAAGAAAAAGAAGCTCTGGCAATCAATACGTCCAGGCCAAAGACTACGGCAACCACACAGACGAAACCTGGGACTTCCAGGCCCATCAAAGTGTACTCTTTTGACGATGACGATATTATGAGCATATTCGAGTATCTCGTCAAAAGCGGCAAGATTACCCTCCCTGAGGTAAAGCGGCCTAATGAAGTCGACAGTACTAATAACCCTAAGTACTGTATTTCCTTAGGTACATACATCACCCCACAAAGGCGTGTTATGTATTGAAGAGGAAGATCCAGGAGCTGATCGATGCTAAAGCCATCACTCTGCGCAACAGCGAGAAGACGGTCACAGCTAATATGATCTCTCTACAATTTGGTAATCTATCTCCCCAAGAAGTTCCGGATGGCATTGTACCTATTTCTCGGACAACGATGGACATAGTTAATCTTCCTCCATCCAGGGGTCAAAGTCATGACCTGGTACCACTAACTACCCAGCGAGGCAAGATTATGTGGGTTCATCCAGACCTGGTGTCAGAGATCGAGGAAGAGACTCAAGCTGCTAAGGCTAAGTTTAAGAAGACCTCGAAGCATAAACCATGTCATATGGTCGCGGTGTCCTCGAAATCAGAAGAAGAGGTTCTGACTACTGGAACCCGTTCAGGGAAAGCCTACCTCAAGGACTATGGAGGAAGTCAAGAAGAAGCATCGGCAGATGCTCCAGCTGCCAAGCCTTCAGAACCAGAACCTGTCATACCAGAGGCCGATCCTTCGAGACCGACTTCAGCGGACAAGGGGAAGTAAAAAGAAGTACGCTTCGATAAACCTTTGAAGAATATTCAAAGCAAAGGTTTAGAGAAGCCGTATAACTTTGATATCCTGGCCCAGTTGGCTCATACACCAGCCAGATTGTCCATTTTTGAATTACTCAGGCTCTTTAAAGATACTCGTCAAGCCCTGAGTGAAGCATTAATGCAGGCGGATGCATACTTGACCTAGCTCAAGTCTTCTGATAAAGATCCTGTGGCATGTCCTTAATGCCATAGTGTGATGGAGGTGGTCCCGAATATCACTTTCACTCAAGATGACATGCTGTTGAAACACAACAAGCATGACAGACCCCTCTATTACACTGGATATGTTGGTTCCATAGAGGTTGACTGGATTCACATAGATCCGGGATTATCGATCAGCATCATTCCTTGTAGTCTGCTCAGACCATTGAGGATTCCTACCAGCGAATTGGCTTACACCACCACTACAATCGTGGGTTTCAACGCCAGAAAAAGTAAGCCATTGGGGAAAATTCGTTTGAGGATCCAGATTGGCGACCTCAGATCAGTGGCTACATGTTATGTCATTGATTCAGAGGTGTCCTACAATATTCTACTGGGCAGACCATGGATCCATGACCACAACATCGTTCCTTCGACTCTACATCAATGCTTTAAATATGTAGATGCCCAAGGAACAGTACAAACAGAGTTTGCTGACCTGAACCCGTTTAAAGGAGTAGAATCCTACTACTCTGATGCCATGTTACACACCCAAGAGTACATGGAGGAGGTGTCAGGCGAAGCAGAGAAGGAATTATACCGGGAACCAGAAGAACCCTCTGCCAAGCAACCTCTGTCAATCAAGGTGAAAGGGTGAACTACTCGTCCGAAAACCATGGAGCCCATGGCTATCCACCTGAAAAAAACCAGGTCAGGAAAAGGAGGTGATCCTCTAGTGATCACTTCGAACCAGAAGCCTCCACCCTTGGTCATCAACCTTCAGCACAGTAAGCAGCCGATTGATGTAAATACAACCAGGAACGTGGTTTCTGATGATAATAAAGATCCTATTTTCTAGTATATTGACGCTCAAATTCCAAATCAGGAATCCTCTCCCCATGACGATATAGAACCTATAGCACAAAAATTCTTAAAAGCTATAGATTCCTATCATCCGTATGTGTGGGAAGTAGCGTCATCATCTAATGTCATCACGACATATGGACCACGTGAGGATTCTATCTTCGTTGTCCCGCCTACTCACAATGTTCACTGTTCAATAGTCTTCGGTCGCAGGCGCAATGAACCAACTGTACAAGAAGATTCTCCCGATGACGATGCTGGTAAAATACAGGTTCACAGATATAGCCCGCAAGCTTTGAAGATTATGCAAAGTATGGGTTATAACTTGAAGCTAGAACCAGGTCTCAATTACGGGAAAGGCAGACGAATGCCGTTGCACGGTGATCCCTACTGTCAACGAACTCATTTCGGGTTAGGGTATACCACCTCCCTTGCAACTTCTGAGTCAAATAAGGATATCTTTTCCTCTTCTCAAGATGGCTCACCGTCCTCCGGCTCATCATATGATGATCTCGAACAAACAATATTAGTAAATATGGTATTGACAGATTCTTTCGAAGCAGACGAACAAAAATCTGAACCATTTGAGAATAACTCTTGGGCTCAGCAAATGGATACACAGTGGGAACTCCGGTTCGAGCAGAGAGAACCTCCCACTGAAGATAAAGTTATCCAAATTGACGTGGGGGATGAACTTTCACCAAAGCCGATATTTATTAGTAATAATCTTTCCGAAGAAGAAAGGAAAGAAATGATCTAGCTGATAAGAGAATATATCGACGTCTTTGTGTGGAATTATGAGGATATGCCAGGTCTCGATCCAAAAGTGGCTGCTCATAAGCTCAATATTTTACCCAATTCAAAGCCTGTGAAGCAACATCAACGCAGATTCCGTCCAGACATGATGGACGCCATTGAAGCTGAGATCAAGAAGTTGATAGCCTGCGGCTTCATCCGAGAAGAATAACATCCTGACTGGGTCTCCAATGTTGTCCCGGTCATGAAGAAAAATAGGAAAGTACGCATCTGTATCGATAACCGAGATATGAACGGAGCCTGCCCCAAGGATGAGTTTCCTTTTCCCATTACAGACGTCATGATCGATAATACATGCGGTTTTGAACACATGTCCTTCATGGATGGATTTTCAGGATACAATCAAATTAAGATGCATCCTGAAGATGAAAATCATACTGCCTTCCGGACACCATTGGGGGTATATTGCTATACGGTCATGCCCTTCGGACTGAAGAATGTCGGAGCTACGTACCAACGAGTTATGAGTAACATATCCCACGAGCATTTACGCAAAACAGTAGAATGTTACGTAGACGACATAGCTGTCAAAAGTCGCCACAAGGATAATCACATCCAAGACCTGAAGAAAGTATTCGAGTTGATGCGCCAACATCAACTCAAAATGAATCCTACAAAGTCCTTTCTGGGTGTATCAAGTGGCAAATTTCTGGGATTTGTCATAACCGCCAAAGGCATTCAAGTGGACCCTGATAAAGTCAAGTCCATCTTAGAAATGCGACCACCCCATAATCTGAGGGAACTCAGGGGATTTCAAGCTCGTCTGGCTTATATCCGGAGAGTCATATCTAGCCTCTCTAGAAGGTGTCAGCCTTTTTCTCGTCTCATGAAGAAAGGTGTATCCTTTGTATGGGACGAAGCCTGTCAGCAAGCATTTAATGACATCAAACGCTACCTCACTAACCCTCCAGTTCTGGTGCCTCCCGTCATAGGAAGACCATTCTTGCTGTATATTCGAGCAATGGATCATTCTCTGGGAGCTCTCCTCGCACAGAAGAACGATGAGGGTCATGAACAGGCTATCTACTATTTAAGTAGGATGATGGTCGGAGTTGAACACCGGTACAATCCAGTAGAAAAAGAATATTTGGCCCTAATATTCGCCATTCAGAAAATGCGGCACTATGTTACAGGCTAAACTATTCATATCATCTCCAGGATTAATCCCCTTAGGGTATTGATGAACAAGCCAAGCGTTCTCAATTCCCGACTCATGACTTGGGTGATGTTATTAACACCGTATGATATGGTGTACGTCCTCCAGAAGTCCATCAAAGGCCAAGTATTGGCTGATTTCCTAGCTGCTCATCCGATTTCAGAAATCTCCAAACTATACGAGGACATTCCGGACGAAGTTGCAGAATATAATTCTGTGATGGAGAATGAGGCATGGCAACTATTCTTCGATGGTGCATCTAGGACTAGTCCCAGGGGAAATGAGGTTTCAGGAGTAGGAATCGTCCTGGTTACTCCTGAGAAACTCGTCATCTATCGAGCATATTCTCTTAGCGAGCCCTGCTCTAATAATGTGGCAGAATATAACGCCCTATTAATCGGGCTCCAAGTCGCTAAAGAATTAGACATCGAATACCTGAAAGCTTTCGGTGATTCTCTGCTGATCTTTAATCAAGTCAGAGGAATATATAAAGTCTGGAATCCAGACCTCATCCCTTATCACCAAGCAACGATCGAAATATCCATATCTTTCAAAGAATTCTTCCTAGAGCATGTGCCTCGATCTCAGAATCTGGAAGCTGATGCCCTAGCCAGTCTAGCCGTAGATTTAGCTATTCCTATAAGAAGGCAGAATTCTATGATCCTTCTTAACAGAGATTTATTCTGTGTGAAAAATAACTTTCACATAGAACGCAGCTACGCTGTGAACACAGATCTTCCAAACAGAGACTGGAGAAGTCCCTTTATAGATTTTGTAGCATATGAAATCTTGTTGGAAGACCCTAAAGAAGCAGTATCCGTCAAAAGACGATCATTACGCTTCTATTTCGATGTGTCTTCACAATGTCTATATTGTCGGACTTATGACGGACTATTATTACGATGTCTCTCTGGTGATGAAGCACAGCGGATTATTCGTGAAGCTCACGACGGCGTATGTGAAGCGCATCAACCCGGTCCCAAGCTACAGGATCGTATCAGGAGGATGGGTTATTACTGGCCTACTATGATCACAGATGCAATAAAATATACAAGACAATGCAAAGCCTGCCAGGTCCATGCAGATTTTATACATCAACCTTCGGAACATTTGCATCCTACGGTTGCATCCTGGCCTTTTGAAGCATGGGGTATGGATATCATAGGTCTTATTCACCCGTCTTCTTCCAGAGGTCATCGGTTCATATTGGCCATCACGGATTATTTTTCCAAATGGGCAGAGGCGATCCCCCTCGCTGAGGTAAAGACATCTAACATGATCAACTTCATTAAGCATCATGTCATTTATCGCTTTGGGATTCCCCGAAGGATAATTCATGACAACGGGCCTCAATTCATCAGCCAAGCGTTCCACCGATTTTGCGATAAAAATCGGATACAAAATATGGCCTCTACGGCATACAATCCTGCTGCTAATGGTTTGGTAGAAGCTTTCAACAAAACCATTATCAAACTCTTGAAAAAGTTCGTCTCTTCAAACAAAAGAGATTGGAACGAGAAGCTAGGAGAATATCTCTTGGCATACCGCATAATGGTACGAACACCGACGGGTTGTATCCCATTCTCACTGGTTTACGGGAGTGAAGCAGTTTTCCCCATTGAAATCCAAATTCCGTCACTCAGAATAGCAGTAGCTAATGAGTTGACTCAGGAAAATAATGATCGACTACGGCTTCAAAAGCTAGAAGGATTAGACGAGAAATGCCTTCTAGCTCAACAGCGTATCGCGTTCTACCAGGCACACATTTCCAAAGCTTTTAATTAAAAAGTAAAGGAAAGAGTGTTCAAAGTTGGCGAGCTGGTTTTAGCTGTGAGAAGGCCAATGATTATTACTCACAAGAGTAAGGGTAAATTCCAACCCAAATGGGAAGGCCCTTATGTGATCGAGACGACGTTCTCAAACGGTACTTATAGATTAGCCAAGCCTAATGGAGACTTGTTAATGGCTCCTATCAACGGCAAATTCCTGAAGAGGTACTATGCTTAATCTCCTTTGCTAAATGGAGTATGATGAAGATCTCATTCTGACAATACTACTTCTAAAACAATTTTAGTTGGATCATATTCTATCATGTCCATATAACCTCTGAATAGATATGTTCAACTAATTTGGAACTTCAAGACCTATCACGTCCATATTACCTCTGATAGTGTTTTGTGTACAAATTTTAGTTGGAGCATATTCTATCATGTCCATATAACCTCTGAATAGATATGTCCAGCTGAAGCTTACCGAAAGTATATCACATCCATATTACCTCTGATATTACTTTCATCCTAGCCTGTCATTTATATTCCAAAATGATGGGTCCACAAAGTCAGATAAAGTCTCTTTATTATTCCAAAAAAGAGCAAAATTACATGAAAAAGCCAAAGGTACATCATTTGGGAGGAACAGTTAAGTCACGAATCTGCCGTGCCAGAGCAACCATTCTCTCATCCTTGGAGTTCAAGACGTCGGCGCGAGCCCGTTCCAACCTTGCCGTATCATTGTTCAAAGCAGATAGCTCGGACCAAGCACGTACAAAACTTGAGTGGATGACACCCACATGTGCTAGGTGTGCTGAGCAATCTTTATTCGATCCTTCAGTACATCTCGAGTTGCCGACAAAGTGAGAGCCTTCGCCTCTGATTGAGCGAGCTCATCTTTCAATTTGTGGGCCCTCGCTGTCTCCTCCTTATATTCAGCTTCGTACTGAGTCAGCTGAGGAATAACATACTCCAATTCGGTATGCTCATGATCTATCTCCCGCTGCTATTCCTGGACGGATTTATTCAGAGTTTTCAGTTACCCAGCAAGCTCTACAGTTAAGGAGTCATACCTAGCTTGAACGAGACCGTCAATGTTGCCTCGAGATAGCTGCAAATAATCGTTAATAGGTTATTCCAAACCATTAACTATCTGCTCCAGTGTGTCAGCTATCCCAGTGTCGTTGAATTCTCTGATCGACACTATCTCAAACTGAGAGGACCTCCTCAGAGCCTCGAAGCTTAGATTCTTCTCCAACACCATTGATATTAGCATTTTCAAGGTGGTGTAGAAGATACTAGTATACTGCTCAGTCAGCATGGCTAGATCCGAATGGACGCTGGGAGTGGCTATAATATCGGCGAATCCCCCTCCAGGAATGACTGCAGACGATGTTGCCACAGTCGTCGCCTCAACAGATGGTGCGACAAAAGAAGAAGTGCCAACAACGAATGAAATTGCTGGCATACTCAAAGGAGGCATTGTCGTAATGACAGGCTCATCCTCCTCTCGAGATATCGGAACCATCTCGGGCGAGCCAGCACCCGAAAATGTTTCATTCTCGAAGTCGGGCACCTCCATGTCATCGGCATGAGCTAAAATAGAGCCAAAATGCGCGTCAATACTGCCCTCCCTTTAGATGTCTTCCCCTGAAAAGAAGACAAGAGAAAGTTAATATCAACCTGATGTTAATTTTTCTAAAAAAAGGCATAAAAACAATATTTACCCATGTTCGATGGTGTATATGTCGCGTCGGCGGCCAGTACAGCTAAATCATTTCTTAATGATGCTAAGCGAGCTGTCATACCTTGAGAAGGGGGTGTGTCAACTGACATTGGCATGTATTCTTCCAAGTCTTCACCCAGATCCAATCGAGGTTCATCGGGTAGAATCTCGCTGGGTATACTTACGGACACGGCAGGGATTTCTTCCGTTGCTGATCTGGATAAAGATATCCTTATTTTGCTCGGCCTAGAAGGTGATCTCGTACCACTACCTGAAGCGGTAGCAGCGACAGCAGCCTCGAGCAAAGATTCTCCGGCACTACCAACCAGAACTGTAGAGGTTCCCTCTCTAAAAGGCGAGGAACCTCTAATCAAAGGATCGTCCCCAACAGGGGAAACAACAGGCTCACTTCTAGGAGCCTCATGACTAGAAGTCCTGTCAGGACCACCAACAGTCTTCTTCTTCTTCTTGCGAGGGGAAGTCTCCTTCAGAACAGGAGCCCTTCGCTTACCAGAGATAACCAGAGGCCCTGCAGGCAGAGGTATTTCACCTCTCGGCACTGCCAACAAAGGCTCATCTGGATTGACAGAGTCTTATTCTTCGTCAGAGAAAACTGATGGGACTTCGTCTCTTCCCGCTGACTTAGAAGATGGCATCCTAAAACTTCCACGCATATCAAAATCACGATGAAAGGTATTGGTTGCCATGTAAAACTGGGCATACGAATGGAGTATGCGCAACTCCATGGAGAGTGAAGTCGCGGGCACAGTAAAAGCTGCTCCAGTGCAACCTATTATGAAGTACCGCCATCCTCTCGCTCCATCAACGAGTCCACCCCTGGACCTGAAGCTGGTGACGGCATTGCCCACGTGCAATTGGTCATACCCAAACTGCCTGGCGAACTGACTAGGCAAGTAGGGCTCCAAGAAGCATTGATCTTTACTTCTGTACAATAAATGGGAAGGTCTAATACAGACCAACCAATTAAAACCTTCAGGAGAAAGAATGGTCTGCCCTTCACCTAAGTCCTGAAGCCTGCTCCCCTGTTGATTGAGATGTACAGAGGGGACGGTGCAGAAGAGCTTCCAGCTGTGGCTGAAATTTAGTGCCCGCCGACAGTCTAAAACTATGGTCACGATCCAGGTGGAATTCTTGTAATTCAACAAGAAATTACTTCTCGAACTACTGCCAGGGCCGGGAGACATCACCCAGAGGTTATGGAGAATTAACCATCCCATCAAGTACAGGAACGGTAATTCTACCCTGGGAAAGCTGTCACGTCGAGTTTCAACGGCAAGCAGCCCATCAGTAAGGGCCCTCAAGCCAGCTTGTATGCGGCATACCATGGTAGGGAGCAAGCCCAGCCTTGCCCCGAATACTAGACGCACGGCAGGCCATAAGGTGTTGCGGTGAATACGATCCGCAGATGCAATGCCGGGTACCACCAGTCGGCGCAGCCATATAGAGAGGAAGCCAGCCAGTTGAGCTTCTTTGGACAGAGGACTGCGGCAATGCCTCAAATAACTGTAGGCTTTAGTGCCCACAGGATATTTCCCTATCCCTTCGTCGAGGATCTGATCTGAAGCCCCAGCGTCTTCCATAAGATCATCAACTACCTGAGCACTAAGCACGCTCAGAAAGCTCAAAGGCCTATCCCTGCTATCTACAACTTTGTCTGGCTTAGCAGTCCTGGCTTGATGGAAGAAGAGGTAGGACGCCCATTTGTTGGTATGAGCCAAATCAGAGGGCTCATTATAGAAGGCGGTGCAAGCAAGGTAGTGGCACATCAACTCCTGGTATACTGCCACCACCTGAGGGTCTGTATCCCCTAGCTCCCTGTTGGTGGGAACATACTCTTCATAAGGAGTATCCCCCATTGGCAGTCCTGAAATCTCTGCCATCTCATGGAGGGCCAATCCTAACTCCCTAGCAGAGTGGCAAAAGTCCCGGTGAGCGAAATATATCGATCCATCAGAGCCAGAAATAGGTTGGGGTTGAGAGGTAACCCAACACTGGTGGCACTCACAGCCTCGTACAGACCAATTCTCTCCAGCTCAGTCTGAAAATGCTTCAGGGCCCAGGCAGCTAACCGAGCCCATGAAAGATTTGTAGGGGTAACCCACCCATTTGTCCGAGGATTAACCTTGGGGTATATCCTCCATGACTCATGAAGTTATTGCAGAAAGTCGGTAATTGGACTGGTTGGAGCAGTGAAGTGTCTTCACTCGGGATACTGCCCGGATATAATTCCCTGAACAACATGACTGAGCCGGAAGGGTGGCTTACAAACAACCCTTGGTCGGATCCTTTCTGGTAAAATATCTTCCCCGGTTGGCCGTGAAGATTGGGAGTCAGGGTCCACGACATCCTCTTGGGATGTATGGCATGAAAGAATGCCGAGATAGGATAATCTCTCAGCATCCTGGGCAGATACAGGACTAAGCCCCCGGCAGAAAAAACCCAGAGTTCTTTCTTGGGCTTCGTCTGAGATTGTTTGTCAATCATATCCTGGAAGAGAAAAGCCGGTTTTAGATATTGTGCCCCGTCTATATACGCCAGGGGCTCTCCGTTGATCATGCTCAACAGCATTCGCTCTCCTTGAGACGATATCAGAATTTCCCTTCCTTCAGGATATTAGGGTCCAGAAATAGGAAATGTCACATGGGACAGATCCTCCAGGTAATTGGAATGCAGCATCCCAGCAGCAGAATCCATCACCTCAGCTAACGGAGATGCATGCAAGTTAACTACAAAGTGCAAGAAAAATATGTCAGTTTCTATACTAGACCTCATAATCTTGCAGCTTATGCCAAAAGGCAACAGTCTGTGCTTTTACGCCAAGACTGTAAAAACTTGACTTTTTTACGCTGGAATCTCATTTCAAGGCATAGAATTCAAGATTAGCAGTATACACAAAAATCTGACAGTCTGTGTTTTACGCCAGACTGTCAAATTTTGAGTTATTATGTCGAAATTCTCATCCAGAGCGTAACACTCAAAATTTGTAGTATACGCCAAATTTCGACAGTCAAAGCTTTTATGCCAGAACTGCAAAAATATGGAGTTTTTACGCTGACACATTAGAAATGTGGGCATAAAAGATGAAACATCTCTGTGCGTCATCTTCCTCGAAGAGGCTATCAGCACAGGAGATGACCTAGCACGTTCACGTACAATGTATACGAAGGGTTTTCTTCGTTCTTGTCATCTCGAAAAAGCTTTGCCTTTAACGCCCGGTGCACAGCTCGTCGGTGGGACAATTCGTTCAGAGCGGGGCTTGCCCTGCCCGACGGGAGTCGCTCTTGCTTGGGCAGAGGAGCGAGAAGAAGAGGCAGCCTTGTTTCCCTTAGAGGAGAAAATTGGTTTTGGGGCCATTGCTAAAAACTCAGAATGCTCAGAGAAGAAACGAAGGAGAGAACTCAAAGAGATGAAAGTTTTCTTTTTCAAAAGACAGGTAAAGAGTCTTCTCTCTGAAAGCCTTGGGATATATATAGAGTTCAGATAGACTCCTCGAATCCCTAACCAAATCCGATATTTAATATTCAGTTATGATTGGGGACTACGTCAGCCTATTACTTAGGGAAGGCGGACAGTCAGCAAATTCAAAAAGTTTTTGTACAGAGTAGATTCTTGATTTTACGCCAAGGAGTTTTTTACGCTCGGTAGCTACAAACAAACGGTTTTACGCTCAGAGGCTATAAGTCTATGGTTTTATGCCCGAATGCTTTTACGCTCGGTAGCTTTTATGCTCGAGAGGCTACAAACCTACGACTTCACGCTCAGAAGCTATAAATCTATGATTTCACGCTTAGAAGCTTTTTACGCTCAGAGGCGACAAATCTACGACTTCACACTCAGAAATTTTCTTTTCAGAAGCTACAAATCTACAGTTTCTACGCCCGGATGCTCTTACGCTCAGCAGCTTTTATGCTCGAGAGGCTACGAACTTAGGATTTTATGCTCATCTACATTATAGATCTATGACTTTTCGCATATCTAAAAATACGCAGGCCAGAATATGCGTATATCTGAACAAATCTCAAGACGATCAAATTGCAAGGTTTCATACAGAAGATACTTCTTCTTGGCCTCAAAATATCCCAAGTACCCAAAGCATACATAGTTCAACATTGGAAATAACTCTTCTTCTTGGGTCGATCGGAAGTTCATCCAGAATCCAGTCTGAATATTTTCTCTATAGTTCAAGATGGCGATTCAGTTTTGACAGCCATTTTTTGCCCTATTTCAAGGGATTTTTGGGAAATCATTCTTGAAGACGACGGTCTGAACAATAATTCTCCTTCTCAGAAGAGTGACAGTTCAGAATTCTACGCAGTTTCCTATTCCAAATAGCAGGACAGTTTAAATATTCGACTTAAATGCTAAACAAGCTTTTTGTGCATCTTCAGTTGTGCGTAAAAGACAGGACAGGACCAAATACTCTTTCTATCAGAGTCGGCGTAAAGTCTTCCAAACGTGTTGAAGCTACACATACTCAGAATTCATCACAGCAAAGAATATGGCAAAACCATCAGATATGCAAAAGAAGACGATTTTATTAAAATTATGATTACATATGAGGGAAATCCAGTATATAAAGGTTTTCTTCATCTTTATGATTACATATGAGGGAAATCCCGTCTACAAAGGGTTTCTCATCCTCACTTAAAGATCACGCCCAGAATCTGTTCTGTCAGGTTCTCGTATTGGTGGAGATCTTCTTCTGTCTTCTTCAGCAGTTAGTCGGTTTCCGCGACCGATTAACAAGAAAATGATTAATAGCGGGAGGATACAAAACTGGGCCTGCCTAAATTATTCAGAACCTTTCCTCCATACGCCGTGACAGATTGAGTTAAGGTTTTAGACCCAACTCAATACTCGAGGACAGAGCTAGTTTTTCTGCTCTCGTCCACGAACGATAGAAGAAAATACAGCTTGCAAGCTGTGTGGTCGAATGTGACCCTTCCTCTCTCCTGGATGAACCGCCATATGAAGTTGCTGATTATCCCGAGCAAAGGAAGCTATGATAGCCTTCCATGATCCATCGTTGCAGAGGACTTTTGCTCGAAGACGCCTTCTTTTTTGGCTCCTTACATACTGAAAGAACATGGTCTTCTTCTTCCTCAAGTCGACCCGACGAACTCCGACAATCATCTTTGTGTGGTGAAGGAAATATGGGAAGAACAGGTTAACTTCTCAGCCCTTATATAGGCAAAAGAGAACACACCAAATCCCAACAAATTCTCGATAATCCGCCAAGCAATCAGCCTTGAAGAACGAGTCAGACTTGACCGTTTCATGCTTCATTCAAAGTGTTTCAAATTACGAGAAATTTGAAAAACTTTGAAGGGGGTCTTATAGAAGCATAAAAAATACGCTAAAGAGTTATTATACGCAGCATTTTGGTGCTGGCCAGCGTAAAATATGACTTCGGAGCCATCGGATTACAACAGAGCTTTTCCGCTAAGAACAGCATCAAATATAAGCTCAAGGACTATCCGCGTAATACAGTATGTCCAGGCTGCTTCAGCATAAAAGGGTGTTATATCGCCTTTATGGCGTAAAACTCATCCGCTTTTAATGCAGCATAGAAGTGTAGGAGGAACGCTTCGTATTCCTCGAATAAACCAGTCAAATCATGTAGTGAACCTGACGTCTGACTCCTGACAAAAGAGTACTGCACGACTATCCAGGCGACGGCTGTAATGATGGCGCGACACAGTGACCCAAACTATCGTTTAGTGACATTTTCTTGGCATAAACTGCTCTTACGCATACAAGGGAATACGTCGCCCAGTTTTACACAGGCAGATGTGAGCTTTTTACGCTCCACAGAAGACAAATAGGCTACCACGTCAAAAGTTGCTCTTCGTACAGGGCTCGAGGCACGTCTCTGCATTTAATGCACAGAATAGTGGCAGATCTTCGAGACACGTCTCTGCATTTAATGCTCAGAGTGGTGGCAGATCTTCGAGACACGCCTCTGCATTTAATGCACAGGATGGGGGCAGATCTCTGTATTTAATGCAAGCGATTTGATTATACCTCCAAAAGCCATAATTTTGGCTAAAACGTCCACATCATTACTTTTCTACATTATGCCATCACGCTATTTTCAGCTATGGAAGCATGCTGTACGCTATCTCCTTGAAATATGCCAACTCAGGCTACATTTGCATTGGTGCGTATTAAGGCTATTTGGTCCAGAATTCGCTCAAGGCCTCAGTCAAGGAAGGAGGATCAGCTATCTTCTACGCTAGCTACCTGTCTATGCAGCATCAGGCTTCTACGCCTACTAGGATTCTATGCCTACTCGACTTTGGCACGACCCGCACCCGAAAATCAGGTATGAGTCATGGGTACGTCCAGCCTATGCCGCAGAATCGACGGTAGAACGCTGTAAAGGTCTATTCTAGGTCAATCAAATCTATATAACTCACAAAAATCTGACAATAACCTCTCCAAAAGGAGGGCAATCACGCAATATATATATGGATAATCCTCTCCAAAAGGAGGGCAACCACACAATATATATAATCTCTCAATCACAATAACTAGGGGAAGAATAAAAGCACGATATGATATGAACAAAGAAACAAAACCAAAGAGAGCAAGACAATATCCAAAATACAGTCCAAGACTAAAAGTCTACACCATCTCACAGCATCAAAAGAATAAGTACAATCATCCAAAATAATCAACTGGAAACAACCCAGGAAACCCACCTAGCTAACTAGGTCGCTAAAGGCGTCTCCTCGCAGGGCTCCTCCTCAGTCTCGGGGTCACAGCACTCGTCAACACCCGGCCCGTAGAACATCGGGTAGAAATCCTCAGGATCCTCTGGAAAAAATATGCCCAGTCAGGACTGGAGCGAAGTACATAACTCTAAAAGTAACTCCAAATACATGGTAAGGTGTATATGACGAGCAATAGAAAAGTATACAAGATGCACAGGAAATAAATACATGCTGGAGCAGAATAAGTAGCTGCAATATAAACTGGAGAATAATACAAGTAGAGAAGTAACTGCATGTGAGAAAACATGAATACTAGCTAAGTGCCTTGAGCACAAGTTCGTTATGTGATCGGCTTAGGTTGCACATGAAAAATACTACGATAACTCCGTTATGCGTGAGTTGCATAACCGACATACACATGAATACTGTTTGGCTTTGATCACATAACCAACTCCTACTCCCCTCCCCCTCTAATACTCTTGGATCCAACCACAATATACTACGTACATGATAATAGCTCGTGCACACGAAGGTGAGAGCACAAGAAGCACATGATAGCACATAAGAATCAATACCCGAAGCACATGATGAAATACACGTGATAGAGTACCCGCTGAACACGATAAGGGTGATGGCATCTCATAACGGGATCCACTAGTACCAGCTCGTGTAACAATGTGTCAGAATTAAGTATTACAGTTCTAGAACAAGTGATATAAATGCTATCATGAAATGGAAACTATCAGAGGTAGGTACTCGCCTGATGTCCTGAACAACAGATGAGGATCGAGATCCGGACCGGTGTCACAAGAACCTATTACAAAAATCAAGAATTTAAACAGGGTTCAAAGGAGTTAAAGTGATATAAAATAATTAAAAAAAGGCTTCTAGGGCTATTCTAGGTCGGATGGGTCAAACCGGTAAAATTTGGGTCAAAAAGTCCACCCGAGGTCCAAAAGTCAACTCTAGGTCAAAACTAGGTCAAACGTTGACTTTTACGGTCAACGGGGACAATTATAGTCAAAGCTAGGTCAAACTAAGGTGCCCCTAAAATTTTAGGTCAAAACTAGCTCTTTAAGCTAGTAAACTCTCAAACTCGCCTCATCGAGATACCGGGATACCCTTGGTATCCGATACCTCGCCCTAGGCCACGCACCCCGCCTAAACCCGCTAAAACCTATGCTAGCACACGTAAATATATACACATATACATATAAAAATTACTCCAATACTATTCCTAGGCTATTGCTCAAATACCCCGCTCGAAACTCAATACCTTGGTGAGATACCTTGATATCTCAAGGTATTGGGATATCTCTCTCATACCCCTCTAACTAGCTATTTAGTTAGCTATTTAAGCTTATAGATATATACCTAGTTATTAAACTAGGCTAGAAAACATATATATATATAGCACATATATATATACACCTAGATATCTATATGCATATACATATATATTCACAAAACATATACACATAACTTACACACACTCTCAATATGTATATATATATATCTATCTAGATATCTATAGATATATATTGCTATAGGTATATATATATATCTGTACCTTAGATAGATATAACTATCTATCTATCTACCTATTAACTATCTATCTAGTTATCCATGTATCTATAAATCTATCTATCTATCTATCTATCTATCTATCTATCTATCTATCTATCTATTCCTCTCTCGCACTTGTCTATCTATCTATCTGCTACTGAATGCTGCTGCTGCTCTTGCTTGTGCTGCTGCTGCTGCTAGCTGAGACTGTTGCTGCTGCTGCATTGCTGCTGAAGATGCTGCTGCTTGCTGCTGCTGTGCTGCTACTATGCAGCTGCTCAGCTGCTGCTGGCTCTGGTTGCCTCCCCCCTCTCACTCTTACACACACACGACCACACACAATCACATACAGACACACACACACACACACCTATATACACATATATATATACCACTATATATATATATACAATTATACATATATATATACACATTCTAACACACACACACACTTATAAATATATATGCACATAGCTATATATATATAAACACACCTATTTATATATATATATATATATACGCACACACACACACATAGATATATATATATATATATATATACATATCAACACACACACTCTTACATATACATATATATATATATACACACCCACACTAGTATATATATACAAGCATATATATTTATATATATACATAAACACCTAGACATATACACATAGATATATATAATTACACACACAAATATAGATACACAAATAAATAAACATATATATATATATAGACACACATAAATATATATATAAAGACACATAAACACTACACACAATACTACACACAACCACGCACACAACACTCTCCAACGCTCGTCCAACGGCCCCGACACGCACAAACACCTATAAATATATAAAATATAACCCGAGAACTCTAGCACACACTCTCCGAAGCTAACCCAATGCGCGCACAAGCCCGAAACTAGGAAACTAAGTCGAAATGGCCGTTCGGTCATTTCGACGAACACGCGGTGTGCGGTTCGGAAAACCTTCTGAAACGCACACCAAACCAACTCGGAATCGGCCCAAAATTTACCCACGGGTTCTAAACGATGTCTAGATCCTAGAAAAATGCTATCCCATCGATTCTAGGCCCGTGGCGAAAATGCGCACGCACTTAGAACCGGCGATGACGAAAATCCTAAATTCGCCCGAAACGCCCGTTTCTCCGCGACACGACTTCCCGTGTCCGAACGGAGACACGCACTCACCCTCAAGACACCCAACAACGTCTACCTAGGTCCGTCTAACCTAGGGCATCACCCAAAATTGGACCAAATTCGGATTCTACCCGAAATTGACACAAAACCTAGTGTCAAAGTCTCCAAACTCAACCAAACTAGTTTCAACTTCGTCCCACGGGTAGCCTTAGGTTCTAGGAAGGTTCTAAACCACTAATTATACTATATAAGAGTAATTAGCAAGAGAAAAGTTAGGGTTTACCTCTTGGGAGTTGGAATCCCAAGGCCAAAGTCTCCGATCTAGTTGAAATCACCTCCTTCAAGCTCCAAGCCTCCAAATCTAGCCTCCACACCAAGTCTAGGCTCTACCCACCTAGGTTAGAGAAAAATATAAGGTTATGGTTCACATAAAGAAGAAGGAATGGAAGAAAGAAGGAAGAAAAATAGAGAGAACTTACTTGGAAGAAGGAAGGAAGAAGAAAGAAGGAGTGGGGAAGAAGAAGAAGTGAATAAGAAGTAGAAAATAAAGGAATGGGGGCTGGGGCTGCTGTATGCAAAGGTAGGGGGCTGTGGGAAGGCCGGCCACACACCTAATAAAGGGTTTCACAAATCCAAAATACCCAAAATGCCCTCCTCTAACTTGGGTTTGGGTTCGGGGTTCCAAAAGCACTCAAACTAACTCCAAATCTCTCCAACTAACCCACTAAAAATATAATAAATATTCTAAATCCAAAAATAAGTCTCACAAGGGTGTGGGTTGGGTCGGACATGGATCCACTAGGGTCTGACATGGGTCCAGGCTAGCCAAAACCCTAAAACAATCAAATAAAAATAATACAATCACTAATTAAATATAAATATAATTAATTAAATACAATTCATAATTTACCAAATAAAAATAAAAATAAAAACCCTATTTTCTAGAATCGGGTAGTGACAAGCCTACCCTCTTAAAATAATTTTGTCCTCGAAATTAAAAGACGAAACTAGGACAGGAATGCAAGAAAAAGAACCATACCTCAGGGCTCGAAAAGATAGGGGTATCGCTCGCGCATTTCCTCCTCCCTCTCCCAGGTTGACTCACCTGGAGAGTGATGCCTCCACGCTACGCGAACCAAGGGAATAGTCTGGTTCCTCAACACCTTCTCCCGCCGATCCAGAATCTCCACTGGCTGCTCTGGATAGCTAAGAGTAGGGCCCACCACGATCTCTGAGTGATCTAATACGTGATTGGGATCTCCCACGTACCGTCTCAACTGCGACACGTGGAACACATCATGAACTCCATCCAGCGTAGGCGGCAACTCAAGCCTATACGCCATGACGCCAACCCTCTCAAGGATACGGAAGGGTCCGACGAAACGTGGCTAAGCTTTCTGCCTCCACCAAAGCGAATAATGCCCCGCGTCGGAGAAATTCTCAGGAACACCAGATCTCCAACCTAGCATAAACAAGGTCTCTATACTTAGTCTAAAATAAGCAATCACAAGCAAACACAAGAACAAAATCTAGATTCTAAGCTATACCTCAAACTCTAAAGGTCTCCGGTGGCTATCGGCCCAATGTCGCTGCCTGTCCTGCGCCACCCGAAGTCTATCTCTAATGAGCTTGACCTTCTCCGCTGCATCAACCACCATCTCCGGGCCAAGCAAAGATCTCTCGCCTACATCATCCCATAATAACGGAGTGCGACACCTCCGTCCATACAACACCTCGAAAGGTGACATCTCGATACTGGCTTGGTAGCTGTTGTTGTAAGCAAACTCTACCAAGTGCAAGTGATCCTCCCAAGAGCCTCTGAAATCCAGAACACAAGTGCGAAGCATGTCCTCAAGCGTTTGAATGGTCCTCTCTGACTGACCATCTGTCTGTGGGTGATATGCACTACTAAACTTAAGCTGGATGCCCAAGCTAGCCTGCAGACTCCTCCAGAAATGTGAAGTAAAGCGACTGTCCCGATCTGATACTATGCTCACAGGAACTCCATGCAGTCTGACTATCTGGCGCACATACATCTCTGCTAGTCTCTCTGTAGACGTACCCACTTTGAATGGTAGAAAGTGGTCCGATTTGGTCAACCTGTCCACGATGACCCAAATTGCATCCTTTTCGCCTGGAGAACGGGAAAGTCCAGAAATAAAATCCATGGTCACATGCTCCCACTTCCACTCTGGAATGGGTAACGGCTGGAGCAAACCTCCTGGCCTCTGCCTCTCCGCCTTCACCTGCTGGCACACTAAGCATCGGGATACAAAGTGCGCTACCTCCCGCTTCATCCCGTACCACCATACATGCTCTCTTAGATCTCTATACATCTTGTTGGCACCTGGATGCATAGAGTACTGGGATCGATGCGCCTCCTGAAGAACCTCCTCGCGCAACGACCCACTCGGCACACATAACCTGGTACCGTGCCGCAAAGAACCATCATCAGCAATGGTGAAGTCATCTGCTAATCCCATCTGAACCTGCGCCCTGATGCTTCTCAGGGACTCATCCTCAAACTATGTAGCCCTGATCCGGTCTACCAACTCTGACTGAATCTGCAGTCCCCACATCTGCATCTCAACTCCAGGCACTATCACCTCAATGCCCAAGCTCTCTAGATCTGCCAGAAGATAACGATCTGTAGTCAGGCACATAGCTACCGGATACCTGCTCAACGTATCCGCAACTACGTTCGCCTTTCCTGGATGGTACTACAATAATATGTCAAAGTCGTTCATCAACTCCAACCATCTCCTCTGCCTCATGTTCAGCTCTTTTTGGGTAAACACATACTTCAAGCTCTTGTGGTCTGTAAAGATCTCCATACGCTCTCCGTATTAATAGTATTTCTACAACTTCAAAGCAAAGATGACCGCTGCCAACTCCAAATCGTGGGTAGGGTAGTTCTTCTTATGAGGACATAATTGCCTGGAAGCATAGGCAATCACCCTCCCATTCTGCTACAACACACAACCCAGTCCCTTCCCCGATGCATCATTATAGATAGTGAAACCTCCAGAACCTGATGGCAATGTCAACACTGGAGCTGTCGTCAACCTCCTCTTCAGCTCATCAAAGGCGATCTGGCACTCCTCTGACCAAACAAACTCTACGTCCTTCTGAGTTAGCCTGGACAACGGCTCTATAATTCGGGAAAAATCCTGAACAAATCTCCTGTAGTAGCCTGCCAGTCCCAGGAAACTCCTGACCTCTTCTACTGAACTCGGAGCACTCCATGCCTCAACTGCCATGATCTTTCTCGGATCTACCGAGATCTCCTCTCCAGTCACCACATGACCAAGGAATTCAACCTTGTCAAGGAAGAACTCACACTTCGAAAGCTTTCCATAAAGCTTCTCCTTCCTGAGAGTCTCCAACACTATCCTTAGATGCTCCTCATGCTCCTCTGGGGTCTTCGAATACACCAAGATATTATCTATAAACACCACCACAAACCTGTCCAGATGCTGATGGAATACCTTGTTTATCAGATTCATGAACACTGCCGGGGCATTAGTCAACCCAAACGGCATCACCATGAACTCATACTGTCCATATCTGGTCCGAAAAGCTGTCTTCGAAATATTCTCCTTCCTGACCTTCACCTGATGGTGGCCTGTCCTCAGATCAATCCTGGAAAACACCCTCGCTCCGCTCAACTGGTCAAAAAGATCATCAATACGCGACAACGGATACTTGTTCTTGATTGTGAGGTTGTTCAGAGCCCTGTAGTCGATACACATCCTTATCGACCCATCTTTCTTCGGCACAAAAAGTACCGGAGCACCCCACGAAGAAGAACTAGATCTGATAAATCCCTTGTCCTGAAGCTCATCCACCTGCTTCTTCAACTCTATCAGCTCACTGTTGCTGACTCTATAGACGTGCTGGGATATCGGCGCGCCTGGCACCAAGTCTATAGAGAACTCCACATCTCTGTCAGGAGGTAATCCTGGCAACTCCTCCAGAAAGACATCCATGTACTCCTCTATCAGTGGATGTAGCAACCTCGGCTCTACCACCAGGGCTCCGCAGAAGACTCCCTCGCTCTGCTCCGCTGCTCCTCTGGCAAACTGAAACTCTGGCTCACCCGATGGACTAAACAAAACTCTGCCTCCACGATAATCTATACTAGCACAATGCATACTCAACCAATCCATCCTGAGTATAATATCGTAGCTCGAAAGTGGTATTATGAGTAAGCACACACTCAACTCCCGGCCTTCCAAGGTAACTCTCCGGTCTCTACAGACATCACTGACTAGGATGATACCCCCCCGGTCGTGATCTTGTAGAGTCTAGCTAAAGGTTCAGCAACAAGATGGTGTCTAACAGCAAAAGATACAGACACAAAGCTATGGGAAGCACCGGAATCAAATAAAGCAAGTGCTGGAATGGAATCAAGAAGAACAGAACCTGAGATAACATCACCAACGGTGCAAGATACGATATCATCAAAGAAGGACAGTAATATTGCAAAAAAAAAACAATTTCAGGAAAGTTAAAGATAGAAAAAGAAATCAGGAAGGGTCCTAGTTGTGATTGAGCACACACTCTCTCAGCCTATATCCTATATCCTATTACAGGTAAACCTAAAAACTAGACCTGCATGGGCCGCCACCAAAAATGTGTCACGATCCGCACCCAAAAATTGGGCATGAGTGGTGGGTACGTCCAGCCTATGCCGCAGAATCGATGGTAGAACGCTGTAAAGGTCCGTTCTAGGTCAACCAAATCTATATAACTCATAAAAATCTGACAATAACCTCTCCAAAAGGAGGGCAACCACGCAATATATATGGATAATCCTCTCCAAAAGGTGGGCAACCACGCAATATATATAATCTCTCAATCACAATAACTAGGGGAAGAATAAAAGCACGATATGATATGAACAAAGAAAAAGAACCAAAGAGAGCAAGACAATATCCAAAATACAGTCCAAGACTATAATAGTCTACAATATCTCACAACATCAAAAAAATAAATACAATCATCCAAAATAATCAACTGGGAACAACCCAGGAAACCCACCTAGCTAACTAGGGCGCTAATGGCGTCTCCTTGCAGGGCTCCTCCTCAGTCTTGGGGTCACAACACTCGTCAACACCCGGCCCGTAGAACATCGGGCAATAATCCTCAGGATCCTCTGGAAAAAATATGCCCAGTCAGGACTGGAGCAAAGTACATAACTCTAAAAGCAACTCCAAATACATGGTAAGGTGTATATGACGAGCAATAGAAAAGTATACAAGATACACAGGAAATAAATACATGCTGGAGCAGAATAAGTAGCTGCAATATAAACTGGAGAACAATACAAGTAGAGAAGTAACTGCATGTGAGAAAACATGAATACTAGCTAAGTGCCTTGAGCACAAGTTCGTTATGTGATCGGCTTAGGTTGCACATGAAAAATACTACGATAACTCCATTATGCGTGAGTTGCATAACCGACATACACATGAATATTGTTTGGCTTTGATCACATAACCAACTCCTACTCCCCTCCCCCACTAATACTCTTGGATCCAACCACAACACGCTACGTACGTGATAATAGCTTGCGCACACAAAGACGAGAGCACAAGAAGCACATGATAGCACATGAGAATCAATACCCGAAGCACATAATGAAATACACGTGATAGAGTACCCGCTGAACACGGTAAGGGAGATAGCATCTCATGACGGGATCCACTAGTACCAGCTCGTGTAACAATGTGTCAGAATCAAGTATCACAGTTCTAAAATAGGTGATATAAACGCTATCATGAAATGGAAACTATCAGAGGTAGGTACTCGCCTGATGTCCTGAGCAACTGATGAGGATCGAGATCCGGACTGGTGTCACAAGAACCTATTACGAAAAGCAAGAATTTAAACAGGGTTCTAAGGATTTAAAGTGATATAAAATAATAAAAAATAGGCTTCTAGGACTATTCTAGGTCGAACGGGTCAAACCGGTGAAATTTGGGTCAAAAAGTCAACCCGGGGTCAAAAAAGTCAATCCTAGGTCAAAACTAGGTCAAACGTTGACTTTTATGGTCAACGGGGACAATTATAGTCAAAGCTAGGTCAAACTAGGGTGCCCCTGAAATTCTAGGTCAAAACTAGCTCATTAAGCTAGTAAACTCTCAAACTCGCCTCCTCGAGATACCGGGATACCCGCGGTATCCGATACCTCGCCCTAGGCCACGCACCCCGCCTAAATTCGCTAAAACCTATGCTAGCACACGTAAATATATACACATATACATATAAAAATCACTCCAATACTATTCCTAGGCTATTGCTCAAATACCCCGCTCGAAACTCAATACCTTGGTGAGATACCTTGATATCTCAAGGTATTGGGATATCTCTCTCATACCCCTCTAACTAGCTATCTAGTTAGCTATTTAAGCTTATAGATATATACCTAGATAATAATCTTGGCTAGAAAACATATATATATATTGCATATATATATATATATATATATATATATATATATATATATATATATATATATATGCATATACATATATATTCACAACACATACACACACACTCTCAATATATATATATATATATATCTATCTAGATATCTATAGATATATATTGCTATAGGTATATATATATCTATACCTTAGATAGATATAACTATCTATCTATCAACCTATTAACTATCTATCTAGTTATCTATGTATCTATAAATCTAGCTATCTATCTATCTATCTATTCATCTCTCGCACTTGTCTATCTATCTATCTGCTACTGAATGATGCTGCTGCTCTTGCTTGTGCTGCTGCTGCTGCTAGCTGAGACTGCTGCTGCTGCTGAAGGTGCTGCTGAAGATGCTGCTGCTTGCTGCTGCTGTGCAGTGCATAGCAGCTGCTGCACACTGCTGCTGGCTCTGGTTGCCTCCCCCCTCTCACTCTCACACACACACGACCACACACAATCACATACAGACACACACACACCTATATATATATATATATACCACTATATATATATACAATCATACATATATATATACACATTCTAACACACACACACTTATAAATATATATGCACATAGCTATATATATATAAACACACCTATTTATATATATATACGCGCACACACACAGATATATATATATATACATATCAACACACACACTCTTACATATACATATATATATATATATATATATATATATATATATATATATATATATATATATATATATATATATATATATATATATATATATATATATACACCCACACTACTATATATATACAAGCATATATATATATATATATATATATATATATATATATATATACATAAACACCTAGACATATACACATAGATATATATAATTACACACACAAATATAGATACACAAACACATAAACATATATATAAATAAATATATATATAAAGACACATAAATACAAACACAACACTACACACAACCACGCACACAACACTCTCCAACGCTCGCCCAACGGCCCCGACACGCACAAACACCTATAAATATATAAAATATAACCCGAGAACTCTAGCACACACTCCCCGAAGCTAACCCAACGCGCGCACAAGCCCAAAACTAGGAAACCAAGTCGAAATGACCGTTCGGTCATTTCGACGAACACGCGGTGTGCGGTTCGGAAAACCTCCTGAAACGAATACCAAACCAACTCGGAATCGGCCTAAAATGCTACCCCGTCGATTTTAGGCCCGTGGCGAAAATGCGCACGCACTTAGAACCGGCGATAACTTACCGTGTCCGAACGGAGATACGTACTCACCCTCAAGACACCCGACAACGTCTAACTAGGTCCGTCTAACCTAGAGCATCATCCAAAATTGGGCCAAATTCGGATTCCACCCGAAATTGACACAAAATCTAGTGTCAAAGTCTCCAAACTCAACCAAACTAGTTCCAACTTCCTTCCACGGGTAGCCTTAGGGTCTAGGAAGTTTCTAAACCACTAATTACACTACATAAGAGTAATTAGCAAGAGAAAAGTTAGGGTTTACCTTTTGGAAGTTGGAATCCCAAGGCCAAAGTCTCCGATCTACTTGAAATTACCTCCCTCAAGCTCCAAGCCTCCAAATCTAGCCTCCACAGCAAGTCTAGGCTCTACCCACCTAGGTTAGAGAAAAATGTAAGGTTAGGGTTCACATAAAGAAGAAGGAATGGAAGAAGGAAGGAAGAAAAATGGAGAGAACTTACTTGGAAGAAGGAAGGAAGAAGAAAGAAGGAGTGGGGAAGAAGAAGAAGTGAATAAGAAGTAGAAAATGAAGGAATGGGGGCTGGGGCTGCTGTGTGCACGGGTAGGGGGCTGTGGGAAGGCCGGCCACACACCTAATAAAGGGTTTCACAAATCCAAAATACCCAAAATGCCCTCCTCTAACTTGGGTTTGGGTTTGGAGTTCCAAAAGCACTCAAACTAACTCTAAATCTCTCCAAATAACCCACTAAAAATATAATAAATATTCTAAACCCAAAAATAAGTCTCACAAGGGTATGGGTTGGGTCGAACATGGGTCCACTAGGGTCTGACATGGGTCCAGGCTAGCCAAAACCCTAAAACAATCAAATAAAAATAATATAATCACTAGTTAAATATAAATATAATTAATTAAATATAATTCATAATTTGCCAAAAAAAAACCTTATTTTCTAGAATCGGGTAGTGACAGGCTTCTATGCCTGCTCGGCTTCTACGCCTACCCGGCCTCTACGCCAGTTTGATAACTATTTGGCTTCTACGCCATGGTGACAGTTATTGGCTTCTACGCCAACCTTTTCTACGCGAGGGATAACTACCTACGTGGCTTTTATGCCGTGATCTTCACAGCAGTTATACGCATTATCTCTTAATGGGACACGCGTCACACGCTCATTCAGAAGATCATTTATACGTGGGCAACGATTATTGTAACCGTCACGTAAAAGGTGCCATACTCTCCACTGCCCGGCTTCTACGCCGACTGGATGGTTACTGTCACTAAAACCCTATAAATAGAGACCTCTATTGACAGAGGTCCGGGGTGAACAAAAAAAAGGAGAAATTAAGGTCGAGAGTCGAAAAGTCTTTGGGTGAGAAGAATCCAGAGCTCAGGCAAAGAGTAGTGATCGACGACTTTGGCATCGAGCATCCACTCTCCTTTGCAACCTTCGAAGCTTTTTCTGTCTTCTACAGCACTTCTTCCTCATCATGTGGTCCAAGGGACAAAATGATCGACTGCAGATCAGACTCCTATAGCAATATTTACCCAGATTAAAATTTGTACTTAACATCCTCGTGTAGGATTAATAGTACTTCTTGTTTGTAAACCTAAGAAAGGGTTTTGTATAAACCTAGTTTTATTTCTTCCGTTTATTATCAAACAATATTCAGGTCCTTCTGCGTGAAAACATACTTCAAACTCTTATGATCCGTGTATATTTCTACTCGATCGCCATATAAGTAGTGCCTTCATAACTTAAGTGCGAACACTACTGCTGCTAACTCCAAATCATGAATTAGATAGTTTTTTTGTGATCTTTGAGCTACCGAGAAGTATACGCTATCACTCTCCCTTGTTGCATCAAAACACATCCAAGTCCTTTACCAGATGTATCACAATACACTGTGAATCCTCTGGAGCCGGCCGAAAGAGTAAGGATTGGTGCAGAGATTAACTTCTTCTTCAGCTCTTCAAAGGCTATTTGACATTTTGTTGACCACAGAAATTTAACTTTCTTGTGTGTCAACCGAGTCAAAGGTGTTGAGATCTTAGCAAAGTCTGACACAAATCTTCTGTATATCCTGCTAAGTCCAGAAAACTATGCACTTCTGCTACTATTTTTGGAACTGGCCAGTTCTCTACTGCATCTACCTTCTTGGGATCAACTGATAATCCTGCTCCAGAAATAATGTGCCTAAGAAAAGATACGTGATCCAGCCAAAAATTATACTTACTAAGCTTCGCATATATTGGTGCTCCCTCAAAGTTTGCAGTACAGTCCTGAGATATTCTTCATGCTTCTCCTCATTACGAGAATACACAAGAATGTCATCGAAGAATACTACCACAAATTGGTCTAAGTATGGTATGAAGATACTGTTCATCAAATCCATATATACCGTCCGAATGGCATAACTAGGAATTCGTAATGCCCATATCGTGACCTAAATGTTGTCTTCGGTATATCCTGCTCCCGAACTCGCACCTGATGATATCCTAATTATAAATCTATTTTGGAGAAGTCTCTTGCTCTGCTTAATTGATCAAACAAATCATCAATCTTGGGCAATGGGTACTTATTTTTTATGGTCACTGTATTCAACAGTATGTAATCCATACACAACTGCGTCGATCCATCCTTCTTCTTCACTAATACCGCTAGTGCTCCCCACGGTGATCCACTGGCCCGAATAAACTTCTTCACTTTCAGTTCTTCCACGTATCGATATAACTGATCAAGTTCTGAGGGTAATATTGGGTATACCTTCTGGAATACTGGTTCTGCTCCTGGCATCAACTCTATACAGAACTCTACTTCTCTAACTAGGGGTAATCCTGAAAGCTCGTTGGGAAAGATATCTATGAATTCTTTAACTATCATGGGTATCAGGACTTCTTCTTTTGATATTGTTACGACTCCTCCCTTACGCTGGTCTCTTGCTATTCTGTTAAGGATAAATTTTCTTGACCAAAAATTCTAAATAATGCTCTACTCTCATGAC
The DNA here is from genome assembly GCA_036927795.1 of Iris macrosiphon. NCBI lineage: Eukaryota > Viridiplantae > Streptophyta > Magnoliopsida > Asparagales > Iridaceae > Iris > Iris macrosiphon. The sequence continues at coordinate 111,479,634 of JAYESA010000006.1, read as the reverse complement.
AGTCTATCATTGTATGACTATCTCTCAACCAGTCTATGCCTAAGATAACGTCAAAGTTACCATAGGGAACTTGATCAACTTTGTAGGTAATAAATGCACACACACACTATGACTGGATATGCTAGGCACACCCTACTAACTATTACGATCCCATTGTCAGTGAGTATATTCAGCCTCTCTGGCAATGCCTCAAACTTTAATCCAATACGTGTCACATATTATGCAGATATAAATGAGTACAAAGCTCCATAATCAATTAAAACTATGGCAAAAAAGGTTGTAATGGAAATATTACCTGCCACTACGTTTCCCGACGCCATAACTTCCTCCAAAGACAAGGTGAGCGCCTGCCCTTGGCCTTGTCGAGCTCCCTGCTATTGTCTTCCTTACTGCCATTGTTGCGGTCCCTGCTAATTCTGCTATTGTTGCTGTCTATAAAGCTGGGCCTACGTTGGCAACAGACGTTGAGCTAAGGGCCATACTGCTGCTGCTGGTCCTCCTTGCTACACTACCCTTGGAGCTGGCAATGCAGAAAATTATTGTACCGGCCCTCCCGGCCTTTAAATTAATGGGCATATGGAAACCTAGTGATCAGTGCTCCCATATCTAAATCATAGTCTTTTAGCTGCCAAGTAAACATCCTGGGTATGACCTCCTTTGTCCAATAGGTACAACCTGTCGGCGCTTCCCGTCACTGTTGCTGTTACTGCTGCCTCGGCTATTGATGTCGAGTTGATGCCATCACTGTCGAGGTTACTGGCCTCTTTTGTGGCACATCATGGATGCGAATGCTAGGAAATTGTGCTAACATTTATGGTACTGGTCCCCCCTCATTGCTCTGTCCATGAGGCCTCTTCAGATCTACTCTTCTTGATGTCATCCTTTAAGAAGTAAGCTTAATTCTATTGGCTGCTATCAATACCGCCTCAAAAGTCTGGTAGTCATGTACCTCTATCATGTGTAAGATTTCCAACTGAAGTCCCTGTTGGAACCTTATTGCTCTCTCCAACTCGGTTACCACCATGGTTGGAGCAAACCTGATTAACCGGCAAAACTCTGCCTCGTAGCCGTCCACTGTTCTTCCAGCCTGTTTGAGGTTAATGAACCTTTGCTACAACACACATTGAGCCACAATCCAAAAGTACTTTATCCTAAACCGGGTCCTAAAATTATCCTACGAAATAGGATGCCTCAATCCTACCTCTATTCGTGGCCCACCAATCCCTTGCCAGATCTTGGATTTGTAGGCGAACCAGGTTAATCTGTTCCTCGGCCAAAACTTTAGCTGCTGCCAGAATGGTCTCAATATCCTGGAGCCAATCATCTGCTATGATTGCATCCTCTGTGCCATCAAAATATGTAGGGTTCAGTCTATAAAATCTAACAGATGCCCCCAAAGTATGTTCTTTCGCCTCATTCTAGGGCTGTCTGCAACCCTTAGTTTAATATGACATTCTGTTCCTGCTGTTGAAGCTGTTGTTGCTGATGTTTCTATTATTATTGTTGTTGCACCACTATCTGGTGTTGTTGGGAAGCCAATAATCCATAGATAATCTCTCGCAAGGTTGGGCTATCTAGTATTGTCGGTACTATGGAAGGTACGGGAACACCGGGAGGCTGTTGTTCTACCCCATTTATCATGGGCTCAACTCGGATCCTTGGCTGGGGTTCTACTGGATCTCGTTCTATTGATAATTCTGCCTTTCTTGTTGTTGTAGCATCGGGGAAAAGAGAAGCCCTAAAGAAGAGCAAAAGAAAAAAATCAAGTACAGGACGAGAAGGAACAAGGAAGCAACCAACCTGAAAAAATTCAAGCTGAGTATCGAAGAGGAAGAATTCAGAATTTCAAGAAGGATCATGTTTGATTGAGACTCCTATTACCATGATACCCCACAAGTCTGAAGAACAAATATGCATGTGTTTGCCATTAAAATTGATTGCTTCAATAACAAATAGAAGAAAGTACAAAGAGGTCATAGACAGACAATCTAAGTACACATTTTTGATTCTGGGGTGTAGCGATGGACAAAGAGTGCTATGACGACTCCTTTACTCTATTGACGATTCAACACATGGTGAAGAAGCTCTCATCTGTTCTCTCTCCTCTCCTCTGCTGTTATTTGTCTATTTGTGTATCCCTTCCTGTGTGTGTGTGTGTGTGTGTTTGGCATGTCACCCTGCTATATATAGTCATCCTCGGATGCGCATATGTTAGGCCACATGGATGCTAGAGGGTGCCACGTGTACCTTCCTAACAGGGTGCAACTGTAACCATGAGCAGGCGAAGCTGCCACGTGGGTGCTTATTGGTATTTTATGTTGCTGAAGATATGGGTAGTTCTCGTCCTTTGTGGGCGTGACTTGATCAGCTTGACACATAGTCCGCACTTAGTTTGAGAGAATCACTCTGGTCGTAACAGCAAGATTTGGTCTTCCTGGAGTCTAAAACATATGTGGCTAGAGACACATGGAGCCGTATAGAGTCTAGGATGCATGGGGACAGAGACGCACGAAGCCGCATAGAGCCTGGGACGCATAGGGCCAGAGATGCATAGGATCGCATGGAACCTAGGATGCATAGGGCCAGAGACGCATGGGACCGCATGCAGTCTGGAACGCATTAGGCCAGAGACGCGTGGAGCCGGATGGAGTTTGGGATGCATAGGGCCAGAGACACATGAGACCGCATAGGGCCAGTTGTGCTGTACAAGTGGCGCTGCACATCCATCGAGAGTGAAGTTCTGTGCCGACGTGAGACTTTTGTCATTTAGTCTATTTAATTCTTTTAATGTCACGACCCGCACCCGGTTTAGGGGCACGAGTGCGTGGGTACGTCCAGCCTACGCCGCAGCATCGGCGGTAGAACGCTGTCAAGGTCTTGATACTATCTAGCCAACTCACACAAGCATCCAATCTCCATAAGGAGGCACGGATGACACAATAAAATGAACACATACTCAATCACAGGATGACAGCACGATAAGATATCGAACAAAATTTAAATACAACACAAGTCCAAAAAGTAATAATCTAACTCAACAATATCCAAGTCTCAATAAAATGCCGGAGATAAATCCGGTACCAAAATAGTCTACTAAAAGAACTAACAAAAATAGTAATTCCGGCTAGGCCTCCCGGAATCACAACTAACTACCAAGTCTGCAGCTACTCACCATATGGTCCATAAAGTGTCGGACAGCGGTCCTCTAAGGCATAGTCTGGAAAAATGTTTCCAGTCAGGAAGGAGCAAAGTACAAATCTCAAATAACAGTTCCATATAATTGATAAGGACTATAAAGTAATAAACAGATGATGCTAGATACTGAGAAGACAGTGAAATAAATGCAATGGCAAATAGAGAGACAGGCAATGTAAAGAAACATGCAAAATAGGCAATGTGATATAGTCAGTGCATAAAGAAATGGAAAGAACAAGGTACAGTATCATATACGGGTGATGTGGTATATGATTAAAAATAGGGAACTGTAATCTATTCTAAGTGTTTGAAATAGTAGTTTCGAAATGTGATCGGCTTGGGAACATGTACGATAGCTACAGGGCCTGGCTAATCATGGGTGAAGAGCATGATTAACACTTACAATTGTTCTATACTACAATAAAAGGTTATGATCACATTTCTTACTAACTACTTCCCCGCCCCCAACTAGTACTGTGGATCCAACCATGACACGTCACGATACACGAGCAAGTCTAATCTATCATGTACGATGTCTAATATACATGTCGTGTACAATGTCAATACGATAATCAAGGTAACATCTCATGACTGCAGATCTAAGCTATACTAGTCCGTGTAGCATAGTGTCAAGGATTCAGATGTAACATTTCTAGATTATTGAACTTTATAGGAATTATCAAAAATTGGAAATTATCAGAGAATGTACTTGCCTTGAGTCCTTAGCTGGTGAATACCGAGGTCCTGTTCCAGAATATCGCCTGGAGGAACCAACAGTCCTAAAGACATATAATAACAATACAATATTTGCATCAGAAACTATACTAAACACACAAGCAAATACTAACTCAGGGGCTATGTCCGGCATGGGACTCAGTCAACTAGGGTCATCTAGTAAATTTACCAATTAATTATATTATCAATAAATAAATTAATACATATATATGGTTATTCCAAATTATACAAAATAGGTATAACTGTATGTACATAAGTGAAAATATATTTTATTTATGTGGAAAATATACATCACCCATTACTTAAGAATATATACATTTATACATTTATATATACTGAATAAAAATATACTCATACCCTATAAGTACACAAGTATATATATATATATATATATATATATCAAATATACGTTTTTATACCAAAATACGTTTTTATTAAACATATACCCAAAATATATATTATGCTACATTTATTTATATATGCCAAATACAATTTACTTATACAAAATATATGTATATATATACCATCATTAAAATTAACAATACAGATACTAAAACATTAATTGAAATTATACCTAGTATACATTTTATTAATACATATTATATGAAATAATCCTATATACATACATATACATTAATTACACTAATAATATAGTGTACATTTTATAAAGTACAATTTTATGGAAAAACAGTGTACATATAGGTATACAAATTCTCTTTAAATAAATACATATACCCGTACATATATACACACACAAATACATACCAATATACGTATACGCATTTATATACGTATATATATCAACACATTAATTAATATATACTAATACATATACTATTAAACATTAATTAATTAAATGCTATACATATACATATACAATTTAAAATATACTATATACACTAATACACAATATTTATACATTGATACATACATATATACTAAGTATATACACTATCCATATATATGTTAAACATTCATTAGTTAACTACTATACTCTATACATCACATACATATATTATACATTATATATATGAATATATACATATATGTATACATATATTCTATACATACGTATATATATATACTAACTATATATATACTAAGGAGGGAGGAGGGAAGAGGGAGGCTCACCTGGGTGATGGTTCTGCTCGCCGGAGGCTAGCAGACCGGAGTAGGCAGCAAGGGGAGCTCGACCGGGGACTGATGGTGGTGGCGTTAGTTGGTGATGGTGGTGGTGATGAAGGAGGAGATGGAGGGAGGAGCACGAGCAGCGGGAAGAATGTGCAGTGGAGCGCCGGCGCCGGAGGTGGGGTCGGCCTGGGTGCAGTGGGCCGCCGGACGCTGGGAAGTCGGCCGGCTGTAGGGAGGATGGGGAGGAGTCGAGGGGGTAGATGGGAGGAGTAGTTGCCGGACCGGAGGAGATGGAAGAGGAACAGCCGGAGTGGGGACTCGGGGATGCAGGGGAGAGGGGTTGGCCGCCGGGGCTCACCGCAGAGGGAGGAGTAGCAGAGAGGAATGGGAGCAGCCGGAGGAGGAACAAACGAGGAGGAGCTCGGTCGCCGCTCGCCGGAGTTCAGAGGGGGCCGCCGGAGGACTGGGCTCGGCCGGCAGCAGGGTGCAGCGGCTCTTGGTGAACAGGAACTGGGGGGTGAACAGTGTTCCCCCCTTCTTCCTCTTTTAAATTCCAAAATCAATGAAGAGAGGAAGAAGAAGAAGAAAAGGAGGAGAAAAAGAAGAAAAGAGAAGGAGAAGGGAAGAAAAATTACATACGTTGGAGAGAGGGAGGTGGAGGCTTGTGAGGAGGGTGGTTACCTAGGTTTTCTAGGGATTAGGGTTGATGTGACAAATCATTAAATAGGGAGAGAGGGTTTTGATGAAGGGTGAGGATGCACTCATTGAATGAGTGGTCCAGATTTGTCATGAGGGAAAAATAATTGATGTAGGGATGAGGGTGAGGTTTTAATTAAATAATTATTATGGCTCCCTCATTACTTAAACAATGAGGTGTTGACACAAAAATACAAATTTGCAAATTAGCCCCCCTTAAATTTGGGAAATTGCACAAACACATAAAATGATGAAAATTTGGCGGGCGATTCGGTGTCCGGTGTCTTGTAGGGTCAGGGGGCGCTGTATGATCGGTATGGGCTCAATTAGCAGGGCACTGGAATTAAATTGGGGTTTTCAGAATCAGTTAAAATAGTATCCTCAATTTAATTAGAATAAAATGCAAGTTGAGTTCTAAAATTAATTAGAAGTACATAGGGCCAAAATCAGGTCAGGTCATCAATACCAATAATGAAGAAGACCCAGAACAGAATTTTATCCTAATTTGGGCCGCACGAAAAATAGGTCAAGATTGCCTCTAATTTTTGATTGGAACGCACAACGATACAAAATAGGGATTTATTAAATAACGTCCGCGACGATTTTTGTGCGGCTAGAAATAATGCACAGAGAGCATAATTATGAGTTGCAAAAATATCAGAATGGAAGGCGGGCATGTCTAGGGCAAGATTGTGAAATTTGTTGGAAGACAAAAGTCAGGATAGCGCTCCAAATATCGAAGCAAAGGCAATGCGCAATACTTAAATAAAATACAGTAATTAATTACAACCTCCAAGAATTTAATTCTAAATAAAACAGTTTACCTCAAAATTCCATAATTCCAACAGGTGCTCATCTACTGACTTCTAGGTCAAGTCTACCATCACAACACAAATGAACACTGTCTATAATAATATATTAAAGTACACATCACACAGTTATTTAAATTAAATATACTACCATGCAATTATTTAATTGTAACTACCATAATATTAAATTATATAAAAAGTCAAAAATACTCCTGTTTTCGGAAAGTGGTAGTGACTAGTCTACCCTCCTTAAAAATAATTTCGTCCTCGAAATTTAAAATCCTCATAGTAGTGTTTATTCATACACATTATCATTTTCTCCTCAAAATTTAAATTCATCAACCGCGAAATCAGTTAATAATCCACAATGTCTTTTCACAATTTCAAAATTCTAAAATTATTGCATAAACTGAAAAAATTCTCAAATAAAATCAAAGTCCATTTTTATCAAAATTTTCTTGAAAGTTTTAGTTAATAATTCAATACTCGGAATTTAATATCCACTCCTCTAATTTGATTTTTATCAATGCACAAATATAAAATGTAACCTCGTCCCACAAGTTTGAATTTAAACATTTATCCATCTTAATTTTATTTCTCGATTTCCTCTTTCCTCAAGATACTCAATAATGCGATATTTGAAGATTCTCTAATTGCAACATCCCATATAAAATTCTAAAATTCATAACTTGCAATAAAATAAATATATTGATAAATCTCCCAAAATTTCCAATTTTAATAACCAATTTAAACATGTCATAATCTTCCTGGAATTAATAAACCACCAATTATGCAAATGTTAATTTCTTAACCCTGTATTTAAATCAATGGTTATCCTCGAATTTAATCATCTTGCCTCTCTTGTCAAGTCATAACTCCTTCATGAATCTTCGTCATGGTTAAACCCCAATAATCATGGTCTAAGAAATCTTCCTACAATCATACAACATGCAATCTAAGGGGAATATGTACGGTCATAGTATCTTTTGTCATGGTATTGCAGTCTCTGTATCAGGGGTACTACTAACTACATTATAACAAGAAAAATTATGCATACAAGCTACGGCACTAAGGTATCAGTCAATCGATCAAATAGATAGGAACAGAAGAAAGGAAAGAACAGAACCTGCTAACACATTACCTGCAGTATCGGTCTCCTCGACCATCATCGCAAATGCCCCGCCCTGCTGGGGTGGTTCCCTTCGCGGGTGCTGAGCAATATACGGTTCCACCGGTAGCCTAACTGGATCCCTATAATCTGAAGCTGCGCGCTGGCCGGGAAGATAAGGGGCTAGAAGACAATCCCTTACTCGATGTCCCACAGCGTCGCAGTGCAAAAAAAGTCCTAACCTCGTTCTACAGCTCTCCCAAAGGTGACCTGGCTTCTTACAGAAATGACAAGCCTGTTGTGTCTCTCTCGGAGGCTGTTGCTGATTCTGCTGAACACGGACTGGTGCCTGGTACTGTTGTTGATACTGATACGTCCTTGGATGTTGCTGGATAGGGACTGATGCTAGGTACTGCGGTGGATGCTGAAATGTCCATGGTTGTTGCTGAATATGAAATGGTACTTGGTACTGCTGTTGGTGCTGAATACGGGGATGCTTGGCTGGTCCTGTGCTACCATTCGTATCTCCAAAAGTATTGTGACTCCTCTTAGGCCTGAGATCCAGATCCTCTTCTGCAATCTGAGCATCCATCAAGATAGCCTCAAAGGTAGCGGTACGACGACCAGAAGTGCGTGACCTAATCTCTCTCGTCAGTCCCTTTCTAAATTTCTGGGCTCGATCTCCTGGGTCCCGAATCATAGACGATGCGAAACGGCTCAATCTACAGAATTCTGCAGCGTACTCGTCGACCGACATGTTTCCTTAAACTAAGTCATGAAACTGACTTTCCAAGGTTCCTAATGCCACGTCGGGAAAGAACTTCTCCTTGAAGAGTTCCTTGAAGGTCTCCCAAGTAAGTCCTGGCGCAGTAATTCTCGGCTCCGTGCGATACCACGTGAGTGCGATATCGAACATCTGACTGCCAGCGGCTTCTATCTGCAAGTTCTCCGGAATCTGGGTCAATTGCAGGCTTCTCTCTATATCCTCTAGCCAGTCGTCAGCGTAGAGTATCCCTTCGGTGCCTTTAAACTCTCGAGGCATCATCCTTTTGAAGTCCACTATAGTGCCTGATCTCTGCTGTTGCTGGCCAGGAAACTGCTGGTACTGTGCTACTCTTTTCAAAGCTTGGAGAGTCACTTGATGAGCATTCTCCATATTTTCTCTCATCAGCTCGATTTATGCCTGGTGTGCTTCTGCTTGCACCCTCTGAGCCTCAGCTTGAACTCGTTGAGCGTCTGCCGTCACTCTTTGGGCATCTACCATTCCCTGGATCAAGGTAAACATCTGCGTCCCGTCAATGGGCAAACCTTCGGGAATCGGAGTCGGTGGAGGAGGAAGGTTGTCCGTCACAGCTGCGGCAATCTTCTGAACAGGTGGGGGAGGAGGATCCCCGAAAAGTGCAGATACTCCTACGTGCATCGGAGATGTAGGAGGAACTACTGCTGTCTGTCCCTCAGGTGGAGAGGTGGAAGACCCCTCTAAAGCTGATGTTCCCGCTCTCATAGATCGTGTTTGCGACGACATCCTGAAAACAGATCCCAAAGAATCAATTTAGGCAAAAATGCGATATCATCAAGGAAGGACAGTACAGTTCTAAAGAACAACATTCAAGATAAAAGATTGAAAGAAAAATCCTAGTTGTGATTGCACAGGTCAAAGATGCATCCATGGTCTGATACTTCTATCCTCGAGGTACCACAGTTCTACTTGAAACATACTCACAGCTGGCTTCCTTACCTACTGCAATCTCTGATACTAGTTATCCTATCACTCAAGTGCATATCAAATACAACACACTATACTAAGTACTGCTCTCTCCAATACAATCCTAGATGAACACCTAAGCTAGTTGGCAGGGAAATCTCAATCATGCTCAAGCCAACATATCCTTACACATGCATCTCATCTACTTATACTAATATATCCCTCCCACTAAAAATCTTATCCTCAAATAAAATTCCTCAAAATAACTCCTCGGATAAATTTTAAAGTAAATGCATACACTTTCCTCAAGACCAATTATCTAAATACTGAAGTAAAAAAAAAAACTTAATCACAAAAAAGAAATCTTTACAGACTTGTCTAGGCTTATTGAATCGAATCGGAATCCTCAAAAAGTTTTTATAACAACATCTCAACTTCTAAAAATTCAAAAATAATTCGTTTTCAATCTTCAAATTATAATTTAAATCCATATCTAGTAATCCAATAGCCCTAGTGTTAATCTTCCTCGCTGTCCTCATCGACATGCGTCATCAGATAATACCATAAATCAGTCTGCAAATTTATCTTGATACGAAATCAAACCCTACCATGAACCAAAATCCTAACTTAATAACTAATCAACAACAGTCAAATTCAATATCAATAAGTGAGAAGGGACGGAACAAGGGAATGATTTTTAAATTGGAATTAAAAATAAGATTCTCAGGGGTCATCCCAGGAATCTCTCAAGGAATTGTGATTGAGTATTTGCTCTCGTCCTAGTATCCTATGTCCTAGATCCTATCGCAGGTACGTAGTAGTATAACAAGGATGCCACACTACTACGACATCGCACAACTCGCGAAGTCTGACCTGCATGGGCCACCATTAAAAATGTGTCACGACCCGCACCCGGTTTAGGGGCACGAGTGCGTGGGTACGTCCAGCCTACGCCGCAGCATCGGCGGTAGAACGCTGTCAAGGTCTTGATACTATCTAGCCAACTCACACAAGCATCCAATCTCCATAAGGAGGCACGGATGACACAATAAAATGAACACATACTCAATCACAGGATGACAGCACGATAAGATATCGAACAAAATTTAAATACAACACAAGTCCAAAAAGTAATAATCTAACTCAACAATATCCAAGTCTCAATAAAATGCCGGAGATAAATCCGGTACCAAAATAGTCTACTAAAAGAACTAACAAAAATAGTAATTCCGGCTAGGCCTCCCGGAATCACAACTAACTACCAAGTCTGCAGCTACTCACCATATGGTCCATAAAGTGTCGGACAGCGGTCCTCTAAGCCATAGTCTGGAAAAATATTTCCAGTCAGGAAGGAGCAAAGTACAAATCTTAAATAACAGTTCCATATAATTGATAAGGACTATAAAGTAATAAACAGATGATGCTAGATACTGAGAAGACAGTAAAATAAATGCAATGGCAAATAGAGAGACAGGCAATGTAAAGAAACATGCAAAATAGGCAATGTGATATAGTCAGTGCATAAAGAAATGGAAAGAATAAGGTACAGTATCATATACGGGTGATGTGGTATATGATTAAAAATAGGGAACTGTAATCTATTCTAAGTGTTTGAAATAGTAGTTTCGAAATGTGATCGGCTTGGGAACATGTACGATAGCTACAGGGCCTGGCTAATCATGGGTGAAGAGCATGATTAACACTTACAATTGTTCTATACTACAATAAAAGGTTATGATCACATTTCTTACTAACTACTTCCCCGCCCCCAACTAGTACTGTGGATCCAACCATGACACGTCACGATACACGAGCAAGTCCAATCTATCATGTACGATGTCTAATATACATGTCGTGTATAATGTCAATACGATAATCAAGGTAACATCTCATGACTGCAGATCCAAGCTATACTAGTCCGTGTAGCACAGTGTCAAGGATTCAGATGTAACATTTCTAGATTATTGAACTTTATAGGAATTATCAAAAATTGGAAATTATCAGAGAATGTACTTGCCTTGAGTCCTTAGCTGGTGAATACCGAGGTCCTGTTCCAGAATATCGCCTGGAGGAACCAACAGTCCTAAAGACATATAATAACAATACAATATTTGTATCAGAAACTATACTAAACACACAAGCAAATACTAACTCAGGGGCTATGTCCGGCATGGGACTCAGTCAACTAGGGTCATCTAGTAAATTTACCAATTAATTATATTATTAATAAATAAATTAATACATATATATATATGGTTATTCCAAATTATACAAAATAGGTATAACTGTATGTACATAAGTGAAAATATATTTTATTTATGTGGAAAATATACATCACCCATTATTTAAGAATATATACATTTATACATTTATATATACTGAATAAAAATATACTCATACCCTATAAGTACACAAGTATATATATATATATATATATATATATATATATATATATATATATATCAAATATACGTTTTTATACCAAAATACGTTTTTATTAAACATATACCCAAAATATATATTATGCTATATTTATTTATATATGCCAAATACAATTTACTTATACAAAATATATGTATATATATACCATCATTAAAATTAACAATACAGATACTAAAACATTAATTGAAATTATACCTAGTATACATTTTATTAATACATATTATATGAAATAATCCTATATACATACATATACATTAATTACACTAATAATATAGTGTACATTTTATAAAGTACAATTTTATGGAAAAATAGTGTACATATAGGTATACAAATTCTCTTTAAATAAATACATATACCCGTACATATATACACACACAAATACATACCAATATACGTATACGCATTTATATACGTATATATATCTACACATTAATTAATATATACTAATACATATACTATTAAACATTAATTAATTAAATGCTATACATATACATATACAATTTAAAATATACTATATACACTAATACACAATATTTATACATTGATACATACATATATACTAAGTATATACACTATCCATATATGTGTTAAACATTCATTAGTTAACTACTATACTCTATACGTCACATACATATATTATACATTATATATATGAATATATACATATACGTATACATATATTCTATACATACGTATATATATATACTAACTATATATATACTAAGGAGGGAGGAGGGAAGAGGGAGGCTCACCTGGGTGATGGTTCTGCTCGCCGGAGGCTAGCAGACCGGAGTAGGCAGCAAGGGGAGCTCGACCGGGGACTGATGGTGGTGGCGTTAGTTGGTGATGGTGGTGGTGATGAAGGAGGAGATGGAGGGAGGAGCACGAGCAGCGGGAAGAATGTGCAGTGGAGCGCCGGCGCCGGAGGTGGGGTCGGCCTGGGTGCAGTGGGCCGCCGGACGCTGGGAAGTCGGCCGGCTGTAGGGAGGATGGGGAGGAGTCGAGGGGGTAGATGGGAGGAGTAGTTGCCGGACCGGAGGAGATGGAAGAGGAACAGCCGGAGTGGGGACTCGGGGATGCAGGGGAGAGGGGTTGGCCGCCGGGGCTCACCGCAGAGGGAGGAGTAGCAGAGAGGAATGGGAGCAGCCGGAGGAGGAACAAACGAGGAGGAGCTCGGTCGCCGCTCACCGGAGTTCAGAGGGGGCCGCCGGAGGACTGGGCTCGGCCGGCAGCAGGGTGCAGCGGCTCTTGGTGAACAGGAACTGGGGGGTGAACAGTGTTCCCCCCCTTCTTCCTCTTTTAAATTCCAAAATCAATGAAGAGAGGAAGAAGAAGAAGAAAAGGAGAAGAAAAAGAAGAAAAGAGAAGGAGAAGGGAAGAAAAATTACATACGTTGGAGAGAGGGAGGTGGAGGCTTGTGAGGAGGGTGGTTAACTAGGTTTTCTAGGGATTAGGGTTGATGTGACAAATCATTAAATAGGGAGAGAGGGTTTTGATGAAGGGTGAGGATGAACTCATTGAATGAGTGGTCCAGATTTGTCATGAGGGAAAATAATTGATGTAGGGATGAGGGTGAGGTTTTAATTAAATAATTATTATGGCTCCCTCATTACTTAAACAATGAGGTGTTGACACAAAAATGCAAATTTGCAAATTAGCCCCCCTTAAATTTGGGAAATTGCACAAACACATAAAATAATGAAAATTTGGCGGGCGATTCGGTGTCCGGTGTCTTGTAGGGTCAGGGGGCGCTGTATGATCGGTATGGGCTCAATTAGCAGGGCACTGGAATTAAATTGGGATTTTCAGAATCAGTTAAAATAGTATCCTCAATTTAATTAGAATAAAATGCAAGTTGAGTTCTAAAATTAATTAGAAGTACATAGGGCCAAAATCAGGTCAGGTCATCAATACCAATAATGAAGAAGACTCAGAACAGAATATTATCCTAATTTGGGCCGCACGAAAAATAGGTCAAGATTGCCTCCAATTTTCGATTGGAACGCACAACGATACAAAATAGGGATTTATTAAATAACGTCCGCGATAATTTTTGTGCGGCTAGAAATAATGCACAGAGAGCATAATTATGAGTTGCAAAAATATCAGAATGGAAGGCAGGCATGTCTAGGGCAAGATTGTGAAATTTGTTGGAAGACAAAAGTCAGGATAGCGCTCCAAATATCGAAGCAAAGGCAATGCACAATACTTAAATAAAATACAGTAATTAATTACAACCTCCAAGAATTTAATTCTAAATAAAACAATTTACCTCAAAATTCCATAATTCCAACAGGTGCTCATCTACTGACTTCTAGGTCAAGTCTACCATCACAACACAAATGAACACTGTCTATAATAATATATTAAAGTACACATCACACAGTTATTTAAATTAAATATACTACCATGCAATTATTTAATTGTAACTACCATAATATTAAATTATATAAAAAGTCAAAAATACTCCTGTTTTCGGAAAGTGGTAGTGACATTTAAGGCAATAAAAAAAATCCTTTTTTTCTGGATTCTCTGTTAAAGACGATCATGTTGACATGATGCCATGTCAGGTCCATCTGCAGCCAAAGATGCTTCGGCTGATTGGGACACATGGATGTCGCCTTTCTGGGCCGTAGGGTGACTCTGCAGCCTGATCTCTTCTGCGCTATACTTTGGGGTGCATGGTTTGTTTGTCGCATGGATACATATTTTCCATGCTTCTACAAGACCCCCTTCAAAGTTTTTAAAATAACAAGTTTGAAATACTTTGAATAAAAAGCATGGAGGAAAAAGCACTTTTGGTCGCATAGATATTGTGTCGCATGGACATTAGGACCGCTTGGTCGCGGGACGCATGGCTGAGTGCCTCCAGGCTGTGACTTCAGCATTAAATGACATATTTTTTTTGATTTTGGGGTGGATCTCCTTTTTTTTATTCTGACCCATCTCTTAGCGCAGATCCCAAGTTTGACGGTTATGAAGGTAAGGCCGTCTCGAGAATCCAACCGTCCACCGTAGAGACTGACAGCTGGACACGGGAACCAATGGGGCTGCCATTATCTCTTGGGCACGAGAGTGAAGTAATAAGTTCGAAATGGGCCATGCTAAGGTGATATGGACGTGGCAAGTTTGGTGGACTTAACACCGTTGGCGCACTTAAATTTAAGCACAAGTGATAAGTTGAGATGGCGATTGATGATAGTCGTAGGGAGAGATTTGCTCAGAGGTCACATGGACATGCCAAACTTCTCGGGAGATGACGTGAGGACGATAGCTCAGGGGTGACGTAGACGTGAGCTGACCGGTAGTTATACTGAGAGGTTAGGTATAATCTTGGCATTTTTTTAGGAAAAATAAGTGAGCCAGAGGTAATATGGAAGTGGATGTTTGCTTCCGTTGAGGACATCCCACTGGGAGACCTTTCGTGGACTTACTACTTCTTGCGCACTAAAGTGCAGGTAATAAGTTCAAAAATAATCCCTATAAGAGGTAATATGGACGTGATAGATTTAGTGGACCCATTACTTTTACGCATTTGAGTATAAATAATGGGTTTAAGATAAGCCCTGCCAGAGGTAATATGGACGTGGCAGATTTTATGGACTTAACACCGCTGGCGTACCTTGGCAAGTACGGGTGATAAGTGGGGATGAAAACTGATATCAGGGGTAATATGGACATAATAATCGATAGCCAAGACCCGTGAGATTTTCTCAGAGGTAATATGGACATGGAAAACTTAGCCGAGAAGAAATATTAGGACGATAGTTTAGAGATAATATGGACGTGAACTGATGTCCGAGAAACTCGCTGAGGACTGATTTGCTGAGTATGGTCTATCCGGGAGTATGGATAGACCTAAGGATTGATCCATTGGGGAGATTGGTGGGATGATAGCTCAGAGGTAATATGAACATGGCTAGCGTCTAATGATATTGGTTTTTGAGTGGTCACTACGGGAGTGTGCCAGTGGACCTGAGGACTGCTCCGCTGGGGTGACTTTGAGGTTCCATCATCCGTTGCATATCCAGGACTCCTATATACAGATGATGACTTTTAAAGGATTTTGTAAAGAAGGGAAAAATGATGTACATAGGCACTTACTGGTGATGAAGAATCAAGACTGTAGAGATGTACATATTGATTGCCCGGCTGGTGATAAGGGGAGTACAAGTCAAGTTTAGACGTAGTATATTTTTAGGAACTTGCCGTTAATAGGAATCATAAGAAATTTGCCATTAGATTTTGCGAGCCGGTAGGCGCCGTTAGAGAATACTGATTCTACGACGAACGGGCCTTTTTATTTGGGTTAGAATTTATCGGCCATTTTGTGGGTCATAACCATCGGCCTCCTTACGGTCAGGACGAGATCACCCACTTGGTAGGTCCACTTTTTCACCCGTTTATTGAAGGTTTTTGAAAGACGCGCATGGTATAACTCAATGCACTGTTGAGCTAAAAAATGTTTTTCGTCGAGTACTTCTAACTCTTGTAGTCGTCGGCATTGATTGTCGTCGACGGTTAATTGGTTGGAGAGAGCCACTCGGAGTAAAGGAATTTGGAACTCGAGCGGGAGGACCGCTTTGCTTTCGTACACCAGAAAGAAATGAGTATTGCCAGTAGCTGTCAAGACCGTTGTACGGTAGTCCTAGAGGCATTCACCCAGCTTCTCGTTCCATTCGCTTTTATTGGAAGACACAAACTTTTTGAGAAGCTTTATGATGGTCTTATTGAAGGCTTCTGCCAGACCATTTGCTGCTGAGTTATAGGCAGTCGATGCTACATTCTGTATCTGATTTTTGTCGCAGAACCGGTAGAATGTATGACTTGCGAACTGTGGACCATTGTCATGGATGATCCTTGGTGGCAAGCCAAAGCGGCATATGACGTGATGCTTGATGAAGCTGATCATATTGGACGTCTTGACTTTCCCAAGTGGTACTGCTTTTGCCCACTTGGAGAAGTAGTCTGTGATAGCAAAAATGAACCAATGCCCCTTAGATGAAGGTGGACTAATCAGTCCAATAATTTCCATACCCCAGGCTTCGAACGGTCAGGACGCAACGATCGAGTGGAGGAACTCCGCGAGATGGTGGATGAAGTCTACGTAGATTTGGCACACTTGGCACTTTCTTGCGTAGTCAACGACATCCGCTACCATTGTTGGCTAATAGTAACCCATTCTACAGAGGCGGTCCTATAGCTTGGGTCCTGGATGATGGGCACCGCAAACCCCGTTCCTACTTTGCTTCTACGTTCGATAGGAATCACAGCAGAAGGCTGTTTAGGATAATAAACGAGAAAAGATTTGATGAATGCGGGAAAACGAGGTCTTGTGCGAAGACCCGCCCCTTCTTTTATGTTTACAAACAAGATTGTACAAATTTGATCCTACACGAGGATGTCTAAGTACAATTTATTTAATCTGGGTGAATATTGCTATAGGTGTCTGATCTGCAGTCGATCACTTTAGCCCTTGGACCACACGATGTTGAAGAAGTGCCGTGGAAGACAGGTAGCAGCTTCGAAGGTTGCTAAAGAGGGTGGATGCCCGATGTCAAAGTCGTCGATCCCTTCTTTTTACCTGAGCTCTGGATGCTCCTCTCTCTCTCTCTCTCTCTCTCTTTCTCTCTCTCCTCTTTTTCTCCTATTTGTCGACCTATTTCTGATCGTTCGACCTCCTTTCCTCGTTGATAGAGGTCTCTATTTATAGAGTTTTAGTGACAGTGACCACTCAGTCGGTGTAAAAACCGAGTAGTGGAAAGTACAACACCCTTTTACACAATGGTTAAAATAACCAATGCCTGCGTATAGATGATCTTTTAAATGAGCATGTGACGCGGGTCCAACTAAGGAACAAAATGCGTATACTGCTACGAAGATCACGACATAGAAGCCACGTAGGTAGGTATCCCTCGTATAGAAGAGGTTGGCATAGAAGCCGATGTCTGTCACCATGGTATAGAAGCCAAATAGTTATCAAACCGGCATAGAAGCCGAATAGGCGTAGAAGCCGAGTAGGCGTAGAAGCTGAGTGGTTATAGAGGTCGAGTGGGCGTAGAAGTCGAGTGGTCATAGAGGTCGAGTGGGCGTAGAAGCCGAGTGGTCATAGAAGGCCGAATGGGTGTAGAAGCCGAGCAGGCACCGAAGCTGAATAGGCGTAGAAGTCGAGCAGGCACCGAAGCTGAATAGGCATAGAAGCCGCTATGTAACGTACCAGAGTGATGATGTGGACGTCTTTAGCCGGAATTATGGCTCTTGGAGATAACCAGATCTCTTGCATTAAATACAGAGATCTGCCCCCATCCTTGAATCCTGTGCGAAGAGTAACCACTGTCGTGGCAGTCTGTTCGTCTTCTGCGGAGCGTAAAGAGCTCATGTTTGCCTGTGTAAAACTAGGCAGCATATTCCCTTGTATGCGTAGGAGCACCTCTCGCAAAGGGGATGTCACTAAACGACGGTTCGGTAATATTTAATCAAATCTCCTGTATTAAATGTGGAGATCCGCCATCATCCTGCGCATTAAATACAGAGGCGTGTTTTGAAGGTCTGCTACCCTTCTGCGCATCAAACGCAGAGACGTGCCTCAGGCATATGTCAGTATTCGGCGCATTAATTACAGAGACGTATATTGAGGGCCTGTCACCACCCTGTGCATTAAATGCAGAGACGTGCCTCGAGCCCTGTACGAAGTGCAGCTTTTGACGTGGCAGGCGGTTTGTCTTCCGCGGAGCGTAATGAGCTCTTATCTGCCTGTGTAAAACTAGATAGCGTATTCCTCTGTGTACGTAAAAGCAGTTTACGCAAGTGAAATGATAATAAATGATAGCCTGGGTTGCAGTGCCGCGCCATCATTATAGCCGTCGCCTGGGTAGTCGAGCAGTATCCCTTTGTCAGAAGTCGAGACGTCAGATTTATTGCAGGATCTGACAGGTTCATTGCAGGATCTGACAGGTTTACTTCGGAGAATACGAAGCGTCCCTCGTACACTTCAATGCTGCATTGAAAGATGATGAGTTTTACGCCATAAAGGCGATGAAGCACCCTGTTTACGCTGAAGCAGCCTGGACATACTGCCCTACGCGGATGGTCCTTGAGCCTATATTTCACGCTGTACTTTGGCGGAGAAGCTCTGTTTGTACGTTGAAGGCTCTGAAGTCCTCTGTTTACGCTGTTTTGCATCAATATGCTGCGTAGAGCTATCCAGCGTATTTTTTTATGCTTTTACAAGACCCCCTTCAAAGCTTTTAAATTCCTCGTAATTTGAAACGCTTTGAATGAAGCATGAACTGCTCCTCGTAACTCAAAATATTTCTGAATGGAGTTTTGAAACGGTCGAGGCTGACTTTATGGCAGATTTATTGGAGATCGGTGCTCTCTTTTGCCTATAAAAAGGCCGAGGAGTTCTCCTGTTCTTCCCACACTTCCTTCATCATACAGAGATGATGGCCGGAGTTCGTCGGGTCGACTTGAGGAAGAAGGAGATCATGCTCTTCCAGCATGTAAGGAGCCGAAAAAGACGGCGTCTTCGAGCAAATGTCCTCTGCAACGACGGATCATGGAAGGATATCATAGCCTCCTTTGCTCGGGATAATCAACAATTTTGTATGGTGGTTCTTCGGGAGAGAAGAAGAATCGTATTTCACCACGCTGCTTGCAAGTGGCACCTTCTCCCGTTACCTCCGGGGACGAGAGCAGCAACTAGCTCTGACCTCGGGTATTGAGTTGGGTAAAATACCTTAACTCAATCTGACACGATGCACGGAGCATGGGATCTGCATAATTTAGCCAGGCCCAGTTTTGTATTCTCCCTCCATTTATCATTTTAGTCGGTTGCGGAAACCGACCAACTGCTGGAGGAGAGATAAAGAATTGGCGCCCATGCAAGAACCTGGTAGAGCAGATTCCGGGGGGTGGCCTTCCGACGACGACGAGAAAAATCCTTTTATAGACGGGATTTCCCTCATATATAATCATGAAAAATGAAGAAAACCCTTGTAGACTGGATTTCTCTCATATGTAATCATGACTTTAATCTTTAATAAAATCGTCTTTCTTCCGTGCATATGATTATTTTGCCATACTTTATTGTGAAGTCTGAATATGTGTAGCTTCGACACATCTGATTCTTTATGCCGACTCTGTTTAGAAAGAGTGCTAGGTCCTGTCCTGTCTTTTACGTATAACTTTAGGGATGCGTAGAAAGCCGCTTTTGTATTCTAGTGTTCGAACTGTCCTGCTGTTGAGTAGTGAGGAACCGCATAGAATTCTGAACTGTTACTTCTGATAAACAGAATTTCTTTGTTCAGACATCATCTTCAAGAATGATTTCTCGAAAACCCTTGGAACAGGGCGAGAAATGGTTGTCAAACTAATTTGCCATCTTGGTAGATAAAATATTCAGACTGGAGTCTAGATGAACTTCGAATCGACCCATAAAGAAGAGTAATTTTTTCAATGTTGAACTCTGTATGCTTCGGGTACTTGGGATATCTTGAGGTCAAGAAGGAGTATCTTCTGTGTGAACTCCTGTAATTGACCGCCTTAAGAATTGTTCAGATGTATTGTACTGGCCTGCGCATCTTTCAGATGTGCGGAAAGTCGTGGAGCGTAAAATCATAAGTTCGTTGCCGCTGAGCGTAAAAAGCCACCGAGCGTGAAATTATAGACCTGTAGTTCCTAAGCGTAAAGTCGTAGGTTTGTAGCCTCTAGAGCATAAAAGCTACCGAGCACAAAGGCATCCGGGCATAAAATTCGACTTGTAACTGTCGAACATAAAGCCGTAGATTCGTAGCTGTCGAGCGTAGAAAGCTCCTTAGCGTAGAACTATAGATTTGTTGCTTCTGAAAAGAAAATTTTCTGAGCGTGAAGTCGTGGATCCGTCGCCTCTGAGCGTAAACTAAGCGCCACCGAGTGTGAGATCATCGATTTGGTATCTGCTGAGCGTGAAGTCGTAGGTTTGTAGCCTCTCGAGCATAAAAGCTATCGAGCACAAAGGCATCCGGGCGTAAAACCATAGACTTATAGCTTGCGAGGGTAAAACCGTAGATCTGTAGCTGTCGAGCGTAGAAAGCTCCTTAGCGTAGAAACCACGAACCTGCTTTGCGCGAAAAACTTTTCGAATTCGCTGTCTGTCTGCCTTCTCTGAATAAATAAGCTGACGTAGGACCCAATCATAACCGAATATTAATTAGGGGATTTGGTTCGGGGTCCGAGGAGTCCATCCGAACTCTATATATATCCCAAGTTTCCGAGAGAAAAACTTTCCATCCGTCTTCTGCGAGAGAAAGCTTTCGACTGTTCGAGTTCTTCTCCGTTTCTTCTTCGAGTCTTCAAAGTATCCAGCAATGGCCTCGAAGCAAGCTTCCTCCACTAAGGGAAAGAAGGTTGATTCTTCTTCTCGTTCCTCCGCTAAAGCAGAGCGTCTCTGGTTGGACAAGGCGAACTTCATTCTGAGCGGAGCATCCCGCCGACGAGTAGTGCACCCGGCCTGGAAGGTAGAGCTTTTAGGAAAAAGAGAATGACTGAAAATCCTTCGCACACGTTGAACGTGACCGCGCTAGGTCGTCTCCTGTGCTGATAGCCTCTTCGAGGAAGATAATGCACGAAGATGTTTCATCTTTTACGCCCACATTACTAATGTGTCAGCGTAAGAACTCTATTTTTTCACAGTCGAGCGTAAAAGCTTCGACTGTTCGAAAAGTTTGGCGTATAAAATTTAAGTGTTTTACGCTTTTGGATGAAAATCCTGGCATAATAACTCAGTTTTAATCAGTTCTGGCGTAAAGCGCAGACCGTATACTGCCGATCTTGAATTTTACGTTTAGGGAATGGATTCCAGCGTAAAAACTCAAGTTTCACAGTCTCGGCGTAGAGCACGGACTGTTGATTTTTTTGCGGATGCTGCAAGTCCTGTAATGTCTAATTATAGGAACTGACGTGTTTCTCTTGTACTTTTGCAGTCAACTTGCATGAGTCTCCGCTGGCTGAGGTAATGGGCTCTGCCGCTGGGATGTTGCACTCCAACTATTTGGAGGATCTGTCGTACGTGACATTTCCTATCTCCGGGCCTCAGTATCCCGAAGGAAGGGCGATTCTGATATCGGCTCAGGACGAGCGAACGCTGCTGAACTTGATCAACGGGGAGCCCCTAACGTACGTAGACAGGGAGCAATACCTGAAGCCGGCTTTCTTCTTCCGAGACATGATTGACAAGCAGTCCCAGACAAAGCCCAAGAGAGAACTCTGGGTTTTTCCTGCCGAGGGTTTGGTCTTGTATCTGCCCCATATGCCGAGAGACTACCCCATCTCGGCCTTCTTCCATGCTACGCATCCCAGGAGGATGTCATGGACGCTGACCCCCGATCTTTACGGCAAGCCAGGGAAGATCTTTCATCTGAGAGGAGCTGACCAGGGGTCGTTTGTCAGCCGCCCTTCTGGCTCTGTGATGCTGTTCAGGGGGCTATACCCGGGCAGTGTCCCGAGTGAAGACAGTTTGGTGATCCAGCCGGTCCAGTTATCGACTTTCTGTAATGATTTTATGGGGCGTGGGGGAGTATACCCTAAGGTGAACCCTCGGTGTGGTGGGTGGATCACCCCTTCAAACCTTCGATGGGCTCGTTTAGTTGATTGGGCCCTGAAGCATTTCCAGACCGAGTTGGAGAACATTGGTCTGTTTGCAGCTGTGAGTGCTACCAGTGTTGGGTTACCTCCTAACCCTAACCTGTTCCTGGCATTGATGGAGCGATATATTTCGCTCACCGAAACTTTCGCCACTCCACTGGGGGAGTTAGGATTGGCCCTGCATGAGATGACAGAGATCTCAAGACTGCCAATGGGGGACATTCCATACGAAGAGTATGTTCCCACGAACCGGGAGCTGGGGGGTTCAGACCCTCGGGTAGTGGAGGTCTATCAGGACCTGATGTGCCACTACCTTGCTTCTATCGCTTTTTATGATGAGCCCTCAGATTTGGCTCACATCAACAAATGGACGTCCTATCTTTTCTTCCACCGGTCCAGGACTGCTAAGCCGGATAAGGTATTGGAGGGCAAGGATCTGCCTGTGAATCCCCTGAGTGCGCTTAATGCTCAGGTAGTCGACGATCTCATAGTGGATGCTGGTGCTCCGGACCGGTTCCTCGACGAAGGGACGGGAAAGTATCCTGAAGGCACTAAGGCCTATAGTTATTTGAGGCGCTGTCGCAGGCCTCTGTCCAGGGAGGCTCAACTGGCTGGCTTCCTCTCTATATGGCTGCGCCGAGTAGTAGTGCCTGGCGTCTCATCTGCGGACCGCATTCATCGTAACACGCTATGGCCTGCAGTGCGTCTGGTGTTCGGGGCAAGACTGGGCTTGCTCCCTGCCATGGTGTGCCGTATACAAGCTGGCCTGAGGGCCATGACTGACGGGCTGCTCGTCGATGAAATTCGGCGTGATAGCTTTCCCAGGATACAATTACCATACCTGTATTTGATGGGGTGGTTAATTCTCCATAACCCCCGGGTGATGTCTCCCGGTTCCGGCAGTAGTTCGGGGGGTAGTTTCTTGTTGAACTACCAGAAGTCTTCCTGGAACATGAACACGGTTATAGACTGTCGACGGGCGCTAGGCTTCAGTCATAGTTGGAAGCTTTTCTGCACCATCCCTTCTATACATCGCAATCAATCAGGGATTAGGCTCGAGGATTCTGGTACAGAGAAGACCATTCTTTCTCCCAAAGCTTTTAATTGGTTGGTCTGTATCAGCCAATCCTATCTGCTGTACAGAAGCGAAGATCATTACTTCTTGGAGCCCTACTTGCCCAGTCAGTTTGCTCGGCAGTTTGGGTATGATCAGTTGCACGTGGGCAACGCCGTCACCAGTTTCAGGTCCAGAGGTGGACTCATTGATGGAGCGAGGGGATGATGATATTTTATCATGGGCTGTACTGGGGCAATTTTTATTGTGCCCGTCATTACACTCTCTACGGAGCTGCGCATCCTGCATTCGTATGCCCAGTTCTATGTGGCAACGAACACCTTCCATCGCGATTTTGATATGCATGGAAGCTTTAGGGTGCCCTCTTCCAAGCCTGGGGGAAGAGTTGAAGTCCCCTCGGTTTCTTCCGACGAGGGTGAGGAGTCTGTTACCCCGGATGAGCCTCTGGTGTCGGTCCCTAGGGGTGAAGTACCTCCGCCTACAATGGCTTTGGTAGTTCCTGGGAAGCGAAGGGCTCCTGCTCCCAAGGAGACTTCCCCTCGTAAGAGGAAGAAGAAGATGGTAAGTTGTTCTCTCCGGATTCCTGGCGTTGAGGCTCCTGGAGGTGAGCTTGCATCTCCCCGCGTTGGGGACGATTCTTTGATTGGAGGTTCCTCGCCTTTTAGAGAGGGACCTTCTACAGTTCCGGCTGGTGGTGCCGGAGAATCTCAGCTGGACGCTGGTGTCGCGGCTATTGCTTCAGGTAGTGGAGAGAGGTCGCCTTCGGGGCTGAGTATAATAAAGTTCCGTATACCTCTAGCCGGATCGGCATCGGGAGGGACTTCTGCCGCGCCTGCGAGCGCACCTAGCACGATTCCAGCCGATGAGCCTCGGTTGGATTTTGAGGAGGACTTGGAAGACTATTTGTCAGCTTCTGTTAGCAGACCCCTTTCCCCAGGTATGACAGCTTGCCTAGCATCTTTAAGAAATGATTTAGCTGTAGCTTAGGACCGGGTTGATGTGCCCCGTACACGCCGTCGTGAGCTTCACAGATAATCCGTTGTGCTTCATCACCAGAGAGACATCGTAATAATAGCCCGTCGTAAGACCGGCGATATAGGCATTGTGACGATGCGTCGAAGTAGAAGCGTAAAGATCTTCTTTTGACAGATATTGCTTCTTTAGGGTCCTCCGGCAAGATTCCGTATGCTACGAAATCTATAAAGGGACTTCTCCAGTCTCTCCTGGGCGGATCTGCGTCCACCGTGTAGCTATGTTCTATGTGAAAGTTATTTTTCACACAGAATAAATCTCTGTTAAGAAGGATTACCGAATTCTGCCTTCTTATAGGAGTAGCTAAATCTGCAGCTAGACTTGCTAGGGCATCAGCTTCCAGATTCTGAGATCGAGGTACATGCTCAAGGAAGAATCCCTTGAATGTCATGGCTATCTCGACCGTTGCTCGGTGATAGGGGATGAGGTCGGGATTCCGGACTTCATATATTCCTCTGACTTGATTGACGATCGGCAGAGAATTACCGAAGGCTTCCAGAGATTCGACCCCTAGCTCTTTAGCGACTTGGAGCCCGATTAGTAGAGCGTTGTATTCCGCCATATTCTTAGAACAGGGCTCGCTAAGAGAATATGCTCAGGAGTGACTAGGACGATCCCTACTTCTGAAACCACGTTTTCCCTGGGACCAGTCCTGGAGGTGCCATCGAAGAATAGTTGCCATGCATCGTCTTCCGTTGCGGAATTACATTCTGCAACTTCGTCGGGAATGTTCTCGTACAGTTTAGAGGCCTCCGGGATCGGATGAGCAGCCAGAAAGTCAGCCAATGCTTGGCCTTTGACGAACTTCTGAGGGACGTACACCATGTTATATGGCGTTAATAACATCGCCCAAGTCGCGAGTCGGGAATCAAGAACACTTGGCTTGTTCATTAGTACCCGCAGAGGATTGATCTTGGAGATGATGTGAATGGTTTGGCCCGTGACATAGTGTCACATTTTCTGGATAGCGAACATCAGGGCCAAGCATTCTTTCTCCACTAGGTTGTACCGGTGTTCGGCTCCGACCATCATCCTGCTGAGGTAGTAGATTGCCTGCTCGTGGCCCATATCGTTCTTTTGTGCGAGAAGAGCTCCCAGGGAAGGATCCATTGCTCGGACGTACAGCAAGAACGGTCTTCCTATGCCTTGAAATCCCCTGAGTTCCCTCAGATTTTGGGGCGGTCATATTTCTAAGATGGCCTTGACTTTATCAGGGTCCACTTGAATGCCTTTGACGGTGATGACAAATCCCAGAAATTTGCCACTAGATACCCCCAGAAAGGACTTTGTAGGGTTCATTTTGAGTTGATGTTGGCGCATCAATTCAAATATTGTCTTCAAGTCTTGGATGTGATTATCCCTGAGGCGGCTTTTGACAGCTATATCGTCCACGTAACACTCCACTGTCTTACGTAAATGCTTATGGAATATGTTGCTCATAGCCCGTTGGTACGTAGCCCCGGCATTCTTTAATCCGAAGGGCATGACCATATAGCAATATACCCCCAGTGGTGTCCGGAAGGCAGTATGCTTCTCGTCTTCAGGATGCATCTTGATCTGATTGTATCCTGAAACTGCGTCCATGAAAGACATACGTTCAAAACCGCATGTATTGTCAATCATGACGTCTGTGATGGGAAGAGGGAACTCATCCTTGGGGCAGGCTGCATTCAGATCTCGGTAATCGATGCAGATACGTACTTTTCCATTCTTTTTCATGACCGGGACAATATAGGTGACCCAGTCGGGATGTTGTTTCTCACAGATGAAGCCGCAGGCTATCAACTTCTTGACTTCAGCTTCAATGGCGTCTATCATGTCCGGGCGAAACCGGCGTTGGTGCTGCTTCACAGGCTTTGAATCGGGCAGTATGTTGAGTTTATGAGTAGCTACCTTTGGATCAAGACCTGGCATATCCTCATAATTTCACGCAAAGACGTCGATATATTCTTTTATCAGTTGAATAATTTTTTTCCTTCCTTCTTCGGAAAGGTCGTTACTGATAAATATCGGTCTTGGTGAAAGTTCATCCCCAATGTCAATCTGGATAACTTCATCTTCAGCGGGAGGTTCTCTCTGCTCGAAGCGGAACTCCCATTGTGTATCCATCTGCTGAGCCCAAGCGTCATTCTCAAACAGTTCAGATTCTTGTTCGTCTGATTCGAAGGAATCCGTCACTACCATATTTGCTGATAATGTTTGCTCGAGAGCGTGAGATGAGTCAGAGGGCGATGCGCCATCTTGAAAAGAGGAAAAGATATCCTTGTTCGACTTGGAAGTCGTAAGGGAGGTAGCATACCCTAACCCGAAATGGGTTTGTTAATAGTGGGGATTGCCGATCAGCGATATTCGTCTGCCTTTCCCGTAGTTGAGACCTGGTTCCATCCTCAAGTTGTAACCCATATTTTGTATGATCTTCAAGGCTTGCGGGCTGTACCTGTGAACTTGCATTTCACCAGCATCATCATCGAAGGAATCCTCTTGTATAGTCTGTTCGTTGTGCATGCGGCCGAAGACTATTAAACGCTGACCATCGCGGGCAGGTGGAACAATGAAGATAGAATCCTCATGTGGTCCATATGTCGTGGTGACATTGGATGATGACGCCACTTCCCATATGTACGGATGATAGGAATCTATAGCTGCCAAGAATTTTCGTGCTATAGGCACTATATCGTCATGGGGAGAGGGTTCCTGATTTGGAATCCGAGCGTCGATATACTGGAAAAGAGGTCCATTGTTATTATTAGAAATCGCATTCCTGATTGTATTTACATCACTCGGCTGCTTGTTGCGCCGAAGGTTGATGGTTAAGGGCGGAGGCTTCTGGTTCAGAGTGATCACTAGAGGATCACCCCCTTTCCCTGACCTGGTCTTGTCAGGTGGATAGCCATAGGCTCTGTGGCTTTTGGACGGGTAGTCCGTCCTTTCACCTTGATTGACAGAGATTGCTTAGCAGAAGGCTCTTCAGGCTCCCAGTGGGATTCCTTCTCTGCTTGTGCTGATACCTCTTCCGTGTAGTCTTGAGAGTATTACACGGCGTCGGAGTAGTAGGATTCTACTCCTTTAAACGGGTTTAGGTCAGCAACCTCCGTTTGTACTATCCCTTGGGCGTCTACATATTTGAAGCATTGATGTAGGGTCGAAGGAACGATATTGTGGTCGTGGATCCATGGTCTTCCCAGCAGGATGTTATAGGACACCTCTGAATCAATGACGTAGCATGTAGCCACCGATCTGAGGTTGCCAATCTGGATTCTCAGACGAATTTTCCCAACGGCTTACTTCTTTCGACGTTGAAACCCACAATAGTAGTGGTGGTGTAAGCCAGTTCACTGGTAAGAATCCTCAGCGGTCTGAGCAGACTATGAGGAATGATGCTGATTGAGGATCCCGGATCTATGTGAATCCGGTCGATCTCCATGGAACCGACGTACCCGGTGTGGTAGAGGGGTCTGTCATGCCTGTTATGTTTTAACAGCATGTCGTCTTGAGTGAAAGTGATGTTTGGGACCACCTTCATCATATTGTGGCATCGAGGACACGCCACGGGTTCTTCATCGGGGGACTTGAGTTGGGTCAAGTATGTATCCGCCTGCATCAATGCTTCACTCAGGGCTAAACGAGTGTCTTGGGAGAGCCTGAGTAGCTCGAAGATGGACAATCTGGCTGGTGTATTAGCTAGTTGGGCCAGGATGTCGAAGTTGTACGGCTTTTCTAAACCTTTGTTTTGAATGTTTTTCACAGGTTTATCGAAGCGCACTTCTTTCTGCTTCCCCTTGTCCGTCGAAGTTGGTCTCGAAGGACCGGCCTCTGGTACCGCGGGCTCTGGTTCTGAAGGCTTGGCAGCTGAATCGTCTGCAGGTGCATCTTTCTGACTTGCTCCGTAGTCCTTGAGGTAAGCCTTCCCTGAACGGGTTGCTGTGGCCAAAACCTCGTCTTCGTCTGATGTCGAAGAAGTTGTAACCATATGGCAGGGCTTGCATTTGGAGTTCTTCCTGGACTTAGCCTTAGTAGCATTAGTCTCTTTTTCGAGCTCCGATACCAAGTCTTGGTGAACCCACATAATCTCGCTTCTCTGGGTAGTTAGGGGTAACAGGTCATGATTTTGACCCCTAGCCAGAGGGAGATTAGCGATGTTCATCGTTGTCTGAGAAATAGGTGTAACACCATCCGGTACTTCTTGGGGAGGCAGATTGCCAAATTGCAGAGAGATCATGTTGGCCGTGACCGTCTTCTCGCTATTGCGCAGAGTGATGGCTTTAGCATCGATCAGCTCTTGGATCTTCCTTTTTAGTATGTAACACCCCTTTGTTGGGTGGTGTACATATCTGTGGAAGATACAGTACTTGGGGTTGTTGGCACTGCCGACTTCACTGGGCTGCCTCTCCTCCGGAAGGGTGATCTTGCCACTTTTGACGAGACACTCGAATATACTCGGAATATCGTCGTCATCGAAAGAGTATACTTCGACGGGCCTGGAAGTCCCGGATTTCGTCTGCGCGGTTGCCGCTGTCTTCTGTCTGGACATATTGATTGCCAGAGCTTCTTTTCCTTTGGAACTGCGAGGATGGTCGCCGTTGGGGGATGACCTCTTGCCTCTGTCAGAGGTAGAGATCATGATGCCATTGTCGCGCACTTTGCGACTGTTGTCCTCGGCGGCTACCGCTAAAATGATGAACGAGGGCCAATCATGGAACTGATATGGTCCTGTGAACACCGAGATCACGAAAAGAAGGTTCTTCCTGCAAATGTCCACCAATGCTGAGTCTGGAACTCCTGGAGGCATCTGTAAAGTGGCTTGGCGAAAATGTTCGACGAAGGTGCGAACGTCCTCCTTCTCCCTCTGCTTGACTTCGATGAGAGAGGACATAGACATGTCCATTCCTCCCTCGTAGAATCGTGTGAAGAATAAAGCCTTGAAGTCTTCGAAGGAAGTAATGCAGTTGTCCGCCAGGCTACGGTACCACTGGTAAGCTACTCCCGAGAGACAGCCCTTGAACACCCAGGTTAGGAGGGCGTCATTCCCTTGTAGCAACACCGTCATCATACTGAAATAGTTTATGTACTGACTTGGTGATATTTTTTCCTCGAACAGGGCCATGGTCTGAGGTTTGTACCTCGGAGGAAAAGGGACCTCCTCCCAGATAGCTGGGTATGGCTGGTTGATTCCCAATTTCTTGAGCTGATCTTTGTGCTTCAAGGCATCAAATTGGGCTTTCAACTCCCGCACTGCTTGCATCAGATTTTCAGCTGGTAGCGAGACCACGGAATGGTGCAGAGTCGGTTGTATCGTGACTTTCGCAGGAGGTAGTACATTCTCAGAGTGAGGAAGTGAAGGACCAGCTGACTCTTGATCTAGAGCAGGCTCTTGGATCGTGTTGGATGGTGGTAGGTCCACCCCTACGCGTATCTGAGTAGGCGGGATCGATGTTTGAGCCATAGCAGCCGCCTGTTGAGTTAGCATCATTTGGTGCATGTTCTCCATCATGGATTGCATTTGTTTCAGAGATGTCTCTAGTGTAGTAATGCGTTGCTCAGCGTTTCCTGATGGCGAGGCTTCCTCGTGTTCATCTCCAATGGCATAAACTCTCATGTCCCTGGGCGTCATTGAAGGATGAGTATAGGTCACTGCAGAAGTTGACTCTATACTCTCATTATCTGATTCGAGAGACTGACGACCCCCAGCATCGGAATTAGAAGAGTACGAAGTCAGTTGTCGTGACTTTGAACGAGTGTTCTGGAATACCCCAGCTTCGGTGTCCCTAAGGAGCATGTTGAATTTCCTTCGGCTCGGAGTTCTAGAGGACGGACGTCTTGAGCCTGAGCTTCCTCCAGGTATATGTGAAGCCATGTTCACAGATGCATGCGTGGGCTCTTTTTCTAGAAAAGATGGAGAGTAGCTCAGCCAGTCGAAAACTGGCCATTTTGCTTCAGAACAGCAACAATTAATTATAATCCTGTGACTATTACAACAGTGCTCGCTAGGAGGTGTAATAGCCACGCTGGAAGATCCCCTCTCCTTGTGTTTCTGGATTAGATACTTGCGCAGGTCAGGAGGAGTTGCAGAAGAAGAAGATGATGGCTTGTTCCTTCTGTTCCCATTGGTGGGCATGCGGATGATGGGAGCCACAGTTTTCCCTGTGCCACTCGTATACAACAGGTTGGCCATCTGGGTGACGGATAATCCCCGAGAAGGGTGTCTTTCCGTAACTGGAGCCTTCTTTACGCTTAGGGACTTCGCTTGGCATAATTTGGAGCTTCGCTCTGGTTGGCATAAAGCTGAGGATGTCCTCAGGCGGCCATCAGCGTCTCGCGTAATTCGGGGGGCGTGCAGCTTGTTCCCTCACTGGCGTAAAGGCCGATAAGTTGAGTAGTCCGCCGCTTGCTTTCCCTTGCGGAGATCACAGGGATCATCTGGTTCTCCGTAGAGGTCAGATGTTGTTTTACGCGCGGAGCGTGTCTTGTACTTCTGATTTGGCGCTGAGGCTTTATCAGAAGTTTTGTCTATTTCGCCAGGGATGGGAGACTGAATTTTATGCGCAGAGCGCGGAGTATACTTCTGGGTTAGCGCTGAGGCATTGCCAGAAGTTTTGTCGGTTCTGTCAGAGACAGACGACTGAATTTTACGCGCAGGGCGCAGAGGGAGCAATGCTACAACCTCATTGGTCAGAGAGATCAGAGAACCCACAGGAATGGTAGAGGATGCCTTGGGCATCCAGACCTTATGCAGCTTTCTGTTGTTTTGGACAGAGAGAGAGTGAGAGCTTCCCCTTGTTTGGAGCATATCTTCGTAGGCAGACTGGTCGAACTGGACGACCAGTGTCTTCTTCACGGATCCCACGGATACCGTATCGTGTTGAGCAATAGCTTCCTCATCAGAAGAGAAAGATGTCTCCAGCAGAGTCGCCATCTTATTTAGGATAATAAACAAGAAAAGATTTGATGAATATGGGAAAATGAGCCGAGCAGGCACCGAAGCTGAATAGGCGTAGAAGCCGCCGCATAACGTGCTAGAGTGATGATGTGGACGTCTTAGCCGAAATTACGGCTCTTGGAGATAATCAGATCTCTTGCATTAAATGCAGAGATCTGTCCCCATCCTGTGCATTAAATGCAGATGCTTGTCTTTAAGATTTGCCATCATTCTGCGCATTAAATGCGGATATGCGCCTTGAATCCTGTGCGAAGAGTAACCGCTGTCGTGGCAGTCTGTTCGTCTTCTGCGGAGTGTAAGGAGCTCACGTTTTCCTGTATAAAACTAGGCATCGTATTCCCTTGTATGCGTAGGAGCAGCTCTCGCAAAGGGGATGTTACTAAACGACGGTTCGGTGACATTTAATCAAATCTCCTGCATTAAATGTGGAGATTCGCCATCATCCTGCGCATTAAATACAGAGGCGTGTTTTGAAGGTTTGCCACCCTTCTGCGCATCAAACGCAGAGACGTACCTCAGGCATCTGTCAGTATTTGGCACATTAATTACAGAGACGTGCCTTGAGGGCCTGTCACCACCCTGTGCATTAAATGCAGAGACGTGCCTCGAGACCTGTACGAAGTGCAGCTTTTGACGTGGCAGGCGATTTGTCTTCTGCGGAGCGTAAGGAGCTCTCGTCTGCCTGTGTAAAACTAGACAGCGTATTCCTCTGTGTACGTAAAAGCGGTTTACGCAAGGAAAATGGCAGTAAATGACAGCCTGGGTTGCAGTGCCGCGCCATCATTTTAGCCGTCGCCTGGGTAGTCGAGCAGTATCCCTTTGTCAGAAGTTGAGACGTCAGGTTCATTGCAGGATCTTACAGGTTCTTTGCAGGATCTTACAGGTTTACTTCGGAGAATACGAAGCGTCCCTCGTACACTTCAATGCTGCATTGAAAGAGGATGAGTTTTACGCCATAAAGGCAATAAAGTACCCTGTTTACGCTGAAGCAGCCTGGACATACTGCCCTACGCTGATGGTCCTTGAGCCTATATTTCACGCTGTGCTTTGGCGGAGAAGCTCTGTTTGCACGTTGAAGGCTCTGAAGTCCTCTGTTTATGCTGCTTTGCATCAATATGCTGCGTAGAACTATCTAGCGTATTTTTTCATGCTTCTACAAAGGCCGTCATTGGAGCAGCGACGATACAACATTTTGGTAGTTGTATCATAATAGAACCGGAGGGAATATTTTCTGATGGAAGTGCTTCCTTTGGGTTCCCAGAAAGAATTCTGTAGGATGCGTAGTCGATGAATGGAACCCTCTAGTCTTGTGAGTCAGCGCTCATCTCTACTGAGTAGCTCCGGCACAGAGAGATATTATTCTTCGGGTAGACCAATTCCTGGCCGATCACGGTGATCAGTTCATGGGTATTGACTGGAATAGCGAGAGAGGCTGCGAGTCCGGCTAGGGCGTCCGCCTCGACATTTTATAACCGAGGGACGTGCTCTATGAAGAACCCTTCGAAGGTCGAGATGATGCCAAGCGCAGCTTGGTAGTAAGGAAACAGGTCCTCGTTCCAGACTTCGTACTTGCCTCAGACTTGGTTGATTATCAGTTTGGAATCGCCGTAGGCTTCCAGTTGGTCAACCCCCACTTATTTTGTGAGTTGGAGTCCAATGATGAGAGCGTTGTACTCTGCCATATTATTGGAGCATGGTTCAGTGATGGAGTAGGCACGGTTGATAACCAGATTATATTGAGAGATCAACACTATCCCGACTCCGACGATGATACCACCTTTGGACCTTGTTCTTGAAGCACTATCGAAGAACATTTGCCAAATGACTTCTGCGTTTGGCATGGTATTGGAGTCTGCAACTTCGTCGGGGATCTTCTCGTAGAGTTTCGAAGTTTCTGGCACCGGGTGGGCTACAAGAAAATCTACCAACGCCTGACCTTTCAACGCCTTCTGTGGGACAAATACCATATCGTATGGTGACAACAAATTGCCTAGGTGGCTAGGCGAGAGTTGAGCGCCCCAGGTTTGGTCATGAGGACCCTAAGGGGGTTGACCTGAGAGATCACATGGATTGTTTGTCCTGCCACGTAATGCCAAGTCTTCTGGATTGCGAATACAAGAGCAAGGCATTCATTCTCAACGGGGATGTACCTATGCTCCGTGCTAACCATCATCTAGCCAAGATAATAGATGGCATGCTCGTGACTTACATCACTATTCTGGGCTAATAAAGCACCGAGGGAGTGGTCTATCGCATGCACATAGAGCATGAAAGGCTTCCCCACAACTGGGGCTACAATCACTAGAGGGTTTGATAGGTATTCCTTGATGTCGTCGAAGGCGCGTTGGTATTCTTTATTCCAGACAAAGGAGACTCCCTTCTTCATAAGCTGAGTGAACGACCGACAACGTCTAGAGAGATTTGGTATGAACCTTCTGATTTATGTCAGTCTTCCTTGAAGGCTATGAAGTTCTCTGAGGTTCTTCGGTAGGCGTATTTCAAGGATTTCTTTAGTCTCGTCGGGGTCTGCGTGGATACCCTTCGACATTAGGATGAAACCCAGGAATTTTTTGTTGGAGACTCCTAAGAAATATTTGGTAAGGTTCATCTTGAGCTGGTACGTACGTATGAGGTCGAATACAGTTTTCAAGTCCCTGAGATGATCATCTTTGGAGTGAATCTTGATGGAAATTTCATCCACCTAACACTCGAGCATCTTGCGTAGATGCTCATGGAAGATGGTGCTCATAGCTTGCTGGTATGTAGCACCCACGTTCTTTAGACCGAAGGGCATGGTTGTGTAGCACTATACTCCTATCGATATTCAAAATAATGTATGCTTCTAATCATCAGGAGATATCTTGATTTGATTATAGCATGAGAATCCATCCATGAAGGACATGCGCTCGAAACCACAGGTATTGTCGATCATTATGTCTCTGATCGGAAGGAAAAACTCGTCCTTAGGGCAGGCTGTATTTAGATCACAAAAGTCAATGCAGATCCGGATCTTCCCGTTCTTTTTGACGACGGGCACAATTTATCTACCCAATATGGATGTTGTTCTTTGCGGACGAATGCACTAGCTATCAATTTGTTGACTTCAACTTCATTGGCATTTATAATGTCCGACCGGAACCGCCATTGCTGCTACTTGACAAGGTTAGCGTTCGACAATATATTGAGCTTGTGGACCGCGATTTGGGTTCCAGTCCTAACATGTCTTCGTAGCTCCAGGCAAAGACGTAAATATATTCCCTGACAAGCTGTAGTAGGGATTCCTGATCCTCATCAATCAGAATTTTGCTGATGAAGATAGGTTTAGGGGAGGATTCGTCGCCCAGATTGACTTGTATGACTTTGTCCTCGGTAGGAGGTTCTCGTTGTTCGAACTTTATCTTCCATTGTACGTCTAGGCTTTGGGCCCACAGTTCTACTTCAAAGAGTTTTGGTGGATCTTTGTCGTCTTCCTCAGGGTCGGCTGACACCATATTGACAAATAATGTATACTTGGGTATCTCTCAGATACTGACATCGGAGTCCCAAGAGGAAGACTCTGAAGAGTGAGAGTGTAACTTATCTTATTCAACCGAGCCCTCGGGGGTAGTAGGAGATGTAACGTACCCTAAGCCATGCTTGATCTTCTAGTAGTAATCCTTGGTTTTGCCTGCCGGAGCGGTAAGGCACAAAGGTAGTCGCCGACCTTTGCTTTAATTCAGACCTCGGTTGCTTTTAAGATCATACCCCATCTTCTGGATAAGGTATTTGGCTTGACCACTGAACCGGTAGAATTTTATTTTACTGGTATCGGCTTCTGGCTCTTGTTCCTCCTGGATGAAGGAGCGGGGGCATTCAACCCTGCCGAAGATGATAGGTTTGTCTCTCCTCCTCTTTGTTGGAACCGTGAAGTAGGAACCTTGTCTAGGGAGGATCTAGTTTGCAGCATCGGTGGTAGTCACCAGCGACCGCAAGCGCATGCCTAGACCGTGCTCCATGGAGTACAGTGTGATTATGTGTGCAACTTAGGAGTAGTTCAAAGATAGCCCTTTATTGATGAAATAAGGTATCTCGTCATCCGGAATTACATCGTCGAGAGAAGGGACGTTAGCATGGGAGCTACGTACTCCTCCGGCTCGTCTTTCCCGAGATAGACCCCCAGTGTGAGCGACGACTTTGGAGGTTCCTTACACAGCTTTACTACCAGAGGCTTGGACGTTGTAGGAGGCAGTGGAGCATCATTTGGAAGTTGACTCGGCCTGCCAAGGCGAACGAACAAAGGTTCGAATGTGGGAGATGGTGCCGGCTCTCCCTTCGATGGTCAATCCATCCTACGAAGGCGAACGACTAAAGGTTTGGGTTCCTTCCTACGTAGTTTTACGATGAGAGGAGGGATTGTATCGGGAGCGCGTGCCTTTAGATGGACTCTTAAGGGCTCTTCTGGTGTTGTCCTAGCCTCTGTCTCATCAACGGCGTTATTGCTACCTTTATCTTGGTTGACCTGTTTGTAAAGGATCGAGTCAGAGTAATAGACTTCGATCCCTTTGAACGGATTAACATCAGCAAACTCCATTTTGACCGTGCCGTATTCGTAGACGTATTTCAGGCACTGGTGTAGAGTCAATGGTACGATCATATGTTAATGTATTCATGGACGTCCGAGCAAGACATTGTAGGATACATCTACGTCAATAACGTAGCAGGTAACCTCTGTTTTCAAGTTGTCGATCTGGATTTTCAGGCAAATCTTTAGGGTAGCTCCTTCCTACGTTGAAGCCAGTGATGGTAGTATTGGTGGCTACCAGACAATGCATCAGAATGCCCAGGGTGTGAAGAAGACTCTGCGGGATGATGTTGATTGATGAAGAATGCCCATGTGCATCCGTTCTACTTTAATGGCACTAATGTACCCTGTGTAATACAGGGGACAATCTTGTCGGTTATTCTTTAGCAACATATCCTGTTACGAGAATGTGAGGTTGGGCATTGCCTCCATGATATTATTGCGTTGGGGCAAGCAGCTGCATCCTCAGCTGTCGGCTTGACCTGCGCCAAGTAGGTGTCCGAATTTTATATTGCCTCGCTAAGAGCATCTCGAGTGTCTTTGGAGAGTCGAAGAATCTCAAATAGAGATAACTTTACTAGAGTGTTGGCGAGCTGGGCCAAGATGTTGAAGTTGTAGGCCTTTTCCAGTCTCTGAGCTGAATCTTTGTGCAGTGGCTTGTTAAAGCGAGTGTCTTTACGCTTAGACTTGTCCGTTGCTAGAGGCTGGGATGGATCCGGATAAGATATTGTGGGTACAACTATTGAAAGTGCACCATCTTCAGGGATGTCATACTCTCGTTGGTATGTTAGGCCTGACAATGTTGTTCCTGCTATAGCTTTCTCCGATGGAAGGGAAATCGTGTAACAAGGTTTAGATTTCTTGCCCTTAGTCTTGGTGGCAGACGGTGTTGTCTGTTGCATCAATTCTGGAGAAAGATCGGGATGAACACACATGACCTCCCCACGTGGCGTGGTGAGAGGTATCAGCCCGGCCGATTGGTCATGCGCTAGCGGAAGGTTGATGACTTCCATCATTGCCCCAGGGATCGGGATTACTCCATCTTGGGCCTTTGTGGTCGGATGTTGCAGAAATGGGGAGACACCATGATTGTGGCAACTGTCTTATCATTGATATCCAAGGTGAGGGCCTCGGTATCGAGCAGACGCTGGATGTACCGCTTGAGGGTATAGCAGTCCTTCGTCGCATGGTGGATGTAGCGATGGTAGTGGCA
This sequence comes from Iris macrosiphon, assembly GCA_036927795.1. Taxonomy (NCBI): domain Eukaryota; kingdom Viridiplantae; phylum Streptophyta; class Magnoliopsida; order Asparagales; family Iridaceae; genus Iris; species Iris macrosiphon. The sequence goes on along the minus strand of JAYESA010000006.1, from coordinate 111,442,372 downwards.
CTACTTCAGATTTTTTATCGCGACTGCCTCAACCGGGCGTTTGACGTCGGGGAGCCGAAGCTTACCACTCTTCATCAGTACATCGAAGATTAGCATGACGTTGTCATCTTCGAAGGAGTAGATCACTTGGGGCTTCGGAACATCAATCGTCTTCTGCTCGGGCTTCTTGGTTAAGTTGGCCACCAGGGCCTGCTTCCTTTTTTTTATCGCGGTTGTTATTGCCGTTGTTGTTGTTGTTGGGATACTTTCCCCTATAGTCAGTGACGGGTATCTGTATTCCCAAGAGCCGAATGACTTTGACCTTCTTCACAACACTGACAGCGCTTATGATGAACGTTGTCCAGTCTTTGAACTGACGGTCGCCCATCCAGAGGTCGACTGACGAAAGTAAGGTTATACGGTACATGTCCATCAATGTTGACTCAGGATTGCCTGGAGGCAATCTCAGTATTGTTTGTCAGAAATGCTCGATATAATTTAGGGCGAGTTCCCTTCCCCTTGGGTCACATCCATTAGGGAGGACATCGTCATGTCGCTTTCTTCGTCATAGAATCTTTTGTGAAAAGACTCTTAAAATCGTCAAACGACGAGATGCAGTTATCTTGTAGGCTATAAAACCAGTTGAATGCTACCCCGGACAATGCCTCTATCATGACCCGATTCTGTGGAATCGTTGGGGCATCCCTCGAATCGTGACCGCCGTGCGGGCCTGGGGTTGCGCCCGCACAAGGCTAGAGTATTTTGCATAACGAGCACATATTCAGAGTACGCAGATAAATTAAAACACATATTTGAAACATAAAAAATTTCTCTTTATTGATAATGAACATCTATTACAAACTCTTGAACGAGTCAGCTAATTTACCGCACGGGCTTACAAAAGTGTTGACTCAAAATGAGATAGCAGTCCTGTACATTACATCCCTTTACTAAACTTCAAAATGATATAGACCTCCGGGCTGGAGGACGGCTTTGCCACAGAGCTGCATTGTGTATATAGAGTTGCAAGCTCCTGCTTCAAAATGCTTCAAGGATGGCGTGATCAGGATGCGCCTACAGCTGGACTGGATCGGGAAGATGACTTCGGTTTCTTGCTTGGTTCGCCTTAGTGCGGGGAACCTGTTTCAACGAGGGTCAGTATGTCAAAACATACTGGTGAAGGCGAGCTAACCCAACTATACCAATTAACACGTTGTTTTAATGAAGCATGCATATTATTATGGGTTTCTATCTTGCCTTAGTTCATTTACAAGTAAGAAGCATATAGAATTTTCTGAAATGAACTTGCCATCGTTCGGTGGATTTTACCTTCCCGTCTGAACCACCAGCACAATACTTACCATGCCTTCCCTGCCAGAAGACACAAGTTATTTTGCAACAGGTTTAAATATACATGTTACGATCACTGGCAAGGATGCCATAATTGATGAGTTATAGTGGTTGAACGAGGATGGTGTGCAACGAAGCACGTGAGGCGATACACACCATCCCGTTCGCACGTGAGACTATCGTGAAGTTCCGCCCGGACCAGATCGGTGCCAGTGCCCCAGCAACCGTCCGCAGGAACCCGTTGACCTTGTGCACAAGTTGTCCGTGATCAATCATTCATGATACGTTAACGTTGATGCAGTTGAGGCAATATGAACATGAGACAAGCAACATTGCATGATTCGTTTTGCATAGTCTTCCTGACAGTTTATTTCATAACAAGTGTATTTCATACTTAGCACAATTTATGGAAGAAGATGCATTATAACTAAACTTGAAGCATGTATAGAACATTCCAAACGAACAAGCATGCAAATGAGTAACTGTTCCCAAGTTGAATGACAAGCATAATAATCCAAGTCTATTTCATTTCATCTTAGCATCTTTTAGTTATTATTTGGTATCGCTTGATCGGGACAACAAGAATGCAAGATTTAGATGTGAAGACTTGGAAGCAGGGCTAGCAAATCAGGATGGTAGCCACTCACTTAGTTGGTTGGAAGGGAGAAGGAAAGAGGCGCTTCAAGACTCCGCTCGTAAGCCGTCTACTGCTCGTTCACCTGCATTGCACGAACAGCTCAATCAATACCTCTTTCTCTCTTTCTATACTTGGAATTGAAATGCAGTACAATGAAAGAAAACAATAAAATCTATCAAAACCGTTCAAGGAAAATAAGCAAATCCGAAAACCAACTCAAAGTACGAAAGCAACAAGCGACATCGAAATCCGAGGCAACAAAAGATAACAGCGGAGAGGTCCCTCCTGACTCTGCCACTAAGTCGATCCCGGGGGCACGGTCCACTGAATATGGGAATCAATTTCGAAGAAACAAATCCATAACGAGGACGAGTTCTTGTTTCAATCTATCCTGATCGAACGATACCGTCTTGTATTTCTTAGCCGTGCTCCCCGAACCGGGGGAACGGGGCACCACATCCTACCCAACTAATTGGAAGTTTCGTCCTCGAAACTTAGGAATAGAACCTACCGTTATGGATTATTTTGTTGGGGGCGGCGATGAGTCGAGCGTGGACACTCATTTATCTTATGGTCTGATTCACCGCATACTAAGCATAACCCAAGCCTTCTGCGACATTTATCGGCCTTGTGACCCTGCCGCCTGCAGAAGTTACATGTTTGGTTTGAATTTGCTTTTTGCTTCCCGCCATTATTGTGATGCTTTACAGTGTTGTTTCCTCTCTCGTTGCTTTGGCGTTTGTGATTGTAGGTATGCACAGTGCCGACAGAAACGTGAGGATACAGTGGTTCAAGAGATAGAGCGTGATTCATGACTTCACGCATTGTCCCGTACTGATGAACGACCATGTGCACATGGATGGCAGGGCACAAACCGCCTTCAAACCTTTTGGCTCTACTTGCTGCATCAGGTAAATAGGCCCTCGCAAATTTAGAGAGTTGCTTGAATTCGTCGGAGTATTGTTTAACTGTCATGTTGCCTTGCCTCAGTTACACGAAATCGTTCTCCATCTGACGTTATACTAGAGGGGGTATAAACTCCTCTTCAAATGCAGCACGAAAAGTCGTCCACGAGATCGCCTCCTCTCCATGGTCAAATTGGAGAGATCGTCGATGCACGTCCCACCAATCGTGCGCGTTGAGGTAGAGCTGTAGTTGCGCGCAGGCGACGCGCTTCTCTTCGGGGACCACTAGTAGAGCGAAGTGGTCTTCAAGCTCGACCAACCAATCTAGAGCCACAATTGGTTCCTCAGTCCCGTTGAATGGGGTGTTGCAAACTTTCTTGAAGTAGCCAAAGTCGAAGGCAGTCACTTCCCTCGGCCTTGGAATTTGCAGCATCTCAACTTCAAGCATGGGCTGTTGCACCAGAGTCGTTGCTGTTGCAGCGGAATGGTTGAAAGCCAAAGTCTGAACGATCTATTGCAGGGTATCTACCTGCTTCTGTTGGACTGAGAATCGGGTCTCTAGATTGCTTTCGAACTTGGCTTGGCGAGCATTGTAGAAGCATGAAAAATACGCTGGATAGCTCTACGCAGCATATTGATGCAAAGCAGCATAAACATAGGACTTCAGAGCCCTCAACATGCAAACAGAGCTTCTCCGCCAAACACAGCGTAAAATATAGGCTCAAGGACCATCCGCGTAGGGCAGTATGTCCAGGCTGCTTCAGCGTAAACATGGTGCTTCATCGCCTTTATGGCGTAAAACTCATCCTCTTTCAATGCAGCATTGAAGTGTACGAGGGACGCTTCGTATTCTCCGTGATGAACCTGTCAGATCCTGCAATGAACCTGACGTCTCGACTTCTGACAAAGGGATACTGCTCGACTACCCAGGCGACGGCTATAATGATGGCGCGGCACTGCAACCCAGGCTGTCATTTACTGCCATTTCCCTTGCGTAAACCGCTTTTACGTACACAGAGGGATACGCTGCCTAGTTTTACACAGGCAGATAAGAGCTTCTTACGCTCTGCGGAAGACAAACTGCCTGCCACGTCCAAAGCTGCACTCCGTACGGGACTCGAGGCGCGTCTCTGCATTTAATCCACAGGGTGGTGACAGGCCCTCAAGGCACGTCTCTGCAATTAATGCGCCGAATACTGACAGATGCCTGAGGCACGTCTCTGTGTTTGATGCACATAAGGGTGGCAGACCTTCAAAATACTCACATGCATTTAATGCGCAGGATGATGGCGGATCTCCATATTTAATGCAGGAGATTTGATTAAATGTCACCGAACCGTCGTTTAGTGACATCCCCTTTGCGAGAGCTGCTCCTACGCATACAAGGGAATACGCTGCCTAGTTTTACACAGGAAAAACGTGAGCTCCTTACGCTCCACAAAAGACGAACAGACTGCCACGACAGCGGTTACTCTTCGCACAGGATTCAAGGCGCGTATCTGCATTTAATGCGCAGAATGATGGCAAATCTTAAAGACAAGCATCTGTATTTAATGCACAGGATGGGGGCAGATCTTTGCATTTAATGTAAGAGATCTGATTATCTCCAAGAGCCATAATTCCGGCTAAGACGTCCACATCATCACTCTGGCACGTTATGCGGCGGCTTCTACGCCTATTCAGCTTCGGTGCCTGCTCGGCTTCTACGCCCATTCGGCCTTCTGTGCCTACTCGGCTTCTATGCCAACTCGGCCTCTATGACCACTCGGCTTCTACGCCCACTCGGCCTCTATGATCACTCGGCTTCTACGCCTACTCGGCTTCTACGCCTATTCGGCTTCTATGTCGGTTTGATAACTATTTGGCTTCTATGCCATGGTGACAGACATTGGCTTCTATGCCAACCTCTTCTACACGAGGGATACCTACCTACGTGGCTTCTACGCCGTGATCTTCGTAGCGGTTATACGCGTTTTGTCCCTTAGTTGGACCCGCGTCACACACTCATTCAAAAGATCATCTATACGCAGGCATTGGTTATTTTAACCGTTGTGTAAAAGGATGATGTACTTTCCACTACTCGGTTTTTACACCGACTGAGTGGTCACTGTCACTAAAACTCTATAAATAGAGGCCTCTATCAATGAGGAGAAAGGTCGAACGATCAGATATAGGTCGACAAATTAGAGAAAAATAGGAGAGAGAGAGAGAGGAGAATCCAGAGCTCAGGCAAAGAGAAGGGATCGACGACTTTGGCATCGGGCATCCACCCTCTTTAGCAATCTTCGAAGCTGCTACCTGTCTTCCACGGCACTTCTTCAACATCGTGTGGTCCAAGGGCTAAAGTGATAGACTGCAGATCAGACACCTATAGCAATATTCACCCAGATTAAATAAATTGTACTTAGATATCCTCATATAGGATCATATTTGTACAATCTTGTTTATAAACATAAAAGAAGGGCAGGTCTTCGTACAAGACCTCGTTTTCCATATTCATCAAATCTTTTCTCGTTTATTATCCAAAACAAGATGGCGACTCTGCTGGGGACACCTTTCTCTTCTGATGAGGAAGCTATTGCTCAATACGATGCGGTATCTGCGGGATCCGTGAAGAAGATACTGGTCGTCCAGTTCGACCAGTCTGCCTACGAAGATATGCTCCGAATAAGGAGCAGCTCTCACTGTCTCTCTGTCCAAAACAACAGGAAGCTGCGTAAGGTCTGGATGCCCAAGACATCCTCTACTATTCCTGTGGACTCTCCGATCTCTCCGACCAATGAGGTTGTAGCATTGCTCCCTCCGTGCCCTGCGCGTAAAATTCAGTCTCCCGTCCCTGGCGGAACAGACAAAACTTCTGGCAATGCCTCAGCGCTAACCCAGAAGTATACTCTGCGCTCTGCGCATAAAATTCAGTCTCCCATCCCTGGCGGAACAAATAAAACTTCTGGCAATGCCTCAGCACTAACCCAGAAGTATACTCCACGCTCTGCGCATGAAGTTCAGTCTCCCGTCCCTAGCGGAACAGACAAAACTTCTGGCAATGCCTCAGCGCTAACCCAGAAGTATACTCCGCGCTCTGCGCGTGAAATTCAGTCTCCCGTCCCTGGCGGAATAGACAAAACTTCTGATAAAGCCTCAGCGCCAAATCAGAAGTACAAGACATGCTCTGCGCATAAAATAACATCTGACCTCTACGGAGAACCAGATGATCCCTGTAATCTCCGCAAGGGAAAGAAAGCGGCGGACTACTCAACTTCTCGGCCTTTACGCCAGCGAAGGAACAATCTGCACACCCTCCAAATTATGCGAGACACTGATAGCCGCCTGAGGACATCCTCAGCTTTACGCCAACCAGAGCGAAGCTCCAAATTATGCCAGGCAAAATCCCTAAGCGTAAAGAAGGCTCCAGTTGCGGAAAGATACCCTCCTCAGGGATTATCCGCCACCCAGATGGCCAACCTGTTGTATACGGGTGGCACAGGGAAGACTATGGTTCCCATCATCCGCGTGCCCACCAATGGGAGCAGAAGGAACAAGCTATCATCTTCTACTTCTGCAACCCCTCCTGACCTGCGCAAGTATCTAATCCAGAAACGCAAGGACAGGGGGTCTTCCAGCGTGGTTATTACGCCTCCTAGCGAGCACTGTTGTAATAGTCACAGGATTGTAATTAATTGTTGCTGTTCTAAAGCAAAATGACCGATTTTTGACCGGCTGAGCTATTCTCCATCCTTCCTAGAAGAAGAGCCCACGCATGCATCTGTGAACATGGCTTCACATATACCTGGAGGAAGCTCAGGCTCAAGACGTCCGTCCTCTAGAACTCCGAGCCGAAGGAAGTTCAACATGCTCCTTAGGGACACCGAAGTTGGGGTGTTCCAGAACACTCGTTCAAGGTCACGACAACTGACTTCGTGCTCTTCTGATTTCGAAGCTGGGGGTCATCAGTCTCCCGAATCAGATACTGAGAGTATAGAGTCAACTTCTGCAGCGACCTATACTCATCCTTCAATGACGCCCAGGGAGATGGGAGTTTACGCCATTGGAGATGAACACGAGAAGGCCTCGCCATCAGGGAACGCTGAGCAACGCATTACTACACTAGAGACATCTCTGAAACAAATGCAATCTATGATGGAGAACATGCACCAAATGATGCTAACTCAACAGGCAGCTGCTATGGCTCAAACATCGGTCCCGCCTACTCAGATACGCATGGGGGTGGACCTACCACCATCCAACATGATCCAAGAGCCTGCTCTAGATCAAGAGTCAGCTGGTCCTTCACTTCCTTACTCGAAGAATGTACTACCTCCTGTGAAAGTCACGATACAACCGACTCCGCACTATTCCGTGGTCTCGCTACCAGCTGTAAATCCGATGCAAGCAGTACGGGAGTTGAAAGCCCAATTTGATGCCTTGAAGCACAAAGATCAGCTCAAGAAATTAGGAATCAACCAGCCATACCCAGCTATCTGGGAGGAGGTCCCTTTTCCTCCGAGGTACAAACCTCAGACCATGGCTCTGTTCGAGGGAAAAACATCACCAAGTCAGTACATGAACTATTTCAGTATGATGACGGTGTTGCTACAAGGGAATGACGCCCTCCTCACCCGGGTGTTCAAGGGTTGTCTCTCGGGAGTAGCTTACCAGTGGTACCGCAGCCTGGCGGACAACTGCATTACTTCCTTCGAAGACTTCAAGGCTTTATTCTTCACACGATTCTATGAGGGAGGAATGGACATGTCTATGTCCTCTCTCATCGAAGTCAAGCAGAGGGAGAAGGAGGACGTTCGCACCTTCGTCGAACGTTTTCGCCAAGCCACTTTACAGATGCCTCCAGGAGTTCCAGACTCAGCATTGGTGGACATTTGCAGGAAGAACCTTCTTTCCGTGATCTCGCTGTTCACAGGACCATATCAGTTCCATGATTGGCCCTCGTTCATTATTTCAGCGGTAGCCGTCGAGGACAACAGTCGCAAGGCGCGCGACAATGGCATCATGATCTCTACTTCTGACAGAGGCAAGAGGTCATCCCCCAACGGCGACCATCCTCGCAGTTCCAAAGGAAAAGAAGCTCTGGTAATCAATACGTCCAGACAGAAGACTGCGGCAACCGCGCAGACGAAACCCGGGACTTCCAAGCCCGTCGAAGTATACTCTTTCGACGACGACGATATTCCGAGTATATTCGAGTGTCTCGTCAAAAGTGGCAAGATCACCCTTCCGGAGGAGAGGCGGCCCAGTAAAATTGGCAGTGCCAACAACCCCAAGTACTGCATATTCCACAGATACGTACACCACCCGACAAAGGCGTGTTACATACTAAAAAGGAAGATCCAAGAGCTGATCGATGCTAAAGCCATCACTCTGCGCAATAGCGAGAAGACGGTCACGGCCAACATGATCTCTCTGCAATTTTGCAATATGCCTCCCCAAGAAGTACCGGACGATGTTACACCTATTTCCCGGACAACGATGAACATCGTTAATCTTCCTCCGGCTAGGGGTCAAAATCATGACCTGTTACCCCTAACTACCCAGAGAGGCGAGATTATGTGGGGTCACCCAGACTTGGTGTCGGAGCTCAAAAAAGAGATTAATGCTACTAAAGCTAAGTCCAGGAAGAACTCTAAATGCAAGCCATGCCATATGGTTGCAACTTCTTTGACATCAGACGAAGACGAGGGTTTGGCCACAGCAACCCGTTCAGGGAAGGCTTACCTCAAGGACTACAGAGCGAGTCAGGAAGATGCACCTGCAGACGCTTCAGCTGCCAAACCTTCGGAACCAGAGCCCGCCGTACCAGAGGCAGGTCCTTCGAGACCAACTTCGGCAGACAAGGGGAAGCAAAAAGAAGTGCGCTTCGATAAACCTGTGAAAAACATTCAAAACAAAGGTTTAGAGAAGCCGTACAACTTCGACATCTTGGCCCAACTGGCTAATACACCGGCCAGGTTGTCCATCTTCGAGCTACTCAGGCTCTCCAAAGACACTCGTCTAGCCCTGAGTGAGGCATTGATGCAGGCGGATACATACTTGACCCAACTCAAGTCCCCCGACGAAGAACCCGCAGCGTGTCCCCGATGCCACAGTGTGATGGAGGTGGTCCCAAACATCACTTTCACTCAAGACGATATGCTGTTAAAACATAACAGGCATGATAGACCCCTTTACCATACCGGGTACGTCATTTCTATGGAGGTCGACCGGATTCACATAGATCCGGGATCCTCAATCAGCATCATTCCTCATAGTCTACTCAGACCGCTGAGGATTCCTACCAGCGAACTGGCTTACACAACCACTACTATTGTGGGTTTCAACGCCGGAAGAAGTAAGTCTTTAGAAAAAATTTGCCTGAGGATCCAGATTGGCAACCTCAGATCGGTGGCTACATGCTACGTCATCGATTCAGAGGTGTCCTACAACATCCTGCTGGGAAGACCATGGATCCACGACCACAACATAGTTCCTTCGACCCTACATCAATGCTTCAAATATATAGACGCCCAAGGGATAGTACAAACGGAGGTTGCTGACCTAAACCCATTTAAAGGAGTAGAATCCTACTACTCCGACGCCGTGTTATACTCTCAAGACTACACGAAAGAGGTGTCAGCACAAGCAGAGAAGGAATCCCACCGGGAGCCTGAAGAGCCTTCTGCCAAGCAACCTCTGTCAATCAAGGTGAAAGGACGGACTACCCGTCCAAAAGCCATAGAGCCTATGGCTATCCACCTGAACAAGACCAGGTCAGGGAAAGGGGGTGACCCTCTAGTGATTACATTAAACCAGAAGCCTCCGTCCTTAATCATCAACCTTCGGCGCAACAAGCATCCGAGTGATGTAAATGCAACCAGGAGTGCAGTTTCTGATAATAATAAAGGACCTATTTTCCAGTATATCGACGCTCGAATTCCAAATCAGGAATTCTCTCCCCAGGACGATATAGAGCCTATAGCACAAAAATTCTTGGCAGCTATAGATTCCTATCATCCGTACATATGAGAAGTGGCATCATCATCCAGTGTTACCACGACATATGGACCACATGAGGATTCTATCTTCATTGTTCCACCTGCCCGCGACGGTCAGCGTTCAATAGTCTTCGGCCGCAAGTGCAACAAACAGACTATACAAGAAGATTCCTTCGATGACGACTCTGGTGAAATGCAAGTTCACAGGTATAACCCGCAAGCCTTGAAGATCATGCAAAATATGGGTTACAACTTAAAGATGGAACCAGGTCTCAACTACGGGAAAGGCAGACGAACACCGCTGCTCGGCAATCCCCACTATCAATAAACCTGTTTTGGGTTAGGGTATGCCACCTCCCTTACGACTTCCAAGTCGAACGAGGATATCTTTTCCTCTTTTCAAGACGGCTCATCACCCTCCGACTCATCTCACGCTCTCGAGCAAACATTATCAGCAAATATGGTAGCGACTGATTCCTTCGAATCAGACGAACAAGAATCCAAACCATTCGAGAATGACGCTTGGGCTCAGCAGATGGATACACAATGGGAGTTCCGCTTCGAGCAAAGAGAACCTCCCACTAAAGATGAAGTTATCCAAATTGACGTAGGGGATAAACTTTTACCAAAGCCGATATTTATCAGTAACAACCTTTCCGAAGAAGAAAGAGAAGAAATTACCCAGCTGATAAAAGAGTATATCGACGTCTTTGCGTAAAATTATGAGGATATGCCAGGTCTTGATCCAAAGGTGGCTACTCATAAACTCAATGTACTGCCCGATTCAAAGCCTGTGAAGCAGCACCAACGCCGGTTCCGCCCGGACATGATGGACGCCATTGAAGCTGAAGTCAAGAAGTTGATAGCCTACGGCTTCATCCGTGAGGAACAATACCCCGACTGGGTCGCCAATGTTATCCCAGTCATGAAAAAGAATGGGAAAGTACGTATCTGCATCGATTACCGAGATCTGAATGCAGCCTGCCCCAAGGATGAGTTCCCTCTTTCCATCACAGACGTCATGATCGACAATACATGCGGTTTTGAACGTATGTCTTTCATGGACGGATTCTCAGGATACAATTAGATCAAGATGCATCCTGAAGACAAGAAGCATACTGCCTTCCGGACACCACTGGGGGTATATTGCTATACGGTCATGCCCTTCGGATTAAAGAACGTCGAGGCTACGTACCAACAGGCTATGAGTAACATATTCCATAAGCATTTACGCAAGACAGTGGAGTGTTACGTGGACGATGTAGCTGTCAAAAGCCGCCTCAGGGATAATCACATCCAAGACTTGAAGACAGTATTTGAATTGATGCGCCAACATCAACTCAAAATGAACCCTATAAAGTCCTTTCTGGGGGTATCTAGCGGCAAATTTCTAGGATTTGTCATCACCGCCAAAGGCATTCAAGTGGACCCTGATAAAGTCAAGGCCATCTTAGAAATGCGACCACCCCGCAATCTGAGGGAACTCAGGGGATTTTAAGGCCGTCTGGCTTATATTCGGAGATTCATATCCAACCTCTCCGGGAGATGCCAACTCTTTTCGCGCCTCATGAAGAAAGGTGTATCCTTCGTGTGGGACGAAGCCTGTCAGCAAGCGTTCGGAGATATCAAGCACTACCTCACTAGCCCGCCAGTTCTGGTATCTCCTGTCATAGAAAGACCATTCGTGCTATATGTTCGAGCAATGAATCATTCTCTAGGAGCTCTTCTCGCACAAAAGAATGATGTGGGCCACGAGCAGGCTATTTACTACCTCAGCAGGATGATGGTCGGAGCCGAACACCGGTACAACCCTGTGGAGAAAGAATGCTTGGCTCTGATGTTCGCTATTCAGAAAATGGGCCACTATGTCATGGGCCAAACCATTAATATCATCTCCAGGATCAATCCTCTTCGGGTACTGATGAGCAAGCCAAGTGTTCTTAATTCCCGACTCGCGACTTGGGCGATGTTATTAACGCCATATGACATGGTGTACGTCCCTCAGAAGTCCGTCAAAGGCCAAGCATTGGCTGACTTTCTGGCTGCTCATCCGATCCCGGAGGCCTCCAAATTATATGAGGACATTCCCGACGAAGTTGCAGAGTGTAATTTCGTAACGGAAGATGATGCATGGCAACTGTTCTTCGATGGCGCCTCCAGGACTGGTCCCAGGGGAAACGTGGTTTCAGGAGTAGGGATCGTCCTAGTCACTCCTGATAAACTCGTTATCTACCGAGCATATTCTCTTAGCGAGCCATGTTCTAACAATGTGGCGGAATACAACGCTCTACTAATTGGGCTCCAAGTCGCTAAAGAGCTGGGGGTCGAATCTCTGGAAGCCTTCGGTGATTCTCTGCTGATCGTCAATCAAGTCAAAGGAATATATTAAGTCCAGAATCCCGACCTCATCCCCTATCACCGAGCAACGGTCGAGATAGCCATGACATTCAAGGGATTCTTCCTTGAGCATGGACCTCGATCTCAGAATCTGAAAGCTGATGCCCTAGCAAGTCTAGCTGCAGATTTAGCTACTCCTATAAGAAGGCAGAATTCGGTAATCCTTCTTAACAGAGATTTATTCTGTGTGAAAAATAACTTTCACATAGAACATAGCTACACGGTAGACGCAGATCCGCCAAGGAGAGACTGGAGAAGTCCCTTTATAGATTTTGTAGCATACGGAATCTTGCCGGAGGACCCTAAAGAAGCAATATCTGTCAAAAGACGATCATTACGCTTCTATTTCGACGCATCGTCATAATGCCTATATCGCTGGTCTTATGACGGGCTATTTTTATGATGTCTCTCTGGTGATGAAGCACAGCAGATTATCCGTGAAGCTCACAACGGCGTGTGCGGGGCACATCAACCCGGTCCTAAGCTGCAGGATCGTATCAGGAGAATGGGCTATTACTGGCCCACTATGATCGCAGACGTAATTCGGTATGCCAGACGATGCAGAGCCTGTCAGGTTCATGCAGACTTCATACATCAACCGTCTGAACATCTATATCCTACGGTTGTATCCTGGCCTTTCGAAGCATGGGGTATGGATATCATTGGTCCTATTCACCCGTCTTCTTCCAGAGGTCACCGGTTCATACTTGCCATCACGGATTACTTCTCCAAATGGGCAGAGGCGATCCCTCTTGCTGAGGTAAAGATATCTAACGTGACCAGCTTCATCAAGCATCACGTCATATACCGCTTTGGGGTTCCCCGAAGGATAATCCATGACAATGGGCCTCAGTTCATCAGCCATGCGTTCCACCGATTCTGCGATAAAAATCGGATACAAAATGTGGCCTCCACGGCATATTATCCGGCTGTTAATGGGTTGGCGGAAGCCTTCAAAAAAACTATTATCAAACTCTTGAAGAAGTTTGTCTCTTCGAATAAGAGAGATTAGAATGAGAAGCTGGAAGAATGTCTCTGGGCATACCGCACCACGGTACGAGCATTAACAGGTTGCACGCCATTCTCATTGGTCTACGGGAGTGAAGCAGTTCTTCCTATCGAAATTCAAATTCCATCACTCAGGATAGCCGTGGCTAACGAGTTAACTCAAGAAAAGAATGACCAGTTAAGGCTTCAAGAGCTAGAAGGATTAGACGAGAAATGCCTCCAAGCTCAGCAGCGTATCACGCTCTACCAAGCACGCATTTCCAGAACTTTTAATCAAAAAGTAAAGGAAAGAGTGTTTAAAGTCGGCGAGCTAGTTTTAGCTGTAAGAAGGCCGATGATTCTTACTCACAGGAGTAAAGGCAAATTCTAGCCCAAATGGGAAGGCCCTTACGTGATCGAGACAACGTTCTCAAACGGCGCTTACAGGGTAGCCCAGCCTAATGGAGACCTGCTAATGGCTCCTATCAATGGCAAATTCCTGAAAAGGTACTATGCTTAAACCTCCTCTGCTCAAGTGGAATAAGGTGATCTCATTCTGATAAAACTACTTCCAAAACGAAACTAGTTGGATCATATTCTATCATGTCCATATGACCTCTGAATAGATATGCTCTGCTAAAGCTTACCGAAAGTATATCATGTCCATACTACCTCTGATATCACTTTCACCCAAACTTGTCATTTACATTCCGAAATGATGGGTCCACAAAGTCAGATAAAAAGCCTCTTTATTATTCCCAGAAAAGAGCAAGAGTACATTAAAAAGCAAAAGCAAAAGTACATCATGAAGGGGGAGCAGTCAGGTCGCGAAGTTGCTGCGCCAGTACGGCCATCCTCTCAGCCCTGGAATCCAAGACATCAGCACGGACCCACTCCAACCGTGCCTCGTCATCTATCAGGAGGGACAGTTCGGCTCTAGCCCGAAGGAAACCGGCACGGGCAACTCCTGCATTCGCCAAGTTCTGTTATGTTGCGACCAGTCGGCCATTCACCACATCTAGACCTTCCGACGACTGAGAAGCCCACTCCTTGGCCTGAGCAAGCTTTGTCTCCAGTTTGCGGACCCTTGCTACATTGTCGTCATGCTCGGCCTGGCACTTCGTTTGAAGGGCGATAGTCTCCTCCAAAATGACTTTTCCTTTCTCCATCTCCTGCTGGTTAGTCTCGATAAATTTATTCAGACCTTCCTTCTTTTCAATAAGATGCGCAGTCAAGGAGTCATATCTGGCCTGGACCAGAGCTTCAATATTGCCTCGAGCTAGCTGTAGGTATTCGTTAATGGGTTGCTCCAAACCATTAACCATCGCCTCCAGCGCGTCAGCTACCCCGGTATCACCGAATTCCCTGATCGCCTCTATCAAGAACCGAGAGGACCTCTTCAGCGACGCAAAGTCCAGCTTCTTCGCCAACACCATTGACATTAGCGTTCTCAAAGTGGCGTAGAAGATACCGGTGTACTGCTCGGTCAGCGCAACTAGGTCCGCATGAATGCGGGGAGTGTCCGCGATCGTGGCGACTTCCCCTCCAGGAATAACCACAAACGATGTCGCCACAACCGTCGCCTCAACAGGGGGTGCGACGAGAGAAGAATCACCAACACCGGATGAAGTGACCGGCATGCTCAAAGGAGGCATTGTCGCAATGATAGGCTCGTCCTCCTCTTGAGATATCGGAACCTCGTCGACAGGCGAGCCGGCACCCGAAGATGTCTCCTCTTCAAAATCGGGTACCTCCGTGTCGCCGCCAGGACCTGACACAGAGCCGAAGGGCGCATTTACATCACCCTCCCCGAAGAGATCTTCCCCTGAAGAGAAGGCAAAAGGAAGTTAATATCAGCATAATGTTAACTTTCCTAAAAGAAAAAGCGTGAAGACGATATTTACCCGTGACCGACAGCATATATGTCGCATCCGCAGCCTGTACAGCTAAATCATTCCTTAAAAATGCTAAGCAAGCTGTCATACCTGGGGAAAGGGGTCTACTAACAGAAGCTGACAGATAGTCTTCCAAGTCCTCCTCAAAATCCAACCAAGGCTCATCGGCTGGAATCGCGCTAGGTGCGTTCGCAGGCGCGGCAGAAGTCCCTCCCGATGCCGATCCGGCTAGAGGTATACGGAACTTTATTATACTCAGCCCCGAAGGTGACCTCGCTCCACTACCTGAAGCAATAGCAGCGGCGCCAGCGTCCAGCTGAGATTCTCCGGCACCACCAGCCGAGACTGTAGAAGGTCCCTCTCTAAAAGGCGAGGAACCTCCAATCAAAGAATCGTCCCCGACACGGGGAGATGCAAGCTCACCTCCAGGAGCATCAATGCCAGGAATTCGGAGAGAATGATTTACCGTCTTCTTCTTCCTCTTACGAGGGGAAGTCTCCTTGGGAGCAGGAGCCCTTCGCTTTCCAAGAACTACCAAAACCCCTGCAGGCGGAGGTACTTCACCCCTAGGGACCGACACCAGAGGCTCATCTAGATTGACGAACTCCTCACCCTCGTCGGAAGAAACCGAGGGGACTTCAACTCTTCCCCCAGGCTTGGAAGAGGGCACCCTAAAGCTTCCATGCATATCAAAATCACGATGGAAGGTGTTCGTTGCCACATAGAACTGGGCATACGAATGCAGGATGCGCAGCTCCGTGGAGAGTGTGATGACCGGCACGGTAACAATTGCCCCAGTGCAGCCCATAATAAAATATCGCCATCCCCTCACTCCATCAATGAGTCCACCTCTGGACCAGAAGCTGGTGACGGTGTTGCCCACGTGCAACTGATCATACCCAAACTGCCGGGCAAACCGACTGGGCAAATAGGGCTCCAAGAAGCAATGATCTTCGCTTCTGTACAACAGATGTGATGGTCTGATACAGACCAACCAATTAAAAGCTTCGGGAGAAAGAATGGTCTTCTTTCTACCCGAATCTTCGAGCCTGATTCCCGATTGATTGCGATGTATAGAAGGGACGGTGCAGAAAAGCTTCCAACTATGACTGAAGCCTAGCGCCCGCCGACAGTCTATAACTGTGTTCATATTCCAGGAAGACTTCTGGTAGTTCAACAAGAAACTACCCCCCGAACTACTGCCGGAACCGGGAGACATCACCCGGGGGTTATGAAGAATTAACCACCCCATCAAATACAGGTATGGTAATTCTATCCTGGGAAAGCTATCATGCCGAATTTTATCGACGAACAGCCCATCAGTCATGGCCCTCAGACCAGCTTGTATACGACACACCATGGCAGGGAGCAAGCCCAGTCTCGCCCCGAACACCAGACGCACTGCAGGCCATAGCGTGTTGCGGTGAATGCGGTCCGCAGATGCGACGCCAGGCACTACTACTCGGCGCAGCCATATAGAGAGTAAGCCAGCTAGTTGAGCCTCCCTGGACAGAGGCCTGCGACAGTGCCTCAAATAACTATAGGCCTTGGTGCCTTCAGGATACTTTCCCGTCCCTTCGTCGAGGAACCGGTCTGGAGCACCAGCATCCACCATGAGATCGTCAACTACCTGAGCATTAAGCGCACTCAAAGGATTCACAGGCAGATCCTTGCCCTCTAATACCTTCTCCGGCTTAGCAGTCCTGGACCGGTGAAAGAGGAGGTAGGACGTCCATTTGCTGATGTGAGCCAAATCTGAGGGCTCATCATAAAAAGCGGTGTAAGCGAGATAGTGGCACATCAGCTCCTGATACACTTCTACTACCCGAGGGTCTGAACCCCCCAGCTCCCGGTTCGTGGGAACATACTCTTCGTATGGAGTGTCCCCCATTTGCAGTCTTGAGATCTCTGCCATCTCATGCAGGGCCAATCCTAACTCCCCCAGTGGAGTGGAGAAAGTCCCGGTAAGCGAAATATATCGCTCTATCAGTGCCAGAAACAGGTTGGGGTTAGGAGGTAACCCAATACTGGTAGCACTCACAGGTGCAAACAGACCGATGTTCTCCAACTCGGTCTGAAAATGTCTCAAGGCCCAATCAACTAAGCGAGCCCATCGAAGGTTTGAAGGGGTGATCCACCCGCCACACCGAGGGTTCACCTTAGGGTATACTCCCCCAGGCCCCATAAAATCATTACAGAAAGTTGGTAACTGGACCGGCTGGATCACCAAACTGTCTTCACTCGGGACACTACCCGGGTACAGCCCCCTGAACAACGTCACAGAGCCAGAAGGGCAGCTGACAAATGACCCCTGGTCAGCTCCTCTCAAATGAAAGATCTTCCCTGGCTTGCCGTAAAGATCGGGGGTCAGCGTCCACGACATCTTCCTGGGATGCGTAGCATGGAAGAAGGCCGAGATGGGGTAGTCTCTCGGCATATTGGGCAAATACAAGACCAAACCCTCGGTAGGGAAAACCTAGAGTTCTCTCTTAGGCTTTGTCTGGGACTGCTTGTCAATCATGTCCCCGAAGAGGAAAGCCGACTTCAGGTATTACTCCCCGTCTACGTACGTTAGGGGCTCCCCATTGATCATGCTCAGCAGCATTCGCTCGCCCTGAGCCGATATCAGAATTGCCCTTCCTTCGGGATACTGGGGCCCGGAGATAGGAAATGTCACGTGTGACAGATCCTCCAAATAGTTGGAGTGCAGCATCCCGGCGGCAGAACCCATCACTTCAGCTAGCGGAGACTCATGCAAGTTAACTGCAAAAGTACAAAAGAAATACGTCAGTTCCTAACTAGACATTTTGGGACTTGCAGCATCCGCAAAAAAATTAACAGCCCGTGCTCTACGCCGAGACTGTGAAACTTGAGCCTTTACACTGGAATCCATTTCCTTAACGTAAAATTCAAGATTGGCAGTATACGGTCTGTGCTTTACGCCAGACTGATTAAATTGAGTTGTTACGCCGGAACTCTCATCCACAAGCATAAAACTCAAATTTTAATAGTATATACCAAGTTTTTGGCGGTCAAAGCTTTTACGCTCGACTGCGAAAAAATAGAGTTTCTACGCTGACACATTAGAAATATGGGCGTAAAAGATGAAACATCTCCATGCATCATCTTCCTCAAAGAGGCTATCAGCACAGAAGACGACCTAGCGCGGTCACGTTCAACGTGTGCGAAGGATTTTCAGTCGTTCTCATTCATCCCAAAAGCTCTACCTTCCAGGCCGGGTGCACTACTCGTCGGCGGGATGTTCCGTTCAGAATAAAGTTCGCCTTGTCCAACCAGAGACGCTCTCGCTTGAGCGGAGGAACGAGAAGAAGAATCAACCTTCTTTCCCTTAGTGGAGGAGGATTGTTTCGAAGCCATTACTGGAAACTTTGAAGACTCGAAGAAGAAACAGAGAAGAACTCGAACAGTCGAAAGCTTTCTCTCGCAGAAGACGGATGGAAAGTTTTTCTCTCAGAAACTTGGGATATATATAGAGTTCGGATGGACTCCTCGGACCCTGGACCAAATCCCCTAATTAATATTCGGTTATGATTGGGTCCTACGTCAGCCTATTTATTCAGAGGAGGCGGACAGTCAGCAAATTCGAAAAGTTTTTTGCGCAAAGCAGGTTCGTGGTTTCTACGCTAAGGAGATTTCTACGCTCGACAGCTACAGATCTACGGTTTTACGCTCGCAAGCTATAAGTCTATGGTTTTACGCCCGGATGCCTTTGTGCTCGGTAGCTTTTATGCTCGAGAGGCTACAAACCTACGATTTTACGCTCAGCAGATACCAAATCGATGATCTCACGCTCGGTGGCGCATAGTTTACGCTCAGAGGCGACGGATCCACGACTTCACGCTCGAAAATTTTTCTTTTCAGAGGCAACAAATCAACAGTTCTACGCTAAGGAGCTTTCTACGCTCGACAGCTACGAATCTACGACTTTACGTTAGACAGCTACAAGTCGGGTTTTACGCCCGGATGCCTTTGTGCTCGGTAGCTTTTATGCTCGAGAGGCTACAAACCTACGATTTCACGCTCAGGAACTATAAGTCTATGATTTCACGCTCGATGGTGTTTAGTTTATGCTCAGAGGCTGCCAACTCATGCTTTCGCGCTCCATGACTTCCCGCACATCTGAAAGATATGCAGGCCAGAGTACGCGTGCATCTGAACGATCCACAAGACGGTCAATTACAGGAGTTCACACAGAAGATACTCCTTCTTGACCTCAAGACATCCCAAGTACCCGAAGCATACAGAGTTCAACATTAAAAAATTACTCTTCTTCATGGGTCGATTTGAAGTTCATCCAGACTCCAGTCTGAATATTTCATCTACCAAGATAGCAAAATCAGTTTGACAGCCATTTCTCGCCCTGTCCCAAAGGGATGTTCGAGAAATCATTCTTGAAGATGAGGTCTGAACAAAGAAATTCTGTTTATCAGAAGTAACAGTTCAGAATTCTATGCGGTTCCTCACTCCTAAAATAGAAGGACAGTTCGAACACTCGAATGCTAAAGCGGCTTTCTACGCATCCCTAGTTATGTATAAAAGACAGGACAGGACCTAGCACTCTCTCTAAGCAGAGTCGGCAGAAAGAATCAGACATGTCGAAGCAACACATATTCAGACTTCACAACAAAGTATGGCAACATGATCATATGAAGAAGAAAGACGATTTTATTAAAGATTAAAGTCATGATTACATATAAGGGAAATCCAGTCTACATGGGTTTTTTCATTTTCTTCATGATTACATATGAGGGAAATCCCGTCTACAAAGGATTTTTCTCGTCGTCGTCGGAAGGCCACCCCCCGGAATCTGCTCTACCAGGTTCTTGCATGGGCGCCAATTCTTCATCTCTCCTCCAGCAGTTGGTCGGTTTCCGCAACTGACTAAAATGATAAATGGAGGGAGAATACGAAACTGGGCCTGCCTAAAATATGCAGATCCTATGCTCCGTGCATCGTGACAGATTGAGTTGAGGTATTTCACCTAACTCAATACCCGAGGTCAGAGCTAGTTGCTGCTCTCATCCCCGGAGGTAACGGGAGAAGGTGCTACTAGCAAGCAGCATGGTGAATTACGATTCTTTTTTTCTCCCGAAGAACCACCATACAAAGTTGCTGATTATCCCAAGCAAAGGAGGCTATGATATCCTTCCATGATCCATTGTTGCAGAGGACATTTGCTCGAAGATGCTATCTTTTTTGGCTCCTTATATGCTGGAAGGGCATGATCTCCTTCTTCCTCAAGTCAACCCGACGAACTCCGGCCATCATCTCTGTATGATGAAGGAAGTGTGGGAAGAACAGGAGAACTCCTCAGCCTTTTTATAGGCGAGAGAGAGCACCGATCCCCAATAAATCTGCCATAAAGTCAGCCTCGACCATTTCAAAACTCTATTCAGAAATGTTTTGAGTTACGAGGAGCGGTTCATGCTTTATTCAAAGCGTTTTAAATTACGAGGAATTTAAAAGCTTTGAAGAGGGTCTTGTAGAAGCATGAAAAATATGCTGGATAGCTCTACGCAGCATATTGATGCAAAGCAGCGTAAACAGAGGACTTCAGAGCCCTCAACGTGCAAACAGAGCTTCTCCGCCAAACACAGCGTGAAATATAGGCTCAAGGACCATCAGTGTAGGGCAGTATGTCCAGGCTGCTTCAGCGTAAACAGGGTGCTTCATCGCCTTTATGGCGTAAAACTCATCCTCTTTCAATGCAGCATTGAAGTGTACGAGGGATGCTTCGTATTCTCCGTGATGAACCTGTCAGATCCTGCAATGAACCTGACGTCTCGACTTCTGACAAAGGGATACTGCTCGACTACCCAGGCGACGGCTATAATGATGGCACGGTACTGCAACCCAGGCTGTCATTTACTGCCATTTTCCTTGCGTAAACCGCTTTTACGTACACAAAGGGATACGCTGCCTAGTTTTACACAGGCAGATAAGAGCTCCTT
This sequence comes from Iris macrosiphon, assembly GCA_036927795.1. Classification (NCBI taxonomy): domain Eukaryota; kingdom Viridiplantae; phylum Streptophyta; class Magnoliopsida; order Asparagales; family Iridaceae; genus Iris; species Iris macrosiphon. The sequence goes on along the minus strand of JAYESA010000006.1, from coordinate 111,421,267 downwards.
ACGCTCCGCGGAAGACAAACCGCCTGCCATGTCCAAAGCTGTACTCCGTACGGGACTCGAGGTGCGTCTCTGCATTTAATGCACATGGTGGTGACAGGCCCTCAAGGCACGCCTCTGCAATTAATGTGCCGAATACTGACAGATGCCTGAGGCACGTCTTTGCATTTGATGCACAGAAGGGTGGCAGACCTTCAAAACACGCCTCTGTATTTAATGCGCAGGATGATGGTGGATCTCCACATTTAATGCAGGAGATTTGATTAAATGTCACCGAACCGTCGTTTAGTGACATCCCCTTTGCGAGAGCTGCTCCTACGCATACAAGGGAATACGCTGCCTAGTTTTACACAGGCAAAACGTGAGCTCCTTACGCTCCGTAGAAGACGAACAGACTGCCACGACAGCGGTTACTCTTCGCACAGGATTCAAGGCGCGTATCCGCATTTAATGCACAGAATGATGGCAAATCTTAAAGATAAGCATCTGCATTTAATGCACAGGATGGGGACAGATCTCTGTATTTAATGCAAGAGATCTTATTATCTCCAAGAGCCATAATTTTGGCTAAGACGTCCACATCATCACTCTAGCACGTTACGCGGCGGCTTCTACGCCTATTCAGTTTCGGTGCCTGCTCGGCTTCTACGCCCATTTGGCCTTCTGTGCCTACTCGGCTTCTACGCCTACTTGGCCTCTATGACCACTCGGCTTCTACGCCCACTCGGTCTCTATGAGAACTCGGCTTTTATGCCTACTCGGCTTCTACACCTATTCGGCTTCTATGCCGGTTTGATAACTATTTGGCTTCTATGCCATGGTGACAGATATTGGCTTCTATGCCAACCTCTTCTACACGAGGGATACCTACCTACGTGACTTCTACGCCGTGATCTTCGTAGCGGTTATACGTATTTTGTCCCTTAGTTGGACCCACATCACACGGTCATTCAAAAGATCATCTATACGCAGGCATTGGTTATTTTAACCGTTGTGTAAAAGGATGCTATACTTTCCACTACTCAGTTTTTATACCGACTAAGTGGTCACTGTCACTAAAACTCTATAAATAGAGGCCTCTATCAAAGAGGAAAAAGGTCGAACGATCAGATATAGGTCGACAAATTAGAGAAAAAGAGGAGAGAGAGAGAGAGAGAGAGAGAGAGAGAGAGAGGAGAATCCAGAGCTCAGGCAAAAAGAAGGGATCGACGACTTTGGCATCTGGCATCCACCCTCTTTAGCAATCTTCGAAGCTGCTACCTATCTTCCACGGTACTTCTTCAACATCGTGTGGTCCAAGGGCTAAAGTGATCGACTACAGATCAGACACCTATAGCAATATTCACCCAGATTAAATAAATTGTACTTAGATATCCTCGTATAGGATCATATTTGTACAATCTTGTTTGTAAACATAAAAGAAGGGCGGGTCTTCGTACAAGACCTCGTTTTCCACATTCATCAAATCTTTTCTCGTTTATTATCCAAAACAAGTATCATCTCTTTGTCGTTGAGCTTCTAACATTTGCATCACCCGCTCAAGCGGATCGACTTGAGATATGCCCTACTGGCTCCGAGAGCTTCCCGAAGTGCCCGAACTACTTTCTTGGCCTTACGTTTCGTCCGGTGCTAGCGCTGCAGATTGCGCTGGTGCCATTCCTTCAAAAGAAGGTAAATTACATTAGGATCATAATGTATTATGGACTTATTGCATGAACGTATCTCATTTTGGCCTAGCGAGTTCAAGAGTTCGCACAGGAATTTGATCGTTAAAGGAACTTTTCTAGTATGAGAGTCTAAGGAACTTGAATCTGTGCTCTGATACCATTATGTCATGACCTGATTTCGTAGAATCGTTGGGGCGTCCCCCGAATCGTGACCGCCGTGCGGGCCTGGGGCTGCGCCCGCACAAGGCTAGAGTATTTTGCATAACGAGCACATATTCAGAGTACGCAGATAAATTAAAATACATATTTGAAACATGGAAAATTTTTCTTTATTGATAATGAACATCTATTACAAACTCTTGAACGAGTCAGCTAATTTGTCGCACGGGCTTACAAAAGTGTTGACTCAAAATGAGATAGCAGTCCTGTACATTACATCCCTTTACTAAACTTCAAAATGATATATACCTCCGGGCTGGAGGACGACTTTGCCACGGAGCTGCATTGTGTATATAGAGTTGCAAGATCCTTCTTCCAAATGCTTCAAGGATGGCACGATCAGGATGCGCCTACAGCTGGAATGGATCGGGAAGATGACTTCGGCTCCTCGCCCGGTTCGCCTTAGTGCGGGAAACCTGTTTCAACGAGGGTCAGTATGTCGAAACATACTGGTGAAGGCGAGCTAACCCAACTATACCAATCAACACGTTGTTTTAATGAATCATGCATATTATTATGGGTTTCTATCTTGCCTTAGTTCATTTACAAGTAAGCATCATATAGAATTTACTAAAATGAACTTGCCACCGTTTGGTGGATTTTATCTTCCCGTCTGAACCACCTGTACAATACTTACCATGCCTTCCCTGCCACGAAGACACAAGTTAGTTTGCAACAGGTTTAAATATACACGTTACGATCACTGGCAAGGATGCCATAATGGACGAATTATAGTCGTTGAACGAGGATGGTGTACAACGAAGCATGTGAGGCGTTACATGCCATCCCGTTCGTACGTGAGACTATCATAAAATTTTGCCCAGACCGGATCGGTGCCAGTGCCCCAACAACCGTCTACAGGAACCCGTTGACCTTGTGCACAAGTTGTCCACGATCAATCGTTCATGATACGTTAACGTTGATGCAGTTGAGGCAATATGAACATGAGACAAGCAATATTGCATGATTCATTTTGTATAGTCTTCCTGACAGTTTATTTCATAACAAGTGTATTCCATACTTAGCATAATTTATGGAAGAAGATGCATTATAACTAAACTTGAAGCATGTATAGAATATTCTAAACGAACAAGCATGCAAATGAGTAACCGTTCCCAAGTTGAATGACAAGCATAATAATCCAAGTCTATTTCATTTCATCTTAGCATCTTTTAGTTATTATTTGGTATCGCTTGATCGGGACAATAAGAATGCAAGATTTAGATGTGAAGACTTGGAAGCAGGGCTAGCTAATCGAGATGGTAGACACTCACTTAGTTGGTTGGAAGGGAGAAGGAAAGAGGTGCTTCAAGACTCTGCTCGTAAGCCGCCTACTGCTTGTTCACCTGCATTGCACGAACAACTCGATCAATACCTCTTCATCTCTTTCCATACTCGGAATTGAAATACAGTGCAATGAAGGAAAATAATAAAATCTATCAAAACCACTCAAGGAAAATAAGCAAATCCAAAAACCAACTCAAAGCACGAAAGCAACAAGCGACATCGAAATTCGAGGCAACAAAAGATAACAGCGGAGAGGTCCCTCCTGACTCTGCCGCTAAGTCGATCCCGGGGGCACGGTCCACTGAATATGGGAATCGATTCCGAAGAAATAAATCCATAACGAGGATGAGTTCTTGTTTCAATCTATCCCGATCGAACGATATCGTCTTGTATTTCTTAGCCGTGCTCCCCGCACCGGGGGAACGGGGCGCCACAGCCTCCATAAAGAGCTTGGTAAGGAGTGTGTCACTGTGAGGTAGGTGCCCTATTTTAGTTCAAAATAACTTATGTATTGACGGGGGGATGTCTTCCTGTCGAATGGATTCAATTTAAAGGGCTTGTACTTTGGCGGGTATGGAACATCCCTCCACTCATGGGGGTATGGTTATCATATCCCGAGCTCGTGCAGTGAATTCCGGAAGTCCATTAAATCTAGGCGAGCCTGGAGTTCTCGAACTTCCCTCATTGCTTCTTTGGCTTCATCTCCTGGGAAGGGGTAGATGAGCCGGGCAGAGGATGATTTCAGTCTATGGGCATAGCGGTTGTATCAGAATCCGCCTTTGTCAGATGTATCATAATATAATATGAATCCTTCGGAGCCTGCCGGAAGAGTAAGGATTGGTGCATAGATTAACTTCTTCTTCAACTCTTTAAAGGCAATCTAGCATTCTGCTGACCACACAAATTTAACTTTCTTGTACGTCAACCAAGTCAAAGGTGTCGAGATCTTAGCAAAGTCTGACATAAATTTTCAGTAGTATCCTGCCAAGCCCAAGAAACTACTTACTTCTTCTACTGTCTTCGGAACTGGCCAGTTCTCTACTGCATCTATCTTCTTGGGATCAACTGACACTCCTGCTCTAGAAATAATGTGCCTAAGAAAACATACTTGATCCAGCCAAAAATCATACCTACTAAACTTTACATATATCTGGTGCTCCCTCAAAGTTTGTAGTGCTGTCCTGAGATGTTCTTCATGCTCCTCCTTATTACGAGAATACACAAGAATGTCATCGATGAATAATACCATAAATTGGTCTAAGTAAGGCATGAAGATACGGTTCTTCAAATCCATGAATACCGTTGGAGCATTAGTCAGTCCGAATGGCATAACTAGGAATTCATAATGCCCATATCGTGACCTAAATATTGTCTTCGGTATATCTTGCTCCCGAACTCGCAACTGATGATATCTTGATCGTAAAACTATGTTGGAGAAGACTCTTGCTCCGCTTAATTGATCAAACAAATCATGAATTCTGGACAATGAGTACTTGTTTTTAACGGTCACTGTATTCAACCTCCTGTAATCCATACACAATTGTGTCGATCCGTCCTTCTTCTTCTTTACCAATACCGCTAGTGCTCCCCACCGTAATCCACTGGTCCAAAAAAACTTCTTCTTCTTCAGTTCTTTTATGTGTCGATATAACTAATCAAGCTCTGATGGTGATATTGGGTATACCTTCTGGGATACTGGTTCTGCTCCTAGCATCAACTCTATACAGAACTCTACTTCTCTAACTAGAGGTAATCAAGGAAGTTCGTTGGAAAAGATATCCATAAATTCTTCAACTATTTTGGGTATCATGTCTTCTTCTTTTGCTACTATTGTGACTCCTCCCTCATGCTGGTCTCTTGCTATTCTGCAAAGGACAAATTCTTCTAGACTACGAATTCTAAATAATACTCTACCCTCATGACAGTCTATCGTTGCATGACTGTCTCTCAACCAGTCCATACCTAAGATAACGTCAAAGTTACCCATCGGAAACTCGATTAACTTTGTAGGTAATAAATGTACACATACTATGACTGGACATGCTAGGGACACCCTACTAAATTCTACGATCCCATTGCCAGTGAGTATATTCAGCCTCTCTGGTAATGCCACAAACTTTAATCTAATAAGTGTCATATATTGTGTAGATATAATTGAGTGCGAAGCTCCAGAATCTATTAAAGCTATGGCAGGAAAGGTTGTAACAAAAATATTGTCTGCCACTACGTAGCGCGACGCTATAGCTTCCTCCAAAGACAAGGTGAGCGCCTGCCCTTGGCCTTGTCGAGCTCCCTGCTGCTGCCTTTTATGCTGCCGTTGTTGCGGTCCCTGCTGATTCTGCTGTTGTTGCTGTCTATAAAGATGGTGTAAACCCCCTCGACCAAATTTTATGTCTACTTAACTTAGATCGAGAGACTAGGGTTAATTTAGATTTAATTAGAATTAGAACACGGTGTTTTAGAATTATTGTGCAATATTTGTATCGTTTAGTGCACCTTATCGTTGCTTCGATATTGGGAGCGCTATACTAGCATTTGCTTTCAACAAATTTCATACACTTTTCCTAGACGTGCCAGCCTTCCATTTTGACCCTTGCGTATCTCATAAATACCCTCCCTTGTGCTTCATTTTAGTCGCACAATATTCGTTACAAACGTCCGTTCTTAACTTCAAATAAATCCAACTTTGCATCCTTGTCCGTTCCAATCAAAATTGGAGACATAACCTCGACACATTTTATATAACCCAATTTATGATAATATTTTAATCTGAGTCTACTACATCCATGACACTTGTGTTACATCTAATTTTAATCCCATGTACTTCCAATTAATTTTATAACACCATTTATATTAATTTTAATTAAATTGGTGTAAGGATCCAACTTGACCCAAAACTAGACCCAACACCAAACCAAACCCCTATTTATACCCTCAAGGTTCATACTAAATACTACACACCCTTTCTAGTCACTACATCACACCAAACATGGTGTTTTCCCTCATTCAATCCCAAAACCTACTTTTTGTGCAATTTTTTAATTGTTGGGGACTTATTTGCAAAAATATAATGATGTGTCACCATCCTATTGGTCAAGCATATAAAGAAAACACCTCCCCCTCCCTTTGACCGGTCCTCCCTCTCTCTCTCTCCCCCCTTTTTTTTGTTTGTACACTCTCCCTCATGATTAATCTAGGCCACTCATTCAAATGGGGCCATCCTCACCACACAACACCCTCTCCTATATATATATATATATATATATATATATATATATATATATATATATGCAAACCCCATCCCAATATGTACTTGGCCGGCCCTAATCCCTATGTTGTCAATATCATCTTCTCCCTATGCAAACTTTTCTCCTCCATTATAATTTTCATCATCCCCACCATCCATCAAACCCACATAACCGAAACCCGAACCCTAAAACTAAACCAACTCCTGTTTATCCCCCTTCTCCTCCGGTCCTTGACCCCGAGTCCCCGCTCACCCGACGACCCCGGTCGAGTTCCTCCACTCGGCCACCCGCTCGCCTCCTCCTTCTCCAACTCCGGCTACCCGCTCATCACTTCCTTCTCCAGCTGTTGTCCTCACCAGCACGAGCCCGCCACGACCGTCTCCTCCGACGTGCCACACGACCACGACTACCCGGCCCCTACCTCGAGCCAACTCCTTCGTCGACTGACCTGAACTGACCTCTCCCGCAGCAGTCTCCCCAACTACACCCGTCTGAACTCGGCCATCTCGACCCACCGCCATCATCCCGGCCATCCCCGTACATCACCACCGAGCCTTGCCTGAGCAGCAGTACAGGAGTAGGGAGCCATTCCATCTGGCCATCCTGTTCACTTTCATCATAACCATCATCATCAATGAACCTATTCGTGGAGGTTTCTAGTTTCTGGGATCGACGGGGTAATCCGATGCCTGGCCAAGTCTTCGGCAAACTTCTCCGCGATGGTTCGACTTGGTCGAGGAGTGTTGATAACTTAGATTGGTTCAAATCAAACATGAGAACCTCGTATCCATGTGTTAGGACACGGACCTCGACAATTCCACGATGAGGCTCCAATTGACTTTATCGAATTCTCCATGTGGTGTTTCTTCCGGTCAGAAGACAATGTGTTGAACAAGACTTTGTCTCTGAAGCGGAGTGCTCCGAAGGGTTGATTCCGACCGATCTTACCTCAACTCTGACACCTTCAAATCCAGGCAGGCATGCTCGATTAATCTTGAGCAATTATTCATTGACGACTATCAAGAAGATAGATCTTCCTTCTCCGACAAATGATGTACTCCTATGAAGAGGTTTATGAAGAGGTTGTTCATGTGTCAACCTGATTGACACTGCTCTTGTCTTGTGGCAAAATCGGACACACAAGACCATTGGATCGTCCTACGAGACTTCAGGAGGAGGCTATTGGCACTCACAGTTTAAGGACCCAGGCAAGTATACCTTGCCTTGTTGTACTGTTTAATTCAGTTATTATTTTAGTTGCATGTTTATTGTTTTTAAATTATCTAATTGTGCGCGTCCGAGAAAGACTCGGGTGCAGTCAACGAAGGCGTTGACGTTAGGACTTGTGTCTGACCTAGTGTCTAGTTGACCCACCTAAAGTCGTGGAGTTATCAGTATGACTCCCCAGGCCTTGACTCATTTCTTATACGTATTGTGAGTCTCATGTAGGGCATGGACTTGCATATTTGGTTGGCCACCTATACGTGTAGATCGTGCGACGGATAGGATTTAACTGCTAATAGTGATGCATGTTAGAAGACTTAGCAGTTATTAGTAGTCTAGGAGCATAGACTATTATAGTATGGTGGTCCATTCCTTGTCCTTGTTTAGTTGTAAGGATGGGCTATTGTTCTAATGATAGGCTATGAGCCAAAGTTACGACGTCGATACTTGCACTCCGTCTCGACGTAGTAGCTAAAATATGTTGTGTATACAACATGTAAAGAGCATTGGGCGGGGAGGATAACTAGTAGGCATATGGGACACCCATCTCCTTTATACAGATACCGTATTCTTCGGAGCGATACGGATGTATATATATTTATGCAGATACTACGTTCTTTAGAGTGTTGGACGTTACTTGGTGGTTTTGCAGATACCACACTCTAGAAAACGTTGGACATTATTATTTATACAGATACCATGCTCTTCGGAGCTGGATGTTATTATATTACAGAGTAACCTTGATATGGGGGCATATGTGGCATATACTAGCCAGTCACCACGATTAGTAAATTACGTCAACATATGTCTAGCCTACACTTTCCATACGCACTAAGTTGTCCTCAAATTGCATTCACTTAGCTGGTTAGTTCACCCTCGAGTTTTTACAGTATTTACTTTATAGCATGTATTTTTGTATCTTGTTACGTCCCTCTGAGGACCTGGTTTTCTTCCAGGTTATTTGTGCAGTTTGCAGGATGCTCGATCTAGTTGAGTGTGTACATCGTTGCAGGTATCTTTACATTTCCAGCTATTACAGTCATGTACTACTTTCCATTTTTTATTCTGCTTTTATAGCCTAGTGTTTATAGACCTATGTTGTTCTTTTGGTCTATTCGAACGAATGTATTATTGGGCTGCAGACTGATGATGTGCATCATTCTTTCTTGAGATTATTTACCATGGATTAAGATTTAGTTTTAGTTGTTGCATGATTAGAAATAGATTATTATTTGGATCACTTGACCATGGACAGCGTAAGTGCGCTTCGTCGGGTCCATTAAATTAGAAAATCCTACGGAGTCGTACCAGCTGGCCATTGCCACGTATCTGGTCCCACGTATTTTGGGACTGGGGCATGATATGATTTTAGTGGTAGCCCATGCAGGTCAGAGCATATCGTTTCGGTTACGTTACTGTACTGAACGAGCCTGCAACTTAGGATTTATATTAAATAAGATCTCATTCCATAACTGATTTTAAAGCTCCTCTTGTATTCGATTGTCGCCCTTGGACTTCATTACTATATTTGTTCAATTATCATCGATATCATTATTATTGTTTCTCATCTTTCTTATTTCGGGAAGATGTATGCTCGCGCTCGGTGAGTTCCTCGAGGAGCAGATCCTCGTCAAGACGAAGAAGGCATATTTGATAGAATGTTTGAGTAGATGGTTAACCATGGTATAGTAGGTTGATAAGTTCTTCCTTGTTGCTAGAGTTAGTATAGACTGTTAGCATAAAAATTAGACATAGGAGTAGAGACTAAAAACTAGACCCTACCCTTACTTAAGGTAGACGTGATTTGTAAATATTAGAAGCTAGAAGGATTGTTTGATTCTAAGGCTCTAGAATAATTTAGGGAAGACATAGCTAGATACTAGGGTTAGTTGTAGCCTCATGTTAATGATACAAGGAATCAGTTGTATTCTTATGGTAGTAATACAAGGAATGACCTTATGAACGTGATAAGACAGAATTTTAGACTCACATCTAGAAGAAGATTATCGGATACTAATAAAAGTAGGGTATGAAATAGTACTTTAGGTAGCAAACCATAGTGGTTAATCCCTAGTTACCTTATGACATACAGTATCAGACCTAAATTTTTTTCCACCCTTTAGATAATGTTGATTATATGACTAAGCTAAAAATAGATAGGTTGATTGCTAGACGTAGAATGCTAGACCCAATATTTGGATGATGAGATAACTTGAGTACTACATTATAGCTTTCAAATTAGATTAGATGTACTAGACTTATTTTGGTTGTCAGTGTCTACTAGGCTCGTGTTCTTACCATTGATAACTCGATTAGTAGAGCTAGTATCTGAAATAGAGCTATTAGATTGAAGGATGAGAGTATCGACAGATGTTATAGCCTTGAGTTGGATATCGTAAACTACCTATAATGGATGGCCAGTTATAAACAAGATGGTACCCATATAGTTTGGATGAAGGGTACGTATGAAGTAAACTAGGAGAACCCTCAGGTTCGAGGTAAAAATGTAGAGTGGTAACGAGATGAGATTCGCGATAAGTACCTGACCTTGAGAGTCTTTTAAATTTTAGAGAAGTACCTGAACCGGAGACAAAGACGTTGGCTCGAGATGATAACAGACTTTGAGATTGAGCTACAGTACCATCCGAGAAAAGTCAACGTGGTAGCTGACACATTAAGCAAGAGGCCCAGGACATTCTTTTTGACTATCCAACAACACCGATTGAGAGATCTAGAGCATTTGGGTATAGAGGTCATTATGCCCGGAGTAGACGACCAGTTGTCAATTTTCCAGGTACAATCGGCAATTAATTGAGAGGATCAATGCTGCATTGCCAATAGATGCCAGATTCCAGATACTTCGACAGAGGACAGAGGCCGAAATACAGATAGGATTACACATACACGAGGACGGACTTTGAGATATGGAAATCGTCTCTATGTTTCGAACGAAGAACTTCGTCAGAAGCTGAAATCGGAGGAGCGCAGTTCAGCATACTCTATTCATACAAGAGGCACAAGATGTACAGAGATTTTAGGCAGTACTATCAGTAGCATGGAATAAAGATGGAGATAGCTCACTTTGTAGCAAAGTGCCTGGTGTGTCAGCAGCTCAAGGCTGAGCATCAGAAGTCTGCAGGTTTACTTAAACCCACTTCTGATACCTGAGGGAACATAGGAGCACATCACTATGGACTTCGTTACGGGCTTTCCGAGGAGTCCCAGTAGTCGTAATGCGGTATGGGTGATCGTGGACCGACCTACGAAGTCCGCTCACTCTTTACCTTTCAGTGTTCGACAATCTATAGAGGTCTTAACAGATATATATATGAGGGAGATCGTGGGACCGCATGGAGTGCCAGTCGGTATAGTGCCTGACAGGGATACGAGGTTCATATCTTACCTTTAACGGAGCTTAGAGTTGAACACAAGATCAACGTACTGGAAGGATATGAAGGTGTATAGGAAACAAAGGATAAGAAAAATATATTAGAGTCACGTAACCCAAGGACAAATTTTTTTGATATAGACTGGAGGGATAATAATTATAGTAATGCTTTTGGAGTTTCGAGGATTTAGAGCAGGTAGAAGTTGTCGATCAGCCTCGAAGTGCTACAAATTTCAAGGAACAAAATACAGGCTTAGATCACACGTTGACTCATTGGTCAATCGGTAGATGATTACCACTAGACTCTTAGATTATATATTGACACGTGAGTATGGAGTATAAAAGAAAGATAGAAGTCTGTTAGGAATATTAGCTGAATATTATAGATTACACATAAACTACTTAGGGATAGAGATTTAGACTTTTAACCAATAGGGCATGAGCTTGCTGAACCTAATCCTTAGTAGTAGGTGATTATATGATAGCCTATATTCAATTTACCCTGACCGAGGGATTTTTAGATTTTAGGATTGGTATTCTTGTAATTATTGATTGTATTTTATTCTGGGGTACTTAGAATGACCGAATAGATATTTATTATATGATTTCTATATATTCTTAGTACTATGTAATGAATAGAGGCTTATGTTGTATTTCATTACATATACTCCTCCTAGGAATTGTTTGAGTTAAGCTTCTAGACTAGGTATGACTAACCAGCTAGATTAGACTTATTGTTGCTAAGAGCGATTATAAGAAGTTAGGATACATGATTTCAGTATGGATACTATAGGAAGATGGCGTTATACCTAGGAAGGAATGTTAAGATATTAACCGTCCTAGTTGTAGAAGAAGGTTAGGACAGTATTCGAGGTACGGATCGAACAAACATCAAGCTTGAGAGTATCCCCAGTATGTCAATAGAGCCCAACAAATAGTGCAAAGGCTAACTTCACCGGTCCTAGGTATGTCCGTAGCATTGCTTGATGAGTTATAGCTTATTATGTGTCTATTCTAATTTTGAGGAAAAAATTCTTATAAGTTGGGTAGATTATAAACCCCCTCGACCAAATTTTAGGTCTACTTAACTTAGATTGAGAGACTAGGGTTAATTTGGATTTAATTAGAATTAGAACACGGTGTTTTAGAATTATTGTACAATATTTGTATCGTTTAGTGCACCTTACCGTTGCTTCGATATTGGGAGCGCTGCACTAGCATTTGCTTTCCAACAAATTTTATATACTTTTTCTAGACGTGCCAGCCTTCTATTCTGACCCTTGTGTAACTCATAAATACCCTTCCTTGTGCTTCATTTTAGTCGCACAATATTCGTTACAAACGTCCGTTCTTAACTTCAAATAAATCCAACTTTGCATCCTTGTCTGTTCTAATCAAAATTGGAGACACAACCTCGACCCATTTTGTATAACCTAATTTATGATAATATTTTAATCTGAGTCTACTACATCCATGACACTTATGTCCTACCTAATTTTAATCCCATGTACTTTCAATTAATTTAGAACACCATTTACATTAATTTTAATTAAATTGGTGTAAGGACCCAACTTGACCCAAAACTAGACCCAACACCAAACCAAACTCTCATTTACACCCTCAAGGTTCATACTAAACACCACGCACCCTTTCTAGCCACTACATTACACCAACTATGGTGTTTCCCCTCATTTAATCCCAAAACCTACTTTCTGTGCAATTTTCCAATTGTTGGGGACTTATTTGCAAATATACAATGATGTGTCACCATCCTATTGGTCAAGCACATGAAGAAAATACCTCCCCCTCCCTTTGACCGGTCCTCCCTCTCTCTCTCTCTCCCTTTTTTTTGTTTGTACTCTCCCCCTCATGATTAATCTAGGCCACTTATTCAAATGGAGCCATCCTCACCACACAACACCCTCTCCTATATATATATATATATATATATATATATATATATATATATATACTAACCCCTCTCCCAATGCAAACCCTATCCCAAGATGTACTTGGCCGGGCCTAATCCCTAGGTTGTCAACATCATCTTCTCCCTATGCAAACTCTCCTCCTCCATTATATTTTTTATCATCCCCACCATCCATCAAACCCACATAACCGAAACCCTAACCCTAAAACTAACCCAACTCCAGTTCATCCCCCTTCTCCTCCAGTCCCTGACCCCTAGTCCCCGCTCACCCGACGACCCCGGTCGAGTTCCTCCACCCGGCCACCCGCTCGTCTCCTCCTTCTCCAAATCCAGCCACCCGCTCGTCCCTTCCTTCTCCAGCTGCTGTCCTTACCAGCACGAGGCCGCCACGACTGTCTCCTCCGATGTGCCACACGACCACGACTGCCCGGCCCCCACCTCGAGCCAACTCCTCCGTCGACTGATCTGAACCGACCTCTCCTGCAGCAGTCTCCCCGACTACACCCTCCTGAACCCGGCCATCTCGACCCGCCGCCATCATCTCTGTCATCCCCGCATATCACCACCGAACCTCGCTTGAGTAGCAGTACAGGAGCAGGGAGTCGTTTCATTCCGGCCATTCCTGTTCACTTTCACCATAACCATCATCATCGACGAACCTAGTCGTGGAGGCTTCTAGTTTCTGGGATCGACGGGGTGATCCGATACCTGGACAAGTCTTCGGTAAACTTCTCCGCGACGGTTCAACTTGGTCGAGGAGTGTTGATAACTCAGATTGGTTTGAATCAGACACGGGAACCTCGTATCCACGTGTTAGGACACAGACCTCGACAGTTCCACGATGAGGCTCCAATTGACTTCATCTAATTCTCCATGTGGTATTTTTTCCCGTCAGAAGACGATGTGTTGAACAAGACTTCGTCTCTGAAGCGGAGTGCTCCGAAGGGTTGATTCCGACCGATCTTACCTCAACTCTGACAGCTTCAAATCCAGGCAGGCATGCTTGATTGATCTTGAGCAATTATTTATTGACGACTATCAAGAAGACAGATCTTCCTTCTTCGATAAATGATGTACTCCTATGAAGAGGTTTATGAAGAGGTTGTTCTTGCGTCAACCTGGATTGACACTTCTCTTGTCTTGTGGTAAAATCGGACACACAAGATCATTGGATCATCCTGCGAGACTTCAGGAGTAGGCTATTGGCACTCACAGTTTGAGGACCCAGGCAAGTATACCTTGCCTTGTTGTACTGTTTAAATTTAGTTATTATTTTAGTTGCATGTTTATTATTTTTAAATTATATAATTGTGCGCGTCCGAAAAAGACTTGGGTGCAGTCAACGAAGGCGTTGACGTTAGGACTTGTGTCTGACCTAGTGTCTAGTGGACCCACCTAAAGTCGTGGAGTTATTAGTATGACTCCCCAGGCCTTGACACATTTCTTACACGTGTTGTGAGTCTCATGTAGGGCACGGACTTGCGTATTCGGTTGGCCACCTGTACATATAGGTTGTGCGACGGATAGGGTTTAACTGCTAATAGTGATGCATGTTAGAAGACTTAGCAGTTATTAGTAGTCCAGGAACATAGGCTATTGTAGTACGGTGGTCCATTCCTTGTCCTTGTTTGGTTGTAAGGATGGGCTATTGTTCTAATGATAGGCTATGAGCCAAAGTTACGATGCCGATACTTGCACTCCATCTCGGCGTAGTAGCTAAAACATGTTGTGTATACAACATATAAAGAGCATTAGGCGGGAAGGACAACTAGTAGGCATATGGGACACCCATCTCCTTTATACAGATACCGCTTTCTTCAAAGCGATACAGACGTATATATATTTATGCAGATACCGCGTTCTTTAGAGTGTTGGACGTTACTTGGTAGTTTTGCAGATACCACACTCTAGAGAACGTTGGACGTTATTATTTATACAGATACCATGCTCTTCGGAGCTGGACGTTATTATATTGTAGAGTGCCCTTGTTATGGGGGCATATGTGGCATATACTAGCCAGTAACCACGATTGGTGAATTACGTCAGCATATGTCTAGCCTACACTTTCCATACGCACTAAGTTGTCCTCAAATTGCATTCACTTAGCTGGTTAGTTCACCCTCGAGTTTTTACAGTATTTACTTTATGGCATGTATTTTTGTATCTATTTACATCCCTCTGAGGACCTGGTTCCCTTCCAGGTTATTTGTGCAGTTTACAGGATGCTTGATCTAGTAGAGTGTGTACATCGTTGTAGGTATCATTATATTTCCAGCTATTACAGTCAAGTACTACTTTCCATTTTTGATTCTGCTTTTATAGCCTAGTGTTTATAGACCTATGTTGTTCTTTTGGTCTATTCGAACGAATGTATTATTGGGCTACAGACTGATGATACATATCGTTCTTTCTTGAGATTATTTACCATGGATTGAGATTTAGTTTTAGTTGTTACATGATTAGAAATAGATTATTATTTGGATCACTTGACCATGGACAGCGTAAGTGCGCTTCGTCGAGTCCATTAAATTGGAAAGTCCTACGGAGTCATACCAGCTGGCCATTGCCACGTGTCTGGTCCCACGTGTTTTGGGACTGGAGCGTGACAGATGGGCCTGCGTCGGCAATGTACGCTGAGCTAAGGGTCTTACTTCTGCTGCTGGTCCTCCTTGCTGCACAGCCCTTGGAGCTAGCAATGTAGGAAACTGTTGTACTGGCCCTCCTAACCTCTGTATTAATGGGCATATGGCAGCCTTATGATCAGGACTCCAATATCTCAAGCATAGTCTGTTAGCTACCAGGAAAAATATCCCGGGTATGACCTTCTTTGCCACAATAGGTACATACAACCTATTGGTGCTCTCCGTCGCTGTTGCTGCTGCTGCCTCGGATACTGATGCCGAGTTGGTGCCATCACTGTCGAGGTCACTAGCCTCTTCTGTGTCACGTTATGGATACGAATGCCAGGGGATAGTGCTGACATTCGCGGTACTGGTCCCCCCTCATTGCTCTGTCCATGAGGCCTCTTCCGATCTACTTTTCTTGATGCCATCATTTGAGAAGTAAGCTCAACCCTCTTGGCTGCTATCAATACCGCCTCAAAAGTCTGGTTGTCATGCACCTCTACCATGTGTAATATTTTTAAGTAAAGTCCTTGCTGGAACCTCATTGCTCTCTCCAACTCTGTTGCCACCATGGTTGGAGCAAACTTGCTTAGCCAACAAAACTCTGCCGCGTAGCCGTCAACTCTCCTTCCAACTTGCTTGAGGTTAATGAACCTTTGCTGCAACTCACACTGAGCCACAATCCTAAAGTACACTGCCCTGAACCGGGTCCTAAAATCATCCTATGAAATAGGATGCCTCAATCCTACCTCCATCGTGGCCCACCAATCCCTTGCCAGATCTTGGAGTTGTAGGCGAACCAGGTCAACTTGTTCCTCGGCCAAAACTTTAGCTGCTGCCAGAATGGTCTCAATATCCTAGAGCCAATAATCTACCATGATTGTATCATATATTTCATCAAAATATCTGGGGTTCAGTCTGCAAAATCTAACAGATGCCCTAGAATTTGTACATCCGCTTCATTCTAGGGCCGTCAATGCCCCAAAATTTATTCTTCCGCCTCGTTCTAGGGCCGTCTGCAACCCTTAGTTCAACATGACATTTTGTTTCTGCTGCTGAAGTTGTTATTGCTGATGTTTTTGTTGTTGCACCACTATCTGGTATTGTTGGGAAGCCAATAATCCACAAATGATCTCTAGTAAGGCCGGGGTATCCAGTATTGTCGGCTGTAGAAGCATGAAAAATACGCCGGATGACTATACGCGGCATATTGGTGCAGAGCAGCGTAAGCAGAGGCCCTCAGAGCCATCAAGCATGCAACAGAGCCCTTTCCGCTAAAAACTCAGCGTGAAATATGAAAGCTCGAAGGACCATCCGCGTAAGGCAGTACGTCCAAGCCGCTTCAGCGTAAACAGGGTGCTTCATCGCCTCCAGGGCGTAAAACTCATCCCCTTTCAAACGCAGCATTGAGGTGTACAAGAGACGCTTCGTATTCTCCGAAGTGAACCTGTCAGATCCTGCAATGAACCTGTCAGAGCCTGCAATGAACCTGACGTCTGGACTTCTGACAAAGGGATACGGCTCGACTACCCAGACGACGGCTATAATGATGGCACAGCACTGCGACCCAGGCTGTCAAATACCGCCATCCCCTTTGCGTAAACTGCTTTTACAAGCACGAAGGGATACACTACCTTGTTTCACACAGGCAAAACGTGAGCTGTTTTACGTTCTGCAGTAGACAAACCGCCTGCCACATCAAAAGCTGTACTCCGTAAGAGGATCGAGGCACGTCTCTACGTCTGATGCACAGAGCGGTGACAGTTTCTCAAGGCACGTCTCTGCGACTGATGCGCAGAAAGGGGTTGCAGACCGTCAAAGACACGCCTTCACATTTAATGCACAGGATGGTGGCAAATCTCGGCATTTAATGCAGTAGATTTGATTATATCTTCAAAAGCCGTAATTCCGACTAAGACGTCCCCATCAGCACTCTGGCACGGTACGCAGCGGCTTCTACGCCCATCCAGCTCCTGTGCTCACCCGGTCTCTATAACCACTCGGCTTCTACGCTTGCTCGGCCTCTATGACCACTCGGCTTCTACGCCTGCTCGGTCTCTATGACCACTCGGTTTCTACGCCTGCTCGGTCTCTATGACCACTCGGCTTCTACGCCTGCTCGGTCTCTATGACCACTCGGCTTCTACGCCCATTCGGTCTCTATGACCACTCGGCTTCAACGCCTGTTCGGCCTCTGCGACCACTCGGCTTCTACGCCTGTTCGGCTTCTACGCCTATTCGGCTTCTATGCCAGTTTGATAACTATTTGGCTTCTATGCCATGGTGACAGACATTTGGCTTCTATGCCAACCTCTTCTACGCAATGGATACTTACCTACGTGGCTTCTATGCCGTGATCATTGTAGCGATTATACGCGTTTTGTCCCTTAGTTGGACCCGCGTCACACGCTCATTCAAAAGGATCATCTATACGCAGACATTGGTTACTTTAACAGTTGTGTAAAAGGGTATTATACTTTCCACTCCTCGATTTTTACACCGACGGAGTGGTCACTGTCACTAAAACTCTATAAATAGAGATCTCTATCAATGAGGAAAAAGGTCGACAAATTGGAAGGTCAAAAATTTGGTCAAGAAACCAATATCAGACCCAGGGTCGAACTTCCAAGAAAGATCGAAAAAGAGGTCAAGAGAGAGAGAGAGAGAGAGAAGAATCTGGAGCTCAGGCAAAGAGTAGGGATCGACGATTTTGGCATCGTGCATCCACCCTCTTCTGCAACCTTCGAAGATTCTTCCTGTCTTCTACGGCACTTCTTCAACATCGTGTGGTCCAAGGGCTAAAGTGATCGACTGCAGATCAGACACCTATAGCAATATCTACCCAGATTAAATAAATTGTACTCCCATATCCTCGTATAGGATCAAATTGTACAAGTTTGTTTGTAAACAAAAGAAGAAGGGTTCCGTGTAAACCCCATATTGAATACATTTTCATTCTTTCGTTTAATACCACTGTCACTACCACTTTTCCAGGCAAGGGCATTTGTGTAAATTTACTATTTTAAATAATTATGCATTTAATTAATCTGCTGAGTTTTTAAAACTATTTATTTGATGTTGGTTGTGTTGGGTTAGGTTAAACCCTAGAAGTCAGTATGGCTAAACCCTAATTGGAAGACCAATTCTAGAGAAACCCTAGAATTCAGATTTTAGGTTGGACCTTAAACCCTAGACTGACTAAACCTTAGTTAGTTAAGTTCCTATTGACTTAACCTGGGGGATAAACCTAGGCTATACATTAAAAATCCTAACTGGGCCTTAATATAAAAGGGAAGCCTCTCACAAAGCCATCCTTCATGTAGAAAGGAGAAACCCTAGCCTCCATAAGAGAAAAACTATCTCCCCACTCCAGATTTCAAAACCTAACCCTAGGGCTTCCATCTTCCTCCTCCAAAGCAAGGAAAGCAAGGAACGTGGGTCAAGGAACCTTGGGGAAGAAGAACTTCCATTGGAGAACCCATCTCTATAGGTAAATTCGAATTTTAATTCATTTTATTCTGTTTTTTGTGGTTGTGGCCATTAGGAAACCTACCTTGTGGTATGGATCTCGATTTTGTAGATCCTACAGGAAGACCTAAGAAATTCTAGGGTTTTTGGTGATCTACATTGGATTTCCCCAATTTCATGAACCCTAACCCTAAGGGTTTGCATATAGACAGATTTCATTCTCAATGTATGGTTTAAATCTCGGTTCTTAGGGTTGGATTGGGAATTTATGGGTTTGTATGTATATTTGTTTTTCTGCACTGCATGTGTTCGATGAAATGTTCATTTAGGGTTCATCCATCTAAGGTAGTTGAATTTATGCATGTCTTGGTTTATAGACCTATATATATATAATACCATTGCCTGTGTTCTAGCTATTTGTTGGTTTTTATGTGCTTAGAGGTGAGTTCTGAGCAGTCGAGTTTGAGAAAGTTCTGAGCACAGTGTGTTTGAGAATTTCCTGTGCAGTTGGGCATTTTGCTTGGGTGTGTGGCTGTGTATTCCTGTGTGTAGAGTTAGGACCTGTGTTGAACAGTAGGTGATTTCGTATCAAGTGTATCAGTAGGACTTTGTATTTGGCTGTGATGCATCAGATTATGTATCAATATATGTGTGTGTGTGCTGTGCCAGACTTTCAGAGAACTAGAGGGTGTGTCTCTGTTGTTGAGGATGAACCCCTATGTGCCAGTATGTGAATTATGAGAGGGTAGCCTTGTGTCAACCTATGTTTGAGTGTGTGTTGGATCATGTGTATCAGGAAACACGAGGGGGGGGGAACTTTAGCATAGTTTTTGAGGAGTTTCAGTATCTGTGATACTGTGTCACAGTGTATAGGATGAATTGGATGGATTTTTGTGATTGTTGTGCATATGGTAGTGAGTATGGGTAGATGCACTTGGGGGTGAGCACTGCTCGAGCAAGTACTGGACACTTGCTGTTAGTACAGTGACTGTGTATGTGTACTAGTTAGGTTCAGTGTGTGTGTGAGAGGCAGATACCTGTGTAAGTTGGTATCAGTTTAGAGTATCAGTATTGGGGACTTCACTACTGTGAAGTTGTGTCAGAGTTTTACTGTATGTAGACTGTGTGCATGCGTGTATTGAATTGGGTGAGTTATTTGTGCCTGTGTGAGAAGGAAGGGAGAGAGGGCAATAGTGTACTGTGTGAATATGACTGTGAACCAAAACCTGTGTGAGTGCAGTGAGGTCCCTATGTGTTGTGTAGCTGTGTGTGTCAGTTAGACAGTAGACTGTGTGTATCCTAGAAACTATCTGAGTGTAGGTGTAAAACTGAACAACTTCAGACTGTGTAAACTGTGAGGGGTTCAGTTGATACCAGTGTCAGTATACATGTTAGAGCAGTGTGTGAGAGTGAATGTCAAGTGAGTTCAGTGAGGCAATACCTGTGTGTAGGTATTTAAGAGTCAGTATGTGACTGAGTAATAGAAATATATGTGTGTGTAGTGGTTGTGTTCAGTGAGTGAATTTAGGAGTTATGTATCAGTCCCATAGGGTTATGTCAGTGTGTCTAGTATCAGTAGGATTATAGGTTAATACATTAGTGTAAATACCTGCATTTGTGTGTTTAGAATATGTGTGTATCAGTGTAATCTGTGGGTGTGTGTATACTGTGTGTCAGTATTAGTAGTATATTGCATTAGTGATTAGTTAAGTTGGTACTAGTATGGCTAAGTAATGAATTGGTTAATACTAATTAAGGTGGAGTACTAGCAAGATAACTAATATAAGTTACTTATATACTAACTAGGCTCTAGGATATAGTTATAACCTAGTACCTTGTAGATCCTTGACACTGAGGTTTGTATAGCTAAGTAAGGAGTAGTTTAGATAGGTATTGTACTATATACACTTCCATGATTTAAAACTGACTAGTGGACCTAGTATTGACCAGTAAACCTCAGAAATGACCTAGAAACCTCGTATTTAATTTGTTAAACATGTTATTCTTTTGATTTAATATCTAACATTAATATTCCATAAATAGGTCATTGTGATCCCACTTTGGACATCGATCCTCACATTTTGCTCAGGACCACAGGCGAGTACATTCTCTGACAGTTTTCATTGTTGATTATTTCTATAATGCAGTTGTATTACATACTTGATTCCGACACTATGGATACACGAGTTAGCACCCTAGATCCCCATCATGAGGAGTCATGATTGGAATCCATCGTGCTAGCTGGGGGATGGGGAATTATTAGTAGATTATGTGATCATATCCAAACTTGCCATGCATCATAGCTCACCCCACTTCTCACGTTGGGTGCGGCCTGACCATCTTACATGCATCATAGCTGTTATATATGATTAACCTGACCACTACATGCATCATAGCTAACCATATGGTTAGCCTGACCTACAAGAATCATAGTTAATCATATATAACCAGCCTGATCAAGTCCCAAGCCGATCACATGATAAACTGATAATTCAAACACTTAGCTAGATGTCTATTTTATTCAGATTCACCTGTTCCAGCATTCACTACTTATTGTCTAGCATTCACTATTTATTGTTTATTGCTAGATGCTCTATTGCCTATTTCCATTTTCTCCAGTACTTTACATTTCCAGTATGTATTTTCTATCTTGTATTTCTTACACTATTTATAGATTTTGTCAATTTAATGAAACTGCTGTTAGTGCTTGTGCTTCGCTCCAATCCTGATTGGATAACATTTTTCAGAGGACCTGGAGAGCTTGTGCCCCACTCATTACGGCCCAGGATTAGAGGGTGATTTCACTCCAGAAACCCCAGAGGAGTTACCTAGCCTAGAGGAGAATGTACCTGAAAATTCTTAGATTATTTTTCTGTATTTATTGTTCTAGACTGAGACTGAGTTGTATTTATTATTTGTGACTTTGTGAGGTCATCTAGACCCAGATTTGAGTTGGACTTATTGTGGTTGGTTTTTATTAGAACTCTTTTCTATTCTCATCGTGCTATTATTTCTTTTAGCTTGTGATTGAGTATATCATAGAATTGTGGATTGTTATCATTATCCTCCGTGCGGAGTTGAGACTATTGATAGGATATATTATATTTGAGACCTAGACAGCGTTCTACCATCGATGCTGCGGCGTAGGCTGGACGTACCCACGACTCATGCCCAAATTTCGGGTGCGGGTCGTGACACATTTTTAGTGGTGGCCCATGCAGGTCTAGCTTCGCAAGTTGTGCGATGTCGTGGTAGTGCGACAACTTAGTTGTACTACTACGAGCCTGTTTTAGGAATAGGAATTAGGTCGAGGATATACTCAATCACAAATTAGGGAATTCTGATTCTTATGATACTACTCTTAATGATTTTCCTTTAGAAATTACTGTCCTCCCTTGATGATATCGTGTCTATTACCTTAATTGATTCTTTTAATCTGTCTTCAGGATGCCGCCGAAGACCAGGTCCCAGAGACTCGGAGCAGCAGCTTCAGAGAGGTCTGCCACTTCTCGCCCTGCCGGACAGACATCCGCAGCACCTCCTACATCTCCAGTACATGTGGGAGTGTCTGCAACATTTGGGGGTCCTCCACCACCAATTCAGAGGGTTCCCACAGCTACGACGGGGCCTCTACCACCACCACCAATTCAGCATCCAGGAGGTGTGCCCGTCGATGGGGCACAGATGTTCGCCTTAATTCAGGGCATGGTCGATGCCCAGAGGACGTCGGCAGAGGCCCAAAGAGTGCAGGCTGAGGCACATCAGGCCCAGACAGAGATGATGAGGGTGAACATGGAGAATGCTCATCAAGTGGCTCTCCAGGCTGTGGAGAGAGTTACTCAGCAGCAGCAGCATCCTGATCAGCACCACCAGAGGCAGGGCACCATTGTGGATTTCAAGAGGATGATGCCTTGGGAGTTCAAGGGGACAGAAGGGATACTCTACGCCGATGATTGGCTAGAGGACATCGAGAGGAACTTACGCTTGGCACAGCTTCCAGAGGCCCTCCAGATCGAGGCCGCTGGCAGCCAGATGTTCGACATTGCCTTGACGTGGTTTCGCACGGAGCCGAGACTCTTGCGCAGGGGACTCACTTGGGAGGATTTCAAGGAGCTCTTCAAGGAGAAGTTCTTTCCTGATGTTGCCCTGGGAGCTTTGGAGAGTCAGTTCCATGACTTAGCCCAGGGGAGCTCGTCCGTCGATGAGTATGCCGCGGAGTTTTCCCGCATGAGCCGCTTCGCGCCGTCGATGATTAGAGATCCGGGGGACAGGGCCCGGAAGTTCAGAAAGGGGCTGGCAAGGGAGATCAAGTCTCGCACGTCGGGACGTCGCACAGCTACCTACGAGGGCATATTGATGGATGCCCAGATAGCCGAGGACGACTTGGACCTCAGGCCCAAGAGGGGACGCGATGGTTCCGGAGGAGCAAACAGTAGTACGGGACCGGGCAAGCGTCCACACTTTCAGCAGCAACAGCAGAGACCCTTTCAGCAGCAGCACCAGGCACCAGCCCGAGGACAGGTCCAGCAGCAGCAACAGAGACAGACTCAGCCCGCCATCCAGTGTACATACTACGGGAAGATGGAACATACTAGAGATATCTGTAGGAAGAGATTAGGCTCCTGTCTATCCTGCGGATCGACGACACACCAGCTGAAGGATTGTCCTACCTTTCGTCCAGGTCAGGGTGGAGCAGCCGCCCAGAGAGGATCAGACAGGGTACCAACCGTACCAGGAGGCCAACAACAGAGGGGACCACTTCCACCACAACATCAGAAGTTCGCCCAGCATCAGCAGCAGAGAGGTGTACCCCAGGGGCGAGCGTATGCCATGGCAGTCGAGGAGATCGAGCCAGCAGGAGACTTGATCACAGGTTCAGTTTTTCTCGATTGTATTCCTGCATTTACCTTATTCGACTCTGGCGCTTCCCATAGTTTTGTGTCTGTATCTTATGCACTTCGACATCATTTAGACACAGAACCATTAGCTAGGACTTGCAAGATCACGACTGGTGGAGGTATTATCCTAGTCCGTGATCACTGCAAGGACCGGAGAGTGTCAGTAGGAGGCCGAGAGTTGAGCGTGAGCTTAGTTGTCATGCCACTTTCGGGGTACGATATCGTGCTCGGAATGGACTGGTTGAGTAGGCATCATGCTACTATAGATTGTTATAGAGGCAGAGTATTATTTAGACCACCAGGAGAGCCGGAGTTTGAGGTCGTCAGAGGAGCAGCGGAACAGAGGAAGAGCATATTTTGCGGAGCCAGGGCGGAAGAAGAGGAGTTGCCACATCCTCTAATAGCGGAGTTCCTGGATGTATTTCCAGAAGAGTTGCCAGGCTTGCCGCCAGACAGAGACGTTGAGTTCTCTATAGACTTGGTTCCAGGAGCGGAGCCCATTTCACAACATGTCTATAGAGTCAACAACAATGAGCTGGCAGAACTAAAGATGCAAGTTGAGGAGCTGCAGGACAAAGGCTTCATCAAATCCAGTTTATCACCATGGGGAGCTCCGGTATTGTTCGTACCGAAGAAGGACGGTACGGTGCGCATGTGCATTGATTATAGAGCTTTGAACAATATCACTATCAAGAACAAGTACCCGCTGCCGAGGATAGATGATCTTTTCGATCAGTTGAGTGGGGCGAGGGTATTTTCAAAGATAGATTTGAGGTCAGGCTATCACCAGGTGAAGGTGAAGAGAGAAGACATGCCGAAGACAGCTTTTCGGACCAGATACGGCCAGTTTGAGTTCATGGTGATGCCATTTGGTTTAACCAATGCACCGGCAGTATTAATGAACCTGATGAACAAGGTGTTCCACCAGTACCTTGACAAGTTCGTGGTGGTGTTCATCGACGATATTCTTGTGTATTCCAAGACCCCGGAGGAGCACGAAGAGCACCTGAGGTTGGTCTTAGAGACTCTCAGGAGGGAGAAGCTGTACGGGAAACTCTCTAAGTGTGAATTCTTCCTTGACAAGGTCGAATTTCTTGGGCATGTGGTATCGGGTGACGGAATCTCGGTAAACCCAAAGAAGATCGAGGCAGTGGAGTCGTGGGCTACCCCCAGTTCGGTAGCTGAGATCAAGAGTTTTCTTGGGCTAGCAGGATACTACAGGAGGTTTGTACAAGACTTCTCCAAGATTGCAGCGCCGATGACCAGACTGACTAGGAAGGATGTGGATTTTGTCTGGACGGAGGAGTGCCAGGCTGCATTTGATGAGCTGAAGAAGAGGTTGACAACAGCTCCAGTTTTGACGTTGCCAGCAGGGACAGGTGGTTTCACCATCTACAGTGATGCTTCAGGGAAGGGTCTGGGATGTGTTCTTCAGCAGCACGGAAAGGTAATTGCCTATGCTTCCTGGCAGTTATGCCCTCATGAAAAGAACTACCCTACCCACGATTTAGAGTTGGCAGCAGTTATCTTCGCTCTAAAGCTATGGAAACATTACCTGTACGGAGAGCGTGTGGAGATCTTCACCGACCACAAGAGCTTGAAGTACGTGTTCACACAGAAGGAGCTGAACATGAGGCAGAGGAGGTGGTTGGAGTTGATGAAGGACTTCGACATCTCATTGCAGTACCACCCAGGGAAGGCCAACGTAGTCGTCGATGCCTTGAGCAGGTATCCGATGGCTATGTACTTGACGACAGATAGACATTTGTTGGCTGATCTGGAAAGCTTGGAGATTAAAGTGTTAGTTCCCGGTACTGAGATTCAGATGTGGGGATTGCAGATACAGTCCGAACTGATGGACAGAATCAGAGCTGCGCAGTACGATGATGAGGCTCTGAGGAGTATCAGGGCACAGGTTCAGATAGGATTGTCGGACGACTTTACTATCGCAGAGGATGGTTCCTTACGGCACGGCACGAGGATATGTGTGCCGAGCGGGGAGCTGCGCGAGGAGGTTTTGCAGGAGGCACACCGCTCTCAGTACTCGATGCATCCCGGTACCAGCAAGATATATCGAGACTTGAGGGAGCACGTATGGTGGTATGGAATGAAACGCGAGGTAGCACGCTTCGTATCCCGGTGTCTAGTGTGCCAGCAGGTAAAGGCAGACCGGCAGAGGCCAGGTGGTTTGCTTCAACCTTTACCGATTCCAGAATGGAAATGGGAGCACGTGACCATGGATTTCATTTCAGGGCTTCCACGTTCTCCAGGAGGGAAGGACGCGAGTTGGGTCATTGTGGACAGGTTGACCAAATTAGCCCATTTCTTACCTTTCAAGGTGGGCATGTCGACAGAGAGGCTCGCAAAGATGTACGTGCGACAGATTGTTAGGCTTCATGGAGTTCCTGTGAGCAT
Source organism: Iris macrosiphon (assembly GCA_036927795.1). Classification (NCBI taxonomy): domain Eukaryota; kingdom Viridiplantae; phylum Streptophyta; class Magnoliopsida; order Asparagales; family Iridaceae; genus Iris; species Iris macrosiphon. The sequence continues at coordinate 111,394,902 of JAYESA010000006.1, read as the reverse complement.
CGTCTCAGATCGGGATAGTCGTTTCACTTCCCACTTTTGGAGGAGTCTGCAGGCTAGCTTGGGCACTCAGCTCAAGTTCAGTACCGTATATCACCCCCAGACAGACGGACAGTCTGAAAGGACTATTCAGACTCTCGAGGATATGCTACGCACTTGCATTCTAGATCTTGGAGGTTCTTGGGAGGATCATCTGCACCTAGTAGAGTTTGCTTACAACAACAGCTACCAGGCCAGCATCGAGATGTCACCATTTGAGGCTCTTTATGGACGGAGGTGTCGTACACCGCTATCTTGGGACGACGTTGGAGAGAGAGCCTTGCTAGGACCAGAAATGGTCGTGGATGCAGCAGAAAAGGTGAAACTCATCAGAGACAGACTGCGAGTGGCGCAGGACAGACAGCGGCATTGGGCCGACAGCCACCGTAGACCCCTTGAGTTTCAGGTATAGATTATTATTTTTCTGGTTTGTGTTTGTTTGTTTAGACTGTGTGCTGAGATTGTGAGTTTCAGGTTGGCGATCTAGTATTCCTACGGATTTCTCCGACGCGTGGAATGATTCGTTTTGGTAGAGGCGGGAAGCTTAGCCCACGCTACATCGGACCCTTCGGTATTCTTGCGAGGGTAGGTGCAGTGGCGTATAGACTAGACTTGCCGCCTGCATTATAGGGAGTGCATGATGTGTTCCACGTGTCGCAGCTGAGACGGTACGTGGCCGACCCTAGTCACGTACTTGATCACTCAAAGATTGAGGTTGGTCCGACGCTCAGCTACCCCGAACAGCCCGTAGAGATCTTGGACCGCAGAGAGAAGGTATTGCGGAACCAAACTATTCCTTTGGTTCGTGTTGCATGGAGACATCACTCTCCAGGGGAGTCGACCTGGGAGAGAGAGGACGAAATGCGCGAGCAATACCCGTACCTCTTCTAGACTTGAGGTATATCCTTTCTGATTTATTCTTGTTCTGTTCAGTCCAAATTTCGAGGACGAAATTTCTTTTAGGAGGGTAGACTTGTCACTACCACTTTTCCAGGCAAGGGCATTTGTGTAAATTCATTATTTTGAATAATTATGCATTTAATTAATCTGCTGAGTTTTTAAAACTATTTATTTGATGTTGGTTGTGTTGGGTTAGGTTAAACCCTAGAAGTCAGTATGGCTAAACCCTAATTGGAAGACCAATTCTAGAGAAACCCTAGAATTCAGATTTTAGGTTGGACCTCAAACCCTAGACTGACTAAACCTTAGTTAGTTAAGTTCCTATTGACCTAACCTGGGGGATAAACCTAGGCTATGCATTAGAAACCCTAACTGGGCCTTAATATAAAAGGGAAGCCTCTCACAAAGCCATCCTTCATGTAGAAAGGAGAAACCCTAGCCTCCATAAGAGAAAAACCATCTCCCCACTCCAGATTTCAAAACCTAACCCTAGGGCTTCCATCTTCCTCCTCCAAAGCAAGGAAAGCAAGGAACGTGGGTCAAGGAACCTTGGGGAAGAAGAACTTCCATTGGAGAACCCATCTCTATAGGTAAATTCGAATTTTAATTCATTTTATTCTGTTTTTTGTGGTTGTGGCCATTAGGAAACCTACCTTGTGGTATGGATCTCGATTTTGTAGATCCTACAGGAAGACCTAAGAAATTCTAGGGTTTTTGGTGATCTATATTGGATTTCCCCAATTTCATGAACCCTAACCCTAAGGGTTTGCATATAGACAAATTTCATTCTCAATGTATGGTTTAAATCTCGGTTCTTAGGGTTGGATTGGGAATTTATGGGTTTGTATGTATATTTGTTTTTCTGCACTGCATGTGTTCGATGAAATGTTCATTTAGGGTTCATCCATCGAAGGTAGTTGAATTTATGCATGTCTTGGTTTATAGACCTATATATATATAATACCATTGCCTGTGTTCTAGCTATTTGTTGGTTTTCATGTGCTTAGAGGTGAGTTCTGAGCAGTCGAGTTTGAGAAAGTTCTGAGCACAGTGTGTTTGAGAATTTCCTGTGCAGTCGGGCATTTTGCTTGGGTGTGTGGCTGTGTATTCCTGTGTGTAGAGTTAGGACCTGTGTTGAACAGTAGGTGATTTCGTATCAAGTGTATCAGTAGGACTTTGTATTTGGCTGTGATGCATCATATTATGTATCAATATATGTGTGTGTGTGCTGTGCCAGACTTTCAGAGAACTAGAGGGTGTGTCTCTGTTGTTGAGGATGAACCCCTATGTGCCAGTATGTGAATTATGAGAGGGTAGCCTTGTGTCAACCTATGTTTGAGTGTGTGATGGATCATGTGTATCAGGAAACATGAGGGGGGGGGAACTTTAGCATAGTTTTTGAGGAGTTTCAGTATCTGTGATACTGTGTCACAGTGTATAGGATAAATTGGATGGATTTTTGTGATTGTTGTCACGACCCGCACCCGGAAGTTCGGGCACGAGTACGTGGGTACGTCCAGCCTACGCCGCAGAGTCGGCGGTAGTACGTTGTCTAGGTCAATCCATCTAAATTAAACTAACTCATTCACAATTAACATAGGCAAGATAATAATGAGAATGAAACTTAAGATTTGCAAACTGAATTAAATGTGACAGCAATTCAAGTGTTTAATACAGAAATTCCAAATGAAATCGGGGACAAACCCGATTAAATAAGATAGAAAACAAAATAAAAGATAGCTAAAACTAGCTACTCAGCAGCAGGGGTCTCCTGGGTGGGTTCTGGTTCTTCATAAGTATCATCTGTCCCCTCATAGGGACCATAATATGTAGGGGCAAGGTCCTCATCATCGCCTAAATCAACAGATCCAGTCAGGAAAGGAGCAAAGTACACAGTGCACAACAAGGTTAAACTAAATATTTATGACAATTAAGTATTGAGTATCAAGTTAAGGAATTTGCATAAAAGAATGTCAATATCTCAAAGTCACAACTATAACAGGAACATGAGAAAACAGAAGTAAATGAGCAGGAATGAAACTACAACAGACAGCAAGAAATATAACATAATCAGAAATTATCTGTATGAAACTTGTGTTTGTTTTTAGAATACTTAGTTGGCATGTAGGGGTTTATAAGGCTAATCGGGCCGTCATAGACGACTGTCAGTCAGGAGTAATCAAGTATCGGGCTGATGGTACATTCGCGTATCCACAGCTAGCAGTCAGGACCTAGGGAAGGGTAAACTACATGCCTTTCAGTACTCTCCCACCCGACATGATAACAAGACATGAACTAATATATTCAAGACATGAAAATCCAGCATTTCTGACACTAGGTGTAATCATCAAGGGTACTAGTAAAGCAGGAAAGTAATTATCACAATATAATTAGATTTAACTTGAAGTGCAGGTACTTGCCTGTTGTTTGGATCTGTTTAACTTGGCTCTTGGGGGAAATTTCCACAGATGAGTCCAAAAGCTGAAATAGACATTACCATCGTGCTCAGAAGATGTCAAATAGCTAAAAACGCCTGTCCTTGGGTCCAATTTGGAGACAAGGGCAAAAACGGCAGTTTCGGGTCAAAACGGGGTCCGCCGTTGGGCCCGCTTTGCACCGAGAAACGTGTCCGGGTCAAAGGTCTCCAAATTCACCAAACTTAGTGTCAACGGATCAGGAATGCTGATACGAACCCAACGGAACTTCCAGATTTGGATTCCGATGAGCCGAACACAAAATCGTCCGTCAAGCGGGGCGAAACAGGGTCTGGTTTTCCTGTTTTTGGATCGCGGTGTGCGATCACCACAGGACGCGATGCCCCGAACAGTTTGTCCGGACACCGAGAGGGTCATACAGGCTTCACAACGCAATTTGCAGAATTGAAAAAGGAGCTACGAGGCGAAAGTTACACGCACCTGAAGGGGACCCGAAAACAGGGTCAAAATCGAGTCCGAGTCGTGTCGGACACTGTGTCCTGTGTCCGACACAGCACAGTGATTAGGGCTAGGGTTTGGTCGAGAAACGGCCGTGGACGGCGGAGGACGGCGGCTGGACGGTCGGCGAGGGCGGGGGACTGGTCGCCGGAGAGAGGCGCGGCGTCCACGGGGGCGGCGGCGGCGCTAGGCGGCCGGCAGCGGCGGCTGCGGCTGCTGCTGCTGCTGCTGGGTTGCTGACGGCGTCGGGGACGGCGGAGCGGGGCGCCGGAGGGGGAGGCGACGGTCGGCGGGGCACGGCGAGGAGGCTGCGGCCGGTGGCGGAGCTCGGGGAGCGGCGGGTTGCGGGTCTAGGGTTACGGCGAGGGAGTGGGGAAATACGGCCGGGGCTGCGGGGTTTAAATAGGGGCGTGAGGCGGTTGCGGCAGCCGGCGAAGGCGGGGGCGAGGGGGACGTGGGCCGCGGGGAGCGGCGCAGCGCGCGGGGGCCGGCGCTGCGCGCGGAGGGCGGCCGGAGGACGCGGGACGTGGGGGAGGGGACAGGGTCGTGCGGGCGGGTCGGGGACGCGGCGGGTTGCGGGTCGGGTCTGACCCGACCCGACCCGATAGGGCGGGGCTGGGCTAGCGGGCCGGGCTGCGGCCCAACGGGCCGCGGGCCGAAAAAAGAAAAGAAAAATAAAATAATAAATAGTAATAATAATAATAAAAATAATTATTTAATTTAATTAATTAATTAGAAAAATTGTTTTTAGGCATTTAAAAATAGTTCTGGGGCCCAGAAAAATCCAGAAAAATTACCTTAAGTCCAGTTTTCCATTTTACACCCAAAAATATTATTTTCATGACATTTTAATATTATTTATTGCTAATTTAAAATCATTTATTAATTGAAAACCTTGATTTTAATTACAGAAAATTCACAGAAAATTCCAGAAAATTGGGAAAAATCCAAGATTTAATATTTTGAAAATTCAGGGGGTTTACAACCTACCCAACTTACAAAAATTTTGTCCTCGAAATTTAAGAATAACATGGGACGAAAAGAAAAAGCCGAAAATTACAATATACCTCAGGGGTCAAAAAGATAGGGGTATCGCTCTCTAATCTCGTCTTCTCGCTCCCAGGTGGATTCGCCGGGGGAATGGTGCTTCCAAGCTACACGAACCAGGGAGATAACTTGGTTCCGTAGGACTTTCTCCGAGCGATCCAGGATCTCCACGGGTTGCTCTTGGTAAGTCAAACTTGGGCCTACTTCGAGCTCTGAGTGATCCAAAATGTGGCTGGGGTCTGACACGTACTTCCTCAGCTGCGACACGTGAAAGACGTTATGGACTCCTTCCAGAGAGGGTGGCAATGCCAGGCGGTATGCCACTTCTCCGATTTTCTCCTGAATACCAAAAGGTCCAATAAATCTTGGGCTGAGTTTTCCACTCCTTCCGAACCTAATGGTGCCACGTGTCGGGGAAATCTTCAAGAACACCAGTTCTCCAACCTTAAAATAGAGTCATAATCAAGTCTTAGTTCCATAATAAAATGTTTAAATTGACTTGAATTTCATAAATTTAATTACCTCAAATTCCAAGGGCCTTCGGTGGCTATTTGCCCAATGTCGTTGTCTGTCTTGCGCCACTCGAAGTCTATCCCTTATCTGTTTTACCTTCTCAGCTGAGTCGATCACCATCTCTGGTCCCAGTAAGGCTCTCTCTCCCACGTCGTCCCATGATAGCGGGGTACGACATCTTCGGCCATACAGGGCTTCAAATGGAGTCATCTCGATACTGGCTTGGTAGCTGTTGTTATAAGAGAACTCCACCAGATGTAAATAGTCTTCCCAGGATCCTCCAAAATCCAGAACACATGTACGAAGCATATCTTCAAGGGTCTGGATTGTACGTTCCGATTGCCCATCGGTTTGGGGATGATAAGCGGTGCTGAATTTGAGTTGCGTCCCCAAGCTGGCTTGCAAGCTCTTCCAGAAGTGAGAGGTGAATCTTGAGTCTCTGTCGGAGACAATGCTTACTGGAACCCCATGTAGCTTAACAATATGTCTGATATATAGATCTGCCAGCTTCTCTGTAGATAGCCCTACTTTGAAAGGTAGAAAATGTGCAGACTTGGTCAGTCTATCTACTATCACCCAGATTGCATCCTTTCCACTAGGTGTCCTTGGAAGTCCGGAAACAAAATCCATTGTGATATGTTCCCACTTCCACTCCGGAATGGGTAGTGGTTGAAGCAATCCTCCAGGTCTTTGCCTCTCAGCCTTAACCTGTTGGCACACTAAACAGCGGGATACGAACCTGGATACTTCTCTCTTCATGCCATGCCACCAAACATGCGTCCTCAGGTCCTTGTACATCTTGTTGGCTCCTGGATGTATGGAGTATTGCGATCTGTGCGCCTCTTGCATAATTTCTTCCCTTATGTCTCCTTGAGGTACACATAATCTATCGCCATGCCTCAGTGACCCATCTTCATGAATTCTGAATTCTTCTACTAATCCGGCTTGCACTTGACCTCGAAGACTTCGCAGGCCTTCGTCTTGAAACTGAGTCTCCTTGATTTTGTCTATTAAAGTAGACTGAATCTGCAAGTTCATCATTTGGCCCTCTTTTCCTGGGATAATTACTTCAATACCTAGACTTTCCAGGTCCTCGAGCAAGTGTCGGTTCAAAGTCAAGTACATCGCCATAGGGTATCTGCTTAGGGCATCAGCAACTACATTGGCCTTTCCAGGATGATATTGAAGGTTGATATCAAAATCTTTCATTAGTTCCAGCCACCTTCTTTGCCTCATGTTCAGCTCTTTCTGGGTGAAGATATATTTTAGACTTTTATGATCTGTAAATATTTCCACCTTTTCTCCATAAAGATAATGTTTCCATAGTTTAAGAGCAAAAATGACAGCTGCCAATTCTAGATCATGAGTTGGATAATTCTTTTCATGTGGTCGAAGCTGTCTAGAGGCATATGCTATTACTTTCTTATTCTGCTCTAATACACAACCTAGACCTTTTCCAGAAGCATCACTATAAATAGCGAAACCTCCGGTTCCAGAAGGTAAGGTCAGAATAGGGGCAGAAGTCAGCCTTTTCTTCAATTCCTCAAAAGCATGCTGGCATTCATCAGTCCAGGTGAACTCTTCATCCTTCCTTGTTAACTTTGTCATGGGTTCAGCAATCCTAGCAAAGTCCTTTACAAACTTCCGATAGTAGCCAGCTAGTCCCAGGAAGCTTCTAATCTCTGCTACAGAGTCCGGAGTGGGCCAGGATTCTACTGCAGCTATCTTCTTAGGGTCTACTGCTATTCCATCTCCAGTCACAACATGTCCCAAGAATTCTACTTTGTCTAGGAAGAAATCACATTTAGATAATTTTCCATAAAGTTTTTCCTTCCTCAAAGTCTCCAATGCTAACCTCAAATGTTCTTCATGTTCTTCGGGAGTCTTGGAGTAGATCAAAATATCATCAATGAAGACCACTACAAATTTGTCTAGGTATGGCTGGAACACTCTGTTCATTAAATTCATAAAAACTGCTGGAGCATTCGTCAACCCGAACGGCATCACTAAGAATTCGTAATGTCCGTTCCGGGTATTGAAAGCAGTTTTAGGGATGTCTTCTTTCCTTACCCTTACTTGGTGGTAACCAGACCTTAAATCAATCTTGGAAAATACCCGAGCTCCACTCAACTGATCAAATAAGTCATCTATCCTGGGCAGGGGATACTTATTCTTAATTGTTAAGGCATTCAAGGCCCTATAGTCAATACACATTCTGGATGTTCCGTCCTTCTTGGGCACAAATAGTATTGGAGCTCCCCAGGGTGAGACACTAGACCTAATGAACCCTTTGTCTTCTAGCTCCTTGATTTGTTCATTAAGTTCTATTATCTCATTCTTGTTGATTCTGTAGGGATTCTGAGATACTGGTGCTGCTCCTGGTACTAAGTCAATGGAGAATTCAACTTCTCGGTCTGGGGGTAAGCCTGGGAGGTCCTCAGGGAAGACATCAAGGTATTCAGATATGATAGGTGGCAGTTTTTCTGTTACTAGGGCTCCACAAATTTTGTTATTACCCATTTCTCTAGAACCTCTAGCAAATTTAAATTCTGGCTTGCCAGGGGGTCTGAAGATTACACTGCCTCTGTGACAGTCTATTGTGGCATGATGTTGACTTAACCAATCCATACCCAGTATAATGTCAAAACTGGGCACTGGCATTACAAGTAGTCTAGCATACAGTTCTCTTCCACATAATGTGATAGGACAATTGTTACAAGCATCACTAACCGGAATGATTCCTCCACCGGTAATGATCTTATAACAATTCCTAAGGGGTTTAGTGCTTAAGCTATGCTTCATAAGAAATTCTACTGACATGAATGAATGTGAAGCTCCAGAGTCAAATAAAGTAATAGCTGGTATTGAATTTATAAGCACAGAACCTGTAATCACGTCTGCTGTGGCTTCGGCTTCTTCCAGAGTCATTGCATAAGCACGGCCTTGCTGCGGTGCACCCCTCTGTTGCTGCTGTTGGTGCTGAGCAAAGCGTTGCTGTTGAGTTGGAAGCGGGGGTGCTCTCTGTTGTGCTGCTGGGGGCCTGGCCTGGGCTGGGGCCTTGGGTCCAGCCGTGTGTCCTTGAGCAGCGGGACAGTCCCTCATTTGATGCTCTGCTGAGCCGCAGTAGAGGCAAGCACCTAGCCTCTTCCTGCAGACTCGCCAAGTGTGACCTGGTTTTTGGCAATAGCCACAAGGGGCAGCTTGTTGGTTCTGTCTTTGAACCTGTGGTGCTGGAGCTCGAGGGGGAGGACGCTGATTTTGCTGCGGGGCCCTCTGCTGTTGTTGCTGTTGAAAAGGGCGTTTGTTGGGTCCCGCATTTCCGGTATCTCTTTCTCGCTTCAGTTTGTGCCCCATGTCTCTCTCAACGCCTTGAGCCACGCTCAAGATCTCCTCATAGGTGCGAGCTCGGCTGGTGGTGACAGCAAGGCGGATATCCGGAGACAGCCCCTTCTTGAATCTTCGGGCTCTGTCCTCCGGGGTACGAACCATGTACTCCGCAAAGTGGCTTAACCTGCTAAATTCAGCAGTATATTCATCAACAGTCATGTTACCTTGTTCCAGTCTCTCGAATTGGCTTTCGAGAGCTTCCCGAGCCACTTCGGGATAAAATTTCTCCTTGAATAGCCTCTTGAAGTCCTCCCAGGTGACGTCGGGAGCAGATAGTTGGGGTTCATCTCTGAACCAGGTTCGAGCAATGTCGAACAGTTGCAAGCTGGCGGACTCCACTTTGAGGTCATCGGGAACCCGGGCAGTCTTCAGGAGTCTCTCGACATTCTCTATCCACTCATCAGCGTAGAGAATGCCCTCAGTTCCATAAAATTCCAGAGGCCTAAGGTTCTTGAAGTCTTTAGCACTTCCTGGCCTCTTGAGTGGCGACTCCTGGGACTTAATAGCTTCTGAGAGGCTGGTCCGCAGAAGTGCAGTCTGTTCCTTCTGGGATTCCACCAATCCCTGGAACACTCCAAGTAGTTGTGCCCCATCTAGAGTAACTGCCGGAACAGATGGAGGCGGTGGAAGTGCAAGAGTCTCGGGCACATTCTGTTCAGCTAGTTCTGATGTGCCTCCTACTGTGTTCCTGGTCTGGACCATTCTGAAAGATTAAGGGATAGGAGAATCAGAATAGAATACTTGGAAATCAAAGGCGATAGAAAAATTGAGCAGAAATGATATCAAGAATTGAAATAAGGACCCTATACTGTGAATGAGCTTTTCCTAGAATCCTCAATATTATTCCATACCCTGTCCTAGGGTATTACCCTATTTAAGGATAGGACCTGCATGGGCCACCATAAAAACATGTCACGACCCGCACCCGGAAGTTCGGGCACGAGTACGTGGGTACGTCCAGCCTACGCCGCAGAGTCGGCGGTAGTACGCTGTCTAGGTCAATCCATCTAAATTAAACTAACTCATTCACAATTAACATAGGCAAGATAATAATGAGAATGAAACTTAAGATTTGCAAACTGAATTAAATGTGACAGCAATTCAAGTGTTTAATACAGAAATTCCAAATGAAATCGGGGACAAACCCGATTAAATAAGATAGAAAACAAAATAAAAGATAGCTAAAACTAGCTACTCAGCAGCAGGGGTCTCCTGGGTGGGTTCTGGTTCTTCATAAGTATCATCTGTCCCCTCATAGGGACCATAATATGTAGGGGCAAGGTCCTCATCATCGCCTAAATCAACAGATCCAGTCAGGAAAGGAGCAAAGTACACAGTGCACAACAAGGTTAAACTAAATATTTATGACAATTAAGTATTGAGTATCAAGTTAAGGAATTTGCATAAAAGAATGTCAATATCTCAGAGTCACAACTATAACAGGAACATGAGAAAACAGAAGTAAATGAGCAGGAATGAAACTACAACAGACAGCAAGAAATATAACATAATCAGAAATTATCTGTATGAAACTTGTGTTTGTTTTTAGAATACTTAGTTGGCATGTAGGGGTTTATAAGGCTAATCGGGCCGTCATAGACGACTGTCAGTCAGGAGTAATCAAGTATCGGGCTGATGGTACATTCGCGTATCCACAGCTAGCAGTCAGGACCTAGGGAAGGGTAAACTACATGCCTTTCAGTACTCTCCCACCCGACATGATAACAAGACATGAACTAATATATTCAAGACATGAAAATCCAGCATTTCTGACACTAGGTGTAATCATCAAGGGTACTAGTAAAGCAGGAAAGTAATTATCACAATATAATTAGATTTAACTTGAAGTGCAGGTACTTGCCTGTTGTTTGGATCTGTTTAACTTGGCTCTTGGGGGAAATTTCCACAGATGAGTCCAAAAGCTGAAATAGACATTACCATCGTGCTCAGAAGATGTCAAATAGCTAAAAACGCCTGTCCTTGGGTCCAATTTGGAGACAAGGGCAAAAACGGCAGTTTCGGGTCAAAACGGGGTCCGCCGTTGGGCCCGCTTTGCACCGAGAAACGTGTCCGGGTCAAAGGTCTCCAAATTCACCAAACTTAGTGTCAACGGGTCAGGAATGCTGATACGAACCCAACGGAACTTCCAGATTTGGATTCCGATGAGCCGAACACAAAATCGTCCGTCGAGCGGGGCGAAACAGGGTCTGGTTTTCCTGTTTTTGGATCGCGGTGTGCGATCACCACAGGACGCGATGCCCCGAACAGTTTGTCCGGACACCGAGAGGGTCATACAGGCTTCACAACGCAATTTGCAGAATTGAAAAAGGAGCTACGAGGCGAAAGTTACACGCACCTGAAGGGGACCCGAAAACAGGGTCAAAATCGAGTCCGAGTCGTGTCGGACACTGTGTCCTGTGTCCGACACAGCACAGTGATTAGGGCTAGGGTTTGGTCGGGAAACGGCCGTGGACGGCGGAGGACGGCGGCTGGACGGTCGGCGAGGGCGGGGGACTGGTCGCCGGAGAGAGGCGCGGCGTCCACGGGGGCGGCGGCGGCGCTAGGCGGCCGGCAGCGGCGGCTGCGGCTGCTGCTGCTGCTGCTGGGTTGCTGACGGCGTCGGGGACGGCGGAGCGGGGCGCCGGAGGGGGAGGCGACGGTCGGCGGGGCACGGCGAGGAGGCTGCGGCCGGTGGCGGAGCTCGGGGAGCGGCGGGTTGCGGGTCTAGGGTTACGGCGAGGGAGTGGGGAAATACGGCCGGGGCTGCGGGGTTTAAATAGGGGCGTGAGGCGGTTGCGGCAGCCGGCGAAGGCGGGGGCGAGGGGGACGTGGGCCGCGGGGAGCGGCGCAGCGCGCGGGGGCCGGCGCTGCGCGCGGAGGGCGGCCGGAGGACGCGGGACGTGGGGGAGGGGACAGGGTCGTGCGGGCGGGTCGGGGACGCGGCGGGTTGCGGGTCGGGTCTGACCCGACCCGACCCGATAGGGCGGGGCTGGGCTAGCGGGCCGGGCTGCGGCCCAACGGGCCGCGGGCCGAAAAAAGAAAAGAAAAATAAAATAATAAATAGTAATAATAATAATAAAAATAATTATTTAATTTAATTAATTAATTAGAAAAATTGTTTTTAGGCATTTAAAAATAGTTCTGGGGCCCAGAAAAATCCAGAAAAATTACCCTAAGTCCAGTTTTCCATTTTACACCCAAAAATATTATTTTCATGACATTTTAATATTATTTATTGCTAATTTAAAATCATTTATTAATTGAAAACCTTGATTTTAATTACAGAAAATTCACAGAAAATTCCAGAAAATTGGGAAAAATCCAAGATTTAATATTTTGAAAATTCAGGGGGTTTACAATTGTTGTGCATATGGTAGTGAGTATGGGTAGATGCACTTGGGGGTGAGCACTGCTCGAGCAAGTACTGGACACTTGCTGTTAGTACAGTGACTGTGTATGTGTACTAGTTAGGTTCAGTGTGTGTGTGAGAGGCAGATACCTGTGTAAGTTGGTATCAGTTTAGAGTATCAGTATTGGGGACTTCACTACTGTGAAGTTGTGTCAGAGTTTTACTGTATGTAGACTGTGTGCATGAGTGTATTGAATTGGGTGAGTTATTTGTGCCTGTGTGAGAAGGAAGGGAGAGAGGGCAATAGTGTACTGTGTGTATATGACTGTGAACCAAAACCTGTGTGAGTGCAGTGAGGTCCCTATGTGTTGTGTAGTTGTGTGTGTCAGTTAGATAGTAGACTGTGTGTATCCTAGAAACTATCTGAGTGTAGGTGTGAAACTGAACAACTTCAGACTGTGTAAGCTGTGAGGGGTTCAGTTGATACCAGTGTCAGTATACATGTTTGAGCAGTGTGTGAGAGTGAATGTCAAGTGAGTTCAGTGAGGCAATACCTGTGTGTAGGTATTTAAGAGTCAGTATGTGACTGAGTAATAGAAATATATGTGTGTGTAGTGGTTGTGTTCAGTGAGTGAATTTAGGAGTTATGTATCAGTCCCATAGGGTTATGTCAGTGTGTCTAGTATCAGTAGGATTATAGGTTAATACATCAGTGTAAATACCTGCATTTGTGTGTTTAGAATATGTGTGTATCAGTGTAATCTGTGGGTGTGTGTATACTGTGTGTCAGTATTAGTAGTATATTGCATTAGTGATTAGTTAAGTTGGTACTAGTATGGCTAAGTAATGAATTGGTTAATACTAATTAAGGTGGAGTACTAGCAAGATAACTAATATAAGTTACTTATATACTAACTAGGCTCTAGGATATATTTATAACCTAGTACCTTGTAGATCCTTGACACTGAGGTTTGTATAGCTAAGTAAGGACTAGTTTAGATAGGTAGTGTACTATATACACTTCCATGATTTAAAACTGACTAGTGGACCTAGTATTGACCAGTAAACCTCATAAATGACCTAGAAACCTCGTATTTAATTTGTTAAACATGTTATTCTTTTGATTTAATATCTGACATTAATATTCCATAAATAGGTCATTGTGATCCCACTTTGGACATCGATCCTCATATTTTGCTCAGGACCACAGGCGAGTACATTCTCTGACAGTTTTCATTATTGATTATTTCTATAATGCAGTTGTATTACATACTTGATTCCGACACTATGGATACACGGGTTAGCACCCTAGATCCCCATCATGAGGAGTCGTGATTGGAATCCATCGTGCTAGCTGGGGGATGGGGAATTATTAGTAGATTATGTGATCATATTCAAACTTGCCATGCATCATAGCTCACCCCACTTCTCACGTTGGGTGCGGCCTGACCATCTTACATGCATCATAGCTGTTATATATGATTAACCTGACCACTACATGCATCATAGCTAACCATATGGTTAGCCTGACCTACAAGAATCATAGTTAATCATATATAACCAGCCTGATCAAGTCCCAAGCCGATCACATGATAAACTGATAATTCAAACACTTAGCTAGATGTCTATTTTATTCAGATTCACCTGTTCCAGCATTCACTACTTATTGTCTAGCATTCACTATTTATTGTTCATTGCTAGATGCTCTATTGCCTATTTCCATTTTCTCCAGTACTTTACATTTCCAGCATGTATTTTCTATCTTGTATTTCTTACACTATTTATAGATTTTGTCAATTTAATGAAACTGCTGTTAGTGCTTGTGCTTCGCTCCAATCCTGATTGGATAACATTTTTCAGAGGACCTGGAGAGCTTGTGCCCCACTCATTACGGCCCAGGATTAGAGGGTGATTTCACTCCAGAAACCCCAGAGGAGTTGCCTAGCCTAGAGGAGAATGTACCTGGAAATTCTTAGATTATTTTTCTGTATTTATTGTTCTAGACTGAGACTGAGTTGTATTTATTATTTGTGACTTTGTGAGGTCATCTAGACCCAGATTTGAGTTGGACTTATTGTGGTTGGTTTTTATTAGAACTCTTTTCTATTCTCATCGTGCTATTATTTCTTTTAGCTTGTGATTGAGTATATCATAGAATTGTGGATTGTTATCATTGTCCTCCGTGCGGAGTTGAGACTATTGACAGGATATATTATATTTGAGACCTAGACAGCGTTCTACCGCCGATACTGCGGCGTAGGCTGGATGTACCCACGACTCATGCCCAAATTCCGGGTGTGGGTCGTGACAACCACAAACAAGATGGCGACTCTGTTGGGAACATCTTTCTCTTGTGATGAGGAAGCAATTGCTCAACACGATGCGGTATCCGTGGAATCCATGAAGAAGATACTGGTCGTCCAATTCTACCAGTCAGCCTACAAAGACATGCTTTGAACCGGGGGTAGCTCTCACTCTCTCTCCGTCCAAGACAACAAGAAGCTGCGCAAGGTCTGGATGCCCAAGACATCCTCTACCATTCCTGTGGACTCTCCGATCTCTCCGACCTCTCCGACCAATCAGGTTGTAGCATTGTTCCCTCCGTGCCCTGCACGTAAAATTCAGTCTCCCGCTACGCGCGGTACAGACGAAACTTCGGGCAAAGCCTCAGCGCTGACCCAGAAGTATCCACTGCGCTCTACGCGTAGGAACCAGTCTTCCGCTACGAGCGGTACAGACAAAACTTCGGGCAAAGCCTCAGCGCTAACCCAGAAGTATCCACTGCGCTATACGCGTAGAAACTTGTCTCCTGCTACGCGCGGTACAGACCAAACTTCTGATGATGCCTCAGCGCCAAGTCGGAAGTACAAATCACGCTCCATGCGTAAGACGACCTCTGACCTCTACGGGGAACCAGATGAGCGTCGTGATTTCTGCAAGGGGAAGCAAGCAGCAGAGTACTCAACTCCTCGGCCGTTGCGCCAGCGAAGAAGCAATCTGCCTACCCTCCAGACTACGCAGGAAGCCGACGGCCGACTGGGGACCTCTTCAGCTTTACGCCAGTCTGAGCAAATCTCCAAATTACGCCAGACAAAGTTCCATGACGTAAAGCAAGCTCAGGCTGCAGGAAGGCACCCTCCCCCGAGATTGTCCGCCACCCAGATGGCCAAACTGTTGTACACAGGTGGCATAGGGAAAACCATGATGCCCAATCTCTGCATACCCACTGATGGGAACAGAAGGAACAAGCCATCGTCTTCTTCCTCTACTCCTCCTGACTTGCGCGCATATCTAATCCAGAAGCGTAAGGAAAGGGGACCTTCCAACATGTCTATTACGTCCCCTAGCGAGCAATGTTGTAATAGTCATAAAATTGTGATTAACTGCTGCTGTTCTAAAGCAAAATGGTTGGTTTACGACCGGTTGAGCTACTCTCAGTCTTTCCAGGAAGAAGAGCCCGCGCATGCATCCGTGAACATGGCTTCACACATGCCCAGAGGAGGGTCGAGCTTAAGACGTCATCCCTCTGGGCCTCCGAGCCGAAGGAGATTCGAAGACCTCCTCAGGAATACTGAAGCTGGGGTATTCCAAAACACCCGTGCAAGGTCACAGCAACCAGCTTCGTACTCATCGGATTCCGACGCCGGGGGTCGCCAATCTCCCAGATCATATGCTGAGAGTATAGAGTCAACTTATGCAGCGACCTATACTAATCCTTCGATGATGCCCAGGGAAATAGGAGTCTACGCCGTTGAAGATGAACGCGAGGAAACTTCGCCGTCAGGAAACGCGGAACAACGCATCACTGTGCTGGAGACATCTTTGAAACAAATGCAATCCATGATGGAGAACATGTACCAGATGATGTTAACTCAGCACACAGCTGCCATGGCTCAAACGTCGGTCCTGCCAACTCAGATACGTATGGGGGTGGACTTACCACCATCCAACCCGAGCCAAGAACCTGCTCTAGATCAAGAGTCAGCAGTTCCTCCGCTTCCTCACTCGGAAAATGTATTACCTCCCGTTGGAGTCACGATACAACCAACTCTGCGCTACATAGTAGTCCCGCTTCCAACTGAAAATCCGATGCAGGTAGTACGGGAGTTGAAAGCCCAGTTCGACGCCTTGAAGCATAAAGATCATCTCAAGAAACTGGGAATTAACCAGCCTTACCCGGCTATCTGGGAAGAAGTCCCTTTCCCCCCGAGGTACAAACCTCAGACTATGGCTCTCTTCGAGGGGAAAACATCACCAAGTCAGTACATGAACTATTTTAGTATGATGACGGTGTTGCTACAAGGGAACGATGCTCTCCTCACTCGGGTGTTCAAAGGCTGCCTCTCAGGAGTAGCCTATCAGTGGTACCGTAGCTTGGCGGACAACTGCATTACTTCCTTCGAAGACTTCAAAGCTTTATTCTTCACGCGATTCTACGAAGGCGAAATGGACATGTCTATGTCCTCTCTCATCGAAGTCAAGCAGAGGGAAAAGGAGGACGTTCGCACCTTCGTCGAACATTTTCGTCAGGCCACCTTACAGATGCCTCCAGGAGTTCCAGACTCTGCATTAGTAGACATTTGCAGGAAGAACCTCCTTCCTGTGGTCTCGGTTTTTACAGGACCATATCAGTTCCATGAGTAGCCCTCGTTCATCATCTCGGCAGTGGCCGCCGAAGACAACAGTCGCAAGGCGCACGACAATGGCATTATGATCTCCGCCTCCGATAAAGGCAAGAGGTTATCTCCCAGCAGCGACCATCCTCGCAGCTCCAAGGGAAAAGAAGCTCTGACGATCAATACGTCCAGACAAAAGACTGCGGCGACCACGCAGACGAGACCCGGGACTTCGAGGCCCGTCGAAGTCTACTCTTTTGACGACGACGATATCCCAAGTATATTCGAGTGTCTCGTCAAGAGCAGCAAAATCACCCTTCCGGAGCTAAGGCAGTGCCGCGGCATCAGCATCAGCAGCAGGCTGCAGCAAAGCGCGTGGGCGCAACAGCGCTGCGGCAGCATCGGCAGCGCGCCGCGGCAGCAGCTCGCTGCAGCGCGGCCTGCAGCAGCAGCAGCGCAGCAGGCTGCAGCAGAGCGTGCGGGCGCAGTAGTGCCGCGGCAGCAGCTCGCTGCAGCAATACAATACAAAAGAGCATGCAGCAGTAGCAGCGAAGCATGTAGCGAGGTTGATTGTGGATAGGTTAGTAGATATTAGATGGATAGCTAAGTAGATAGATTGCTAGATATAATAGATAGATAGACTAATAGATATATAGATAGGTATAAGATAGATAGATAGATAGATAGATATCTATAGATAGGTAAATAGATAAATAGATACATAGATAGTCGATAGATAGATCTATAGATAGTTAGATAAATAGATACATAGATAGATATAACTAAATAGATAGTTAGGTAGATAGTTAGATAGATAAATACTAGATAGTTAGATAGATAGTTAGATACCTAGATAGATGCATAAGATAGATAGATATATAGATAATAGATAGGTAAATTGATAGATAGACATATAGATAGATAGGTAATAGAAAGATAGATAGATATATAGTTATATAGCTAGCTAGATAGATAGATTCATAGATAGGTAGATAAATAGTTGGATAGTTAGATAGGTTGATAGATAGCTAGATATCACATAGATAGATAGCTAGATTAGATAGATAGATAGATACATAGGTATAGATACATATATATGTAAGGTATGTGTAAGGTATGTGTAAGGTAAGGTATATATGTAAGGTATGTGAGATATGTATGTAGATATATAGGTATATGCCTATACGTATTAGATATCTATATTTTAGCCTAGATTATAGCTAGATATATAGGTTTATGCATAGTTAGCTAGCTAGAGGGGTAGTCGGGTTGAGTTTAGAGTGGTATCTCAATACCTTGAGATACCGAGGTATCTCAATACCTTACGATAACCAAGGTATTGAGTTTCGAGCGGGGTATTTGAGCAATAACCTAGGAATAGTATTGGAGTGATTTTTATATGCTTATGTCTATATATTTACGTGTGCTAGCATAGGTTTTAGCTGGTATAGGCGGGGTATATAGCGTAGGTTGAGGTATCGGATACCGAGGGTATCCCGGTATCTCAAGGAGGCGAGTTTGTGAGTTTTCTAGCTTAATGACCTCGGTTTGACCTAGAATTTCAGGAGCACCCTAGTTTGACCTAGACTTGACCGTAGTTGACTCGGTTGACCGCCAAAGTCAACTTTTGACCTAGTTTTGACCCAGAGTTAACTTTTTGGACCTAGAGTTGACTTTTTGACCTAGATTTCACCGGTTTGACCCTTTTGACCTAGAACGACCCTAGAAGCCTATTTTTAGTTATTTTATATCTATTTAACTCATTAAACCCTGTTTAACCTTACTTTTCGTATTAGGTCCTTGCGACACCAGTTCGGATCGCCAGTTGCTCAAGATGTCAGGCGAGTACATTCTCTGATAGTTTTCATTATCTGATGATTATTATGATTCAGCTTCTAGTATAGTATCATATGATTATTCTGGCACAACACGGGACACTGACTGGTATTTCTGGATTTATTTACTTGCGACACATACATTTCATGTTTCTGGCCCCTATTCTGGAATTACTACTGGCATCACCTACAGGCATCACTCATGTTCAGGCTGGACTCATCTTGATTTACGTGTCGGGTCTTGGATTCACTTGTATTAGTCGGGGCGGGGAAATACTCGAGTAGACATGTAAACATTCCTATCTGGCATCATCAGGAATCACTCCCTCTGGTCTAATCTGGAATGATAGCAGCCGCGCACCCAGTGCACGGTGAGCCGTACTTACCCCTAGCCGTTTACATGTCGAAACAAGTATTTCAAAGACACCAAGTTCATTCTTTATAGTCTGGACTCTCATGCATTTCTTGACTTGTCTCACTTACATGTTTCTGGACTTGACTCACTACATGTATTTCATGCTAGACTCACTACACGTTCATGTGCACGGACTTGATCTTAGCTTAGATATCTTGTATCTTGCAGTTATTACTATCTTATTTCTGATATTCCTGCACCTTTACCTTTATGCACCAGTGATTTATATATTTCTTGTTTCATACTTGCTTCATTCTTCTTGCTACTTGCTATAACTGTTTTATAGTTTTTATCATTTAAATGGAACTGCTGTTAGAGATGTACTTGCTCCAGTCCTGACTGGACATATTTTTCAGAGTATCCGGAGGAGTGGTGTCCGACGTTTTATGGACCTGAGCCTGTCGATGGTGCAGACAGGGACCCTCTAGTTTAGTGGTAATTTTCTGGTTGGTAGCCGGGATCACTAGGACCTTGTTGTTGTTTTATTAGCTTTTAGCACCGGATTTGTCTCCGGTTTTGGTTTAAGACCTTGTTTGTATATTATTTTGGAATTTGTTGTATTATTATTTGATGTTGTGGTTGTTGTAGTAGTTGTTGTTGGTTAGACTTTATAGTTGTTAGACTTCCTTGATATCTTATCGTGCTTAGATTCGTGATTGAGTATATTGTGATTATCATTTGATATTGCTCCTCCGTTTGGAGTTGAGATCTTGACAGGTTTATATATTGATTGTGTGGTTGCCCTCCTTTTGGAGAGGTCATGGCCGATTTTTTGTGACTTATCTAGATAGTTGACCTAGACAGCGTTCTACCGCCGATGTTGCGGCGTAGGCTGGACGTACCCACGACTCATGCCCAATTTTTCGGGTGCGGGTCGTGACAACAAGATAGACGCATGTTAGTCAATATGCGGCAAAGAGCTCAGGCCGTATAGCACTCAGGCCGCATAACACTCAGGCCGCATAACACTCAGGCCGCATAGCACTCTTTGTCACGTCCCAGTCCCAAAATAAGTAGGACCAGGAATACGTAAGCATTCCAGCCGTATGTATATGTCAACTCCAATAAATGGATACCATAATACACACGTACGATGTAATATGAATGTTAACTCATATGTGGTATATATATTGTCACAATTCACAGGGTATAACTAGATCTCATCCAAAAAATCAAATAACCAATCAACTATATAACTGAATCAAGTATAAAATGCTTGATAAGAACAAGTAGTTGGTCGGAGATAAATCCACTACCAACTAGAATATAAGAGAAACCATATAAGTACATCTAATGAACAATGAGACTCGAAGAGAAGACCTCCTCGAAGAGAGATAAGTAGCAAGTCCTGATCCGTGCTCCTGCGAATAGTCAAGATCGTCTACACCTGGAAAGGGACCAGGTCCTTAGAGGGACGTAACAAGATACATAGAAGCATGCCACTTAAATACAGTAAAACATGCATAATAGGTAGAAAATATATAAGTACGCTATACAAGACAATCTATATGAATGCATAATGAGGACAACTTTTCGACGTATGGGCATGGGTAGGCTACTCTATCTAATCTCACAACTCACACACACGTCAGGGATATCTTCAGCCGTCATACCGCGAGGGTATCGACCATCGTGACACCATCAGTCAACATACTGTGAGGGTAGCGACCATCGGACACGACTACCATAGTGCGTGCTAGTTACTACGGTTTACTAGAGTGGTTATAGCCCATACGCCTACTGATTGTCCTCCCCTCCCATGATACAATGTGTCAAGTGTGTGTCAACATATATATAGTATATAATTATAACGGAAAGAAAACACACATGCAATGAATATATATAAAAATATAATAAGCATGCAAAGTACTATAAGCAATTTGGCAAGGTATCTTGCCTGGTCGGAAAAAGGATAAAGTTCCAACTCAAGGCGTCGTCCGATCTACCCGTCACATAAATTAAACAAGTTAGGTTACAAAAGTGGGTGAATAGTTTCTGTTATTTTAATCTATTTTAACTCTGAATAAAATAAAATAAAATAAAATAGTATTTTAATTTTATTATAATCTTATTTTATTGTTAAACCCTAATTTCGGTCCAAAGAAAGTCAACTTTACGAATTTGTAATCAGTGTCACACAAATCGAGGCAATCCGTTGACCAAAAAGTCAACCGACTTAAATCTAAGATTTGTGTATGAAATCCTATAAATTTTAGCGCTACATGAATGCTGGAATCTACGATTTCATAAAATCACAAGTCGATAAAGAATTATGGCCATAAGGGCGCATAGATAACAGTTTTCGGTAATTTTCTATTTACGTCTACGCTGCACAAATTTTACAGTAGATTGAAATTACATTTTAAATTCTAGAAATATTATTTTATTTAAGTCCATCACGTCAACTTTTTAAACTTTAAACGGTTCGTAATTCCAAATTCGGGATCTCCCGAAATATCAAAAATACGGAAACGCGTCTGATTTCGGACAACTGGCACTTTTAGAATTTTTTGGAAAAATAAGTTCATAATTATTAAAATAATTTATATAATCAGAAAACTAACCTTGATATAGTTCTAACAAAAAAAACTGGAGCGCGTTTGGAGTCCGGAGCTAGGAGATATCGTCTTTTTAAGTCGTCATAACTAATAGAAAATGAGGCTGAATTTATGACGAATTTCGACTGTTTTGGGACGAAAAAGAGGAGAATTTGGCGAAGAAAAATATGAAGAATGAGGTATTTATAATGGTGGACACTACTTAATTGAATAAGACTAGGATTGGCTAATTTGGATATGATTAGGATGAGTTTAAATAATGATAGGATATGCATGGAATTGCATTCCTAGTAGGCTCAGGATTTGAATTAATTTAAAATAGAGTTTACGTTTATCTCAATAATTTATAATCTTAAATAGAATTAAAGATAATAAAAATAATTTATATATAATCTTATTAATATCTATTAATACTAAATTAGCATATATCTAATATTAAGACTATATATATCGAAATAAATCCTAAGTAATTTCAAAAATCTAAATAAATTTCTTAAAATTCTAAATAAATTACAGAAAAATATAATTAAATATTTTAATCTAAAATAAATATTTGGTAGGAACAACATGCAAGTATGGTCTCATAGTAAATCATGAAAGTTTTAGAAATTTACGTTTTCTATGTTTTAATTACCAAAAAAAATTCTAGAAAAATCTCAAAAAATCTAAAATAGCCTAAAAATGATTCTAAATAAATATTTACATAAGTAAATAAACTAAGAAATTTATTTTCTAATTAACTAAGAGAATACTCTAAAGTAATTCAATATTTAAAATAATCTATAATAAATATAATAATATAAAATATACATAAAATACCTATTTTTGGTTAGGGGGTTTACAATCTACCCAACTTACAAATTTTTTTTCCTCGAAATTAAAAATAAGGAATGATTTGTTAAATCTTTCACATTTGTATCTAAGGCAAGTCAACCGCAATCTTCTCAAAATTTTAAATGACAAAATCTATTCAAATCCGTCACAATCTCTTCAAAATTAAAATAATAACTGTTTAAATCAAAATTTAACCTATCATAATTTCTTCTAGATTTTTAAATAATCAGCATCCAAATTTAATTCAAATCTATATGACATCTTGAAGATTTAAATAACCTACATCAAATTTTATATCACGATTTTCAACTATCATAATCTCCTATAGATTTTAAATAATTCTAATCAAATATTATTCCTATATTTCAACTTAAGAATTTTGTATTCTTCAAATTTTAAATTCAATTTCTATTATCAATATTTCAAATAGGTGATCCAACAATCAAAATTTAACTTTTAATTCAAATCATCAAATTATAAAATTTTAAATTCATTCCATCAATGTTCATGTTTAGAGTTCTATTTTTTTCTCAAGATTTAAATCGTTAATTCAATCTCCAGTATTCAAAATTTAAATTATGTGCTCAAATTATAAATATTTGGTCTGTAATATCAAAATTTTAAATTTTATTCTATAAGGCATTCTTATCTTTAAAGTTAAATTATCATAATCTAAATCATTCTTCTAAAAATTCTTAAAATTAAAATGACTTAAATATCTTAATCTAATCTTACTTGATTACAATCTAAATTTTTTTACCTTAAGTTGACAATGCAACTTCTACCCAAATCATTATTTATCGATCTATTACATAGGCTATACATTTAAGAAAAACTTCCTCAAATTATTTAATCGTGTTATTCAATCCATAAAATATCTCACATATTTTATGTCCTTAATTACAAAAGATAGTCACCAAGTAATGTGATTGGCCTATGGGGTATATCTAGTACTATCCGTATATCGAACTTATATTAAGCACGAGCGTTCGTCTTTCCGAAATAGAGGAAGACGAAAAACAATAATAAAGAATTCAAGGAGGAGGTGATAGAATACAAGTACGAGGTTCAAGGCGATTAAATAATTCAAAAAGAGAGTTGTAAGGGCAGTTGCGGATGAGATCCTATTTTGGTAAATTCCTATTCACATGCTCAAATCAGTACAGTTATGTAACCGATAAGATATGCTCAGACATGTCTAAAGGGCAAGTATATTCGTCTAACATGCTGAGTCAACTATATCTTAATCCACGTAAAGTAGTCATGCGAAGAGCGAACCAAATGCATTAAGGTTGATCAGACCGTTATACACTGATTCTGATTTTAGACAATATATTAGTAGGCGTCCCCAATAACACATATGTCATGAACAAGCTCGATAAAAGAATAAGCTTGCAAAACTAGGCTATAAAATAGCAGCATAAGCGGAGGTAGTCCAGAAAATATAAGTATGCTGGATTATGATGGAGGAAGGTACAAAATAATTTAATTTCATCAAGAAGACCGGTGTTGTGCCTCTACAGTTGCCATACTAACTTCTTGTCTAAGTCTAAAGTCAACCAAAATGGGGGTATGGGCCTCTAAGTTCTAAAGTCTGGGTAAACGCTATCTTCTTATGCAAGCCTATAGTTGGTGTCATTCAATTACACTTCATTAATGGGTCAAAAGGACTATGTGATACTAGGTTATCAGGCATACTACCAAACTTACAAGAATTTACTAATAGTGTTATTGAACAATAGAGTGTATATACCTAGTACAAGTCATCTTTCTAACCCCTATCAAGCATGAAAGAAAAGATAAGATTGACGTCGTGAAAGGATCAAGCAAGATGTAATGCAAGCAATCAAATAAGAATATGAAATGAAATCAAGGGAGGTGATTAAATAAGTGGATGAGATCCTATACTCTAATCCTATGCGCAGGCTTGCTCGGTACAGTAATGTAACCGAGATAATATGCTCTCGACCTGCATGGGCCACTACTAAAATATGTCATGCCCCAGTCCCAAAATATGTAGGACCAGGAATACGTAAACATGCCAGCCGTATGTATATGGCAACTTCAATATATGGATACCATAATACACACGTACGCTGTAATATGAATGTTAACTCATATGTGGTATATATATTGTCACAAGTCATAGGGTATAACTAGATCTCATCCACAGAATTAAATAACTAATCAACTATATAACTGAATCAAGTATAAAATGCTTGATAAGAACAAGTAGTTGGACGGAGACAAATCTACTACCAACTAGAATATAAGAGAAACCACATAAGTACATCTAATAAACAATGAGACTCGAAGAGAAGACCTCCTCGAAGAGAGATAAGTAGCAAGTCCTGATCCGTGCTCCTGCGAATAGTCAAGATCGTCTACACCTGGAAAGGGACCAGGTCCTCAGAGGGACGTAACAAGATACATAGAAGCATGATAATTGAATACAGTAAAACATGCATAATAGGTAAAAAATATATAAGTATGCTGTACAAGATAATCTATATGAATGCATAATGAGGATAACTTTTTGACATAGGCTATTCTATCTAATCTCATAACTCACACACACGTCAGGTCAGCCGACATACCGCGAGGGTAGCGACCATCGGACATGACTACCATAGTGCGTGCTAGTTACTACGGTTTACCAGGGTGGTTATAGCCCATACGCCTACTGATTGTCCTCCCCTCCCATGATACTATGTGTCAAGTATGTGTCAACGTATATATAGTATATAATTATGACGGAAAGAAAACACACATGCAATGAATATATAAAAATATAATAAGCATGCAAAGTACTATAGGCAATTTGGCAAGTATCTGGCCTGGTCTGAAAAAGGATGAAGTCCCAACTCAAGGCGTCGTCCGATCTACCCGTCACATAAATTAAACAAGTTAGGTTACAAAAGTGGGTAAATAGTTTCCACCAATTTAGTCTATTTTAACTCTGAATAAAATAACATAAAATAGTATTTTAATCTTATTATAATCTTATTTTATTGTTAAACCCTAATTTCGGTCCAAAAAAAGTCAACTTTATGGATTTGTGATCCGTGACACGCAAATCGAGGCAATCCATTGACCAAAAAGTCAACCAACTCAAATTCGAGATTTGTGTGTGAAATACTATAGATTTTAGCGCTACATGAATGCCGAAATCTATGATTTCATAAAATCACAAGTTGGTACAGAATTATGGCCACAAGGGCACATAGATAACAGTTTTTGGTAATTTTCTATTTACGTCTACGTTGCACAAATTTTACAGTAGATTAAAATTACATTTTAAATTCTGGAAATATTTTATGTAAGTCCATCATGTCAACTTTCCGAAACTTCAAACGGTTCGTAGTTCCGAATTCGGGATCTCCCAAAATCTCGAAAATACGAAAATGTGTCTGATTTCGGACAGCTGGCACTTTTAGAATTTTCTGGAAAAATAAGTTCATAAATTATTAAAATAATTTATATAATCAGAAAACTAACCTTGATATAGTTCTAACAAAAAAATTGGAGCGCGTTTGGAGTCCGGAGCTAGGAGATATCGTCTTTTTAAGTCGTCATAACTTCTAGAAAATGAGGCTGAATTTATGACGAATTTCGACTGTTTTTGGACGAAAAAGAGGGAAATTTGGAGAGAAAAAAAATGAAGGATAAGGTATTTATAATGGTGGACACTACTTAATTGAATACGACTAGGATTGGCTAATTTGGATATGATTAGGATGAGTTTAAATAAGGATAGGATATGCATAAAATTGTATTCCTAGTAGGCTCAGGATTTGAATTAATTTAAAATAGAGTTTGCATTTATCTCAATAATTTATAATTTTAAATAGAATTAAAGATAATACAAATAATATATATATAATCTTATTAATATCTATTAACACTAAATTAGCATATATCTAATATTAAGACTATATATATCGAAATAAATCCTAAATAATTTCAAAAATCTAAATAAATTTCTTAAAATTCTAAATAAATTACAAAAAAATATAATTAAATATTTTAACCTAAAATAAATATTTAGTAGGAACAACATGCAAGTATGGTCTCATAGTAAATCATGAAAGTTCTAGAAATTTACGTTTTCTATGTTTTAATTACCTAAAAAAAACTCTAGAAAAATCTCCAAAAATCTAAAATAGCCTAAAAATGATTCTAAATAAATATTTACATAAGTAAATAAACTAAGAAAATTATTTTCTAATTAACTAAGAGAATACTCTAAAGAAATTCAATATTTAAAATAATCTATAATAAATATAATAATATAAAATACACACAAAATTCCTATTTTTGGTGAGGGGGTTTACACTCTCCAAGCCGCATAACTCGCTGGCCGCTTGAAGACTTCGTCTTCTCCAATCAGCAGGTTCGGCTATGGCGGAAGCTCCATAAACCAAAAAATATTTGACCATAAAATCCTCATTTTAAGTCCAAATTAAGTGAACCAAAAGCCAAAATGCTCGAAATAAAGTGCTCCATCTACCCCAAAAACTAATTTTTCTAAAATATCTTGTTTTAGTATATCAAAACCACGAAAAACACATGGAACCCAGAAAACTCTAACTTCAAATGTAGATCTACTCAAAACTACCCATCAAAATAGAAAACTCCAAGTAATAAAAGTGCTTAGAAGCACATAATAAAGGTAATAAACCAATAATATGGAGGGTTTCTCCATTTCTCATGCAAGGTGTACTTTCCTGA
This sequence comes from Iris macrosiphon, assembly GCA_036927795.1. NCBI lineage: Eukaryota > Viridiplantae > Streptophyta > Magnoliopsida > Asparagales > Iridaceae > Iris > Iris macrosiphon. The sequence continues at coordinate 111,367,748 of JAYESA010000006.1, read as the reverse complement.
GACTTGGAGGGAGAAAATACAAGAGAGAGAAATAAAATGAAGTAATGAAGAGAGAGAATGAGAGGTTGGCTTATATGGTAGGGTTGAGGGTTGAACTAAGGGTTCTCATGACTTAAACCAACCCAAAAAATGAACCATGAACCAGGTTAAACCAAAGAATGGGTCTAGTCTCCATGCACATGCAACCATGCTAAAAATAAAAATACATTCCAAATACGTATATCTGGAACGGGGAGTGACACTCGCGGTGGTATTGGTACTGGAGGGGGTGCCAAAAAATGAGGTCGTTCGTAATATATCCTTCGTGTGTCGTTTGTAGGGGCAGAAACTCAGCGGTCCCAATAGCTGGTCTGACGTCGACTTGGATCAATTTTTTCGTAGGGTCAACAAAACTGATAAGATTGACGAGGTAGTGATTTTAAGGTCCCTCTCCGTGTACAAGCTCGGCAACCCCGCCTTCTCCTTTGCTTGCTCCAGGCCAGTGCATTTTGTTTTTGTTAGTTTATAATTTTTTTTAAAAATTCTACATGATTTTTTTTGGGTTTCTAATAGTTTTTTTTTTTTACAAAAACTTATGTTTACTTTGTTCATTTTTATGGAGCCTATGCATAAGTTATGAATTTAGATTTTTTTGCTGTTTTTAAAACAGTGACAAAATCTAAGGATCCTGCACATTCCGATGAGCTTTATGAGTAATAAAATGGTAGAGAAACACGTGGAGTCCCTCCCGGTGCTGGAAGTACTCGACGTTAGCCATTGTCTTAATATGTTGTCTAAGGGTATCGAACTTCTCGGCAAGCGCTGCGAGCGTCTTGTCCACCTGGGCAGGAACATGTGTCATGCCCCGATCTCCAAAAGGGTCGGTCATCCACGCTAGACGTGAATCACCACGCCAGGGATCCCTCAGGACGATCATTTCCATCAGGATGTGCTGCTGCACGAGCACAAGTTGCGCCCGCGCAAGGCCAAGTTCCGAACAGGCGGTGAAATCACTAAGCTACAGAGTCGCACATATAGTCTCTAATGCAGTAAAAATTTAAATGACACGAGTAAACGGCCGTTCGATAACTAGTTCATACACTCGTCATAGCAGAAGCATAGTATAAACCCAAGTATGATACAAAATAAGCTCTTTATTGATAGTCAAGAAATACTACAAGCGAGGCTAGGCCGAGATTACAAGTCATTCAAGCTCTCTCTCTCAAAAAAAAATAAAAGAGTGCCAAGTGCCTTAGAAATATGGAATGATACATAGGCAATATTCTAATACATTATGTCCTGTATATGTGCTTCGGCTATGGACACAATACTCCAAGGCTCTAGAGCGAACTCCATGCCTTAGTGCACATAAGGGGATATTTTATACCGAACGAGGTTCATCCGTACCCTGCAAGCAACATTGTGGGTTATCATTACATTGAATGCACTAGTGGGGAGGCTTCTCGTCGCTCAACAAATCCAAACATGTTCATTTAGTTACGTGTACAGTACTTTTATGTTACTTTCTAGTCTTGCCTTAGGATCAATTTTATGGCATAAGATATGAACCTAACTCGTGTGGCAGTGCATCGCACAATATAAGAGTAACACGACGAAAGTTACCATTCGTCCTTCCCTATCCAAAGATAAAACCAAGTTAACCAGCATATAATTTATGAAACAAAATAAAATAGTGCACAAATAAATCTTATTGTTACGAACGAGTTCTTGCCTCAAATGTGTTACGCTTGCACTAAATAATCTATTATGCATCCATATCTCTAAGTACAAAGTAGCGTGCATTAAATTCTCTTATCGCAAGTATTAAATATTTTACTCAGATTTACTCAGATATGTTCAAATGTACAGGTTACTCATTTCAATGAAAATGAACTCGCACGAGAATTGTTGCAATCGAGCCAAACTTAGTCTATATGAATAAAAGGTCACTGGTATAGCCATAAAGGACGAGTTTTAGCCTCTAGAAGGATGGCTGCAACATTGTTATCATGGAGTCGTCTACACCATCACGCCCAAAATGAACGGTTATCAAAAAATTTTTGTCCAGATCGGATCGGCCATGATGCCCCGACGTACCATCGGTAGGAACCACAAAAATACCCTGTGCATAGGTTGTCCGTGACCAAACAAACTTTGTTTTCCAAATCATATATCACAAAGTTGTTCAAATCCTTATCTATGTTCATAAACTCAAATTTTATTCCAAGTTCACACAATATTCACAAACACAAATATTTATTCATGTCCACAAATAGATTGGCTCCCAGAGCCGCCTGATCTAGTCTTGAACTAATGTTGCTCCCCGAGTTGTCTGATCGTAACTATTACTTAACTTGTCGTGCTACAGTCTCCTAGTTCGGAAATTGCCTTGGTGACCTAACCGTCCCAAATACTTTCATGTTCAGACTTGCACGAAACGACTATTTGATAGTCTTTCGGCCAAACAAAGTGAATCATGTTCCGTGTCGTATTCCAGGTCGTGGCAAGAATCTACGAGACAAGCATTGAAATAAAGTATGTTCTACGTGACCAACATAGCAAATATGTGAAGCATCACAGTACAAGGAACATGTAAAATATCTACTTGAAACATAAGCCTTTACATTAGTGTGAGTCTACAAGGTTAGTGCGAGGATTGAAATCGTGCAGAGGCATATAGAGCGGCGCATAAAAAAATCTATCAAGTTACTTCTTTTTCATGTTCTAGACAAGTAATACAAGATGAGATTATTCCCTTAACTAGGTGCATTGTATTCTTTATTAGCATGCAAGGGGTGATTCGCCTAGCGACTAGCATGTATCGTCCATGTTTTATGAGTGCAGGCTAAGAAAAGACAGGTTTATCGTAGCCACCCACCTTAGCGATGATTCGTCTCGGCCGAGCGATACTCCGAGCGCACGTTTGAAAGTCTAAGCCTGAACTCCTGACGGACCAAATCTGAATTTTTTTGCATCAAGCGAGTCATCTCACTGAGCAAGGCGGGATGGGTCATCGCATTGACGTGGAGCGGTCGTTACTTTATACACCACTCAGAACAAGACTCGTCCTCAAGACTTTCTGAGCACAAACCATTCTAACGCACATTATCGAATCTAACTCAATAATGTTACTCCATATCACTTAGACTCGTTCGAATAAAACTTTATTTTTGTCGTTCCTCATTCTGTGTTGCATGCATGATGGGTCTGTTTCATTGAATTACTGTATCACTCAATCCAAGCTAACTATATCCACTCTATTGTCATGTTCTCTGACTCAGTCTCTATTATGCCTTAGCGCAAGACAATATCGCTTAACGCGGGGTACGTTATAATCTATTATGTGCGATGATATTAGGCTGAGGCTATCTTACCCAAATCGTCATACTCTTTCAAGCGCATCTAACTATATTTACTTGGAATTGTATTCGAGTTTATCACATCACTGAACCTGGATCATACACATATTCCAAGTATCCCCAAAATATATGTATTTTAACCAAAGCTTAGCGATAGCGGAGTCTTTGCACTCGAGTTTAGCAGTCTGGATCATGCACACATTCAAGGCGTCCCTTAAATATATGCATTCAACCAAACTTAGCGATAGCAAAGTCGAATAAGCTACTTGCAAAAATCTTAAGTATTCTCGTATTTACGAATCACAATGATACCTTAAGCAGAGTCAACCAAAATAGAAGTTATTTTTAATCTAACTCAAAATCAACTTGCACTCCATCAGGCATGATCTATTCTATCTACCGACTAGTATCCAAGTTCTACCGTCCATTCCGTTCTTGTCAAACACCAACATTCTAGCAAGATATGTCATACATAACACACACTTATTATTCCAAGCATAACTCTAATTGGTTGTCCCAATTCTATGGTTTGCCCAAGCAATACTCTAAAGTCGGTCACACCAATTCTTTCACTCAGCATAGGGTCATATGCCTAACCGCTAGGTCAGCTCACAAGGTCATAGGTACATTACAAGTTCACGATTCTCATCATATAATTCATTGCACGATACTCGTACCAATTCCTAAGGTCAAACCATTGTTCATTCGTACGGGATATTCTACCCAAACTTGTTTCACTCAGATTTCTAAACATCGAGCAGTGATCATCCTAACCACATCAACATATTCGTTTACAGAAGGTTTGAGTCCGTGTCATCAAAGCCGTCATACGGTTAGTTTATTCGACCGAATCCTTAATATATCCATGTCGTACGTCAAGACTAGCAATTTGCATAGTCTAACTCCAAAAGTACATAATAGAATCTACCTATCCATTCTTTTCTAAGTCTAGACCACCAAGTCACGATTCAATTATAAATCTTCGATCTCAATCATAAATTTAAGTCATCCAACATAATTCACGTATCCGTTCATGAAATGTGTCTTACATCACGTTCTAGACTAAGTCATCCACAAAATACTTTCAATTCACTTGTATCTTGAACCTCGTCTTATCATGTCAAACTACAAGTAAAAATAATCCTTCAATTGTCCTGCTCTGATCTCCTGCAAGTTCGATCATCCAGGCTGGATGTGAGATCACCACGCCAATGCTCCCACGGGATAATTATCCTAATCCCAGCGTGACGCATATACGAGTATGGAGTTGTGCTCGCACAAGACAAGAACGTCAAATGTTACGATTATCATTGAAATGACCAAGATACCTTATCGTTATACTTTATTTTATCCAAGTTATATATTAATCCATCAAGTCATACTCATATAATAAATGTTCATGCCATGATCATAATTCGTCTAGCCAGATTGTCAAACTTTAATGTTACCATTTGATCAATATGGAGTCTACCTCTAGCATTCTTCAACAACTAAGTTCCAATCCTTTATATAAAGTCTATTTACCTTTATTATGTTCTATTTCATCGAGTTTGTTAGCATAATCATCGAACATGTTAGGCCCTGTCCCGCAGGATAATCGTTCTCATAAGGGCCTGATGTCGAGTGCTATCTTTCGATCTAGATTCAGGATTGTTCCTCCAAATTCAAGACCAAATCCATTATCGACTACCTCAAATATCGAACCACAATTTTCTAATTTATATTAATTTGTGCTATCTTTCAACTATCGATATCATATCAAGTCGTATAAATTCGAAACCATAAAATTGATACTAAATTCTCTGAGTCATTCTATATTGTTTGATCCAAATTTAATATGCGCACTATCCTTCGTTCGTGCTATCATTCCAATCGTGCTAACTTCGATCGTATCCTCCAGTATTCTATTTTCAATCAAGTTCAATCTATTTGATTCAATTCAAAATTGTTCATACGATACACTAAGTTTTTTTGACCAAGATGTTGATTATATTACTCTGAATCCCTATATGATACGCCTTATCTCCTGTTTTGACACATTCACAACCGTTTGAACCAATTCTTGTACGATACCTTTCAAATTTGTTACTAGCTAGGCATTACTTATACTAAGGCTTTGCACAATCATGTCGTTTATTATCCCAAAATCCTCGATTTGCTCGAATATTTCTAAGACGATCAATACACCACTTAGGGTTCGAGCTATACTCTATGAATCTTTAAATCTCACTCTATCCTCAGATCGCTTGTTCGTTCCTGAGCTATGGCATACACCATAAAGGAATCGAGTCATCCAAATAGATTCATAATCGTTTTTGTACCTATCGCTCGCACATCACCCAGTTTGTTCCTTACAACTCATGCGCGATCCTTATGCGTTGTCACGATAAATCCTAGTCTCGTATATACCTCTATTGATAGTGAACCACGTAAACTATATTTGATTCGTAACTTATCGACATAGATAACTGTTCAAACTATTCCTCAAAATCCAAGCACAATATACTATATTCGCCTTAGTGATAGTCTGATAACATTTTCATCGATAGCCATTCTAAGTCTGATTTACACTTATCCGAACGATACTCAAATCTTGCTCGCACACTCGCTCGCACTAAAGGGTCTTGGCATGCGATACTTAACATAACTTAGTTGAAAGGCTGTGTGCATAGCTATCCCGTTCGAATAATATTCTAATCTCACATACTAACTTAATAATATTAGCATAGGGTCATTCTGGTTCGCACGTAACTTGCAAATACTAGCACATGTCTATTTCCATAAAGTCTGACATAGGTTGGCATAAAGGCCTTCGTATAACTATCCCATACTAGAACAGGTCAAGCAATCATATCATTCGCATGGATATTTTCAAAAATATTTAGACCCATTGTGTGGAACATCCCAATGGAACAACGAGAGAGAGTGTATATACATAACCCATGAATGAGATTTCAAAACTGAGAGAATCCATAAGAAGTCCAAGGATGTAAAGTCATGCTCTGATACCAATATATCATGTCCCAATCTCCCGTAGGATCGGTCGTCTCCGCTAGACGTGAATTATCGCGCCAGCGCTCCAGTAGGACAATCGTTCCCATCAGGACGTAATACCGTGTGAGCAAAAGATGTGCCTGCACAATGCCAAGGTTCGAACAAGTGATGAAATGACTAAGCCACAGAGTCACAAAGATAGTCTCCAATACAGGAGAAATTTGAACGATACGAGTAAACGACCGTTCAATAACTAGTTTATAGAGTCGTCATAGCAGAAGCGTAGTATAAACACAAGTAGGATACAAAAACAAGATCTTTATTGATAGTCAAAAAATATTACAAGCGACGCTAGGCCGAGATTACAAGTCGCTCAAGCTCTCTCTTTCTCTCAACAATAAAAGAGTACCAAGCGACTTATAACTGTGGAATGATACATAGGCGATGTTCCAATACATAATGTCATATATATGTTTTTCATCTCCGGACGCAATGTTCCAAGGCTCCAGAGCAAACTCTATGCCTTAGCGTGCACAAGGGGATACTCCGCACTGAACGAGGTTCTTCCGTACCCTACAAACAACCTGGTGGGTTTTCTGTATATTGAATGCACTGGTGGGGAGGCTTCTTGCCCGCTCAAAAAATCCAAAAACATTCATTTAGTTATTTGCATGGTACTTTTATGTTGTCTTTCTAGTCTTGCCTTAGGATCAGTTTCATGGCATAAGATATGAATCTAACTCATGTGGTAGTGATCCGTGCGATATAAGAGTAACACGGCAAAACTTACCAACTTACCATTCGTCCTTTCTTGTCCAAAGATAAAACCAAGTTAACCAGCATATAATATATGAAACTAAATGAAATAGTGCACAAACAAAACTTAGTGTACGAACGAGTTTTTGCCTCAAATGTGTTACGCCTGCACTAAATAACGTATTGTGCATCCATATCTCTAAGTACAAAGTGGCGTACATTAAATTCTCTCATCACAAGTATTAAATATTCTACTCAGATTTACTCACATGTGTTCAAACGTACATGCTACTCATTTTAATACAAATGAACTCGCACGCGGATTGTCGCAATCGAGGCAAACTTAGTCTATATGAACAAAAGGTCACTAGCATAGCCATAAAGGACGAGTTATAGCCTCTGGATGGATGACTGTAACGTTGGTATCGTGGATCCGTCTTCACCATTATGCCCAAAATGAACGGCTATTAAAATTGTTTCGTCCCGATCGGATCAACCCTGGTGCCCCGGCGTACCGTCTGCATGAACCACAAAAATACCTTGTGCACAGGTTATTCATGACCAAACGAACTTAGTCTTCCAAATCACATATCACAAACTTGTTTAAATTCTTATCCATGTTCATAAACTCAAATCTTATTCCAAGTTCACACAATATTCACAAACACAAATCTTTATCTATGTCCACAAACACATTGGCTCCCAAAGTCGCATGATCTGGTCCTGAACGTGTGTTGCTCCCCGATCTGGCCGATCATAACTCTTACTTAACTTATCGTGTTGTAGTCCCCTAGTTCGAGAACAACCTTGCTGACCTAATGGTCCAGAATACTTTCATGTTCAAACTTGCAAAAAATGACTATTTGATAGTATTTTGGCCAAACAAAGCGAATCATGTTCCGTATCGTATTCCAGGCCGTGGCACGAATCTACTAGACAAGGATTAAAATAAAGTATGTTCTACGTGACCAGCATAGCAAATATGTGAAGCATCACAGTACAAGGAACATACAGAAAATCTACATAAAACATAAGCCTTTACACTAGTGCTAGTCTACATGGTTACTACGAGGATTGAAACCGTGTAAGAGCGGCATATAAGAAAATCTATAAAGTTACTTATTTTCCATGTTCTAGACAAGTAATACAAAATAGGATTATTCCCTTAGATAGGTGCATTGTATTCTTTATTAGCATGCAAGGGGTGATTCACCTAGAGACTAGCATGTATCTTCCATATTTTATGAGTGCGGGCTAAGCAAAGGCAGGTTCATAGTAGCCACCCACCTTAGCGATGATTCACCTCGGCTGAGAGATACTCTAAGTACGCCTTTGAAAGTCTAAGTCTGAATACCTGAAGGGCCAAGTCTGAATTTCTTTGCATCAAGCAAGTCATCTCACTGAGCAAGACGGGATCGGTCGTCGCACTTGTGCCATTTGAATTGGCTCTCCTCATTAACGCGGAGAGGGTCATTACAACATGCCCCCACTAGATTTCATGTTCATGAACAGATTAAGGAAGGTCAACGTCGAAGAGTCCTAGGCCATTGCAGTGTCAACTTTGATGCCGAGTCTCGAGCACCTCGAGCTCAAGTTTGATATGTTCGACGACCACGGGCTGCGAGCTATCATCGATAACTGTCAGGCTCTCGCGTGCTTGACATACGCGGGTGCATGAAAGTTAAGCTCAAAGAGGACCTCAAATACGCGCATGGTTTATTCGAGTCATTTACGGATCCCTGGGAGTATCAAAACAAATAGGTGGGTGAGAACCACTGGGAGGATCATAATTCACCTATAGTTGGGAAGCCCTAGTTGGATTATAATCTATTTAATTATTCTTCTTTTGCACATGTTTCAAAAAAAGCAAAAATATGATTTGCCATCATCCAAATGTTCTTCGTGGCATAATAAAGATTTTTGCTGCAATCGTGCATTTCTTGGTTGGATCAGACTATAATTTTGTATGGGAGATTTTTTGCACCTTATTGTATTTTCTAGATAGAGTCTAATTGTAAACACCCTGATTTTCAGAATAAATTTTTATATAATTTTTCAGGATTTTTCGGTATTTTTCTGGATGAAGAACCAAGGTAATTGCGATCAAAGGATTTTTAAATGCAGTTTATTGGTATTAAAATATTATAGAAATAATATTTTATGGTGTAAAATGGAAAACCGGACATGTGGTATTTTTTGGCGAATTTATTGGACTCCGGAGTAGCGTTTTAAGCCTTAAAAACTATTGGTAGTGTAAACCGAACCAAGCCTAGCTGAACCAAACCAAACTTGAACCAACCCAGACCAAACCCACCGTAGCGGGTCGGATCCGGGTCAGACCCGACCCACTGAAAACCCGACCCGTTTTCAAACCCTAGACCCGCCGGATATACTGTAGCACAGTATAAAAACCGTGCCTCGGCGTTCGTGTAGCCGCCGCCAACCCATCTCCTCTCTCCCTCTTCTCCGCCGCGTCCCTCTGATCCGCCGCGCCATGAGACGCTGCCACCTACTCCTCCCCCCTCTATTCCCAGCAACTCCCCGCTGCCACCTGCCTCGAACTCCCGCTGATACCGGCCGACTTCCCCCAACTCGAGCACCGCCGCCCCTCGACTCCTCGTCTCGCCTCGACAGCTTCCAGACTTCCCCGTCTCTGCCAGGCCAGTCGACCCAGCCGACGATGACCCCGACCGGCTGTGCGCAGCCCCGACCACGGCAGCATCCACCGCTCGAGACCCGCAGCGCCCGAACGACGTCGAGCCTCCGCCAGCGGCTGAACCCACTCCGACCAGATTGTGCGGAGCCGCTGCCCTAGCCCGACCTCGAGCCCGACCCCCTCCGGAGAAGCCCCCTCTGCTGTCTCGATCAGAGCCCTAGCTCGGACTCACGGCAGACACGAGGACACGTCCAGGACACGAAGTTGACCCTCGGACACGTGAAAGTCAGCATTCACGGAGCCCTGTTCAGGTACCGATTTCTCTCAACTCGCAGCTCCGTTTTAGTTTCCGTCAGTTGCTACGCGTAGACTGTATAACCCTCTCGGTGCCCGTGCAACCCGCTCAGTGCATCGCGTCCTGTGGTGATCGCAAACCGCGATCTAAAAACAGGAAAAATAACGCCCTATTTTATCCCGGAACTTAGTGCGCCCCGCCAAACGGGACGACTTGGTCGCACGCGGTCTTTACCGAAATGTGCGCATCGTTGATACGGTCGTGTGGGATTTCGCAGAAGTCGATTCGGATGTGCATGCACACCGGAATCAACGCGTATCCGCCGACGACACCCCGTATCCGTCCTTTCTGGAAGATGCTATAACTTTGTGTACATACGTCAGATCGAGACGAAACTTGCGCCATCGTACTCGTAGCAATACGCTGGTCCTGTGACCCAAGTTTGGTTTGATTCTGAGAACGTTGACAAAATTGCGTATCGTGGGGCCCACCGGCTCCACTTGACGGGCAATTTTGAGACCGGCTCATCGGAATCCAATTCTGGAAGTTTCGTTGGGTTCGTATCATCGTTCCTGACTTGTAGACACTAAGTTTGAAGATTTGGAGAACTTTGACCCTGGCACGCTTTTCGGTGCAAAGTGGCCCACATGTGGACCACGCTTTGGCCCAAAAATGACCTTTTTGCCCTTGTGTCCAAATTGGACGTAAGGACAGGCATTTCTAGCTATTTGATATCTTCTGAGTCTGTTGGTGATGTTTATAACAGCTTTTGGAGGAGTACCCACCGGATCCACTGATACAGGGATAGCTTTTTGTATTCAAACACCAGGCAAGTGTACCTTGCCAAACTCTGCAGTATTGTTATATATTTTCATTGCTTCATTATATTTGCTGTGCATGCTTAACCTAGGACCGTGTGACGTACTTAGCGTCCGATTATCAGTCGGGTGCCAACATCGTACGCGGTATTGTGTATTGTCATCTAGAGATGGACATTCGTGACACTTATCCTCTCGTACTTGTCTTATCAAGTACACTATGACCCAGGACACTTGACACCATTCATGAGACGGGATCTTTCCGAGATATTTGGGGTGATTCTGCATAGGATACAGGACTTGACAGAGATACTATATTCTTAGATACATTATGACTTGTGCATTAGTTATGATCCCGCTGACATGGACATGAGACGTTATGGTCATGATATGCATGGTTACATTGGGAGGGGAGAGACACACAGACTACAGGCTGATCATATATATACACCCCTACTATTGTGAGGCACAAGACTCTGAAGCCCGAGCTTGGCCCATTACTCATTATTACTGCTGCTACCGGCTCCCCGACACAGAGCTTGTAGTGGCTTTAGCCTGAGTTCTAGTGCTGCTCTCATCTTGCATATCACTTAGCTGGTTATTTAGTATTCCCTTATTGTTCCATCTATTGCTGGAGAGACCCACAGACTACAGGTTGATTATGTTATGCCAGCTACTCAGTCTCCCGCTGAGCTAGACCACCTTATGATACCACTACTACCGGCTCCCCTACACAGAGCTTGTAGTTGTTTCAACCTGAGTACTATTTATGTTCTCTCTTACATTTCACACAGATGTTTACATACTTGCCCTATTTATTCTATTTATTTTCTGCACTACATTTATTTTGGCTTGAGCTTTCTTGTACCTTGCTATGTCCCCTGAGGACCTGGATCCAGATTATGTCCCCAGGATTTGAGGACGAGATCTATCCCGAGGTATACGGGACTGCAGCAGGAGCTGATCCAGGAGCTGTACCGCCTACCGAGGACGAGGTGTTAGCCGAAGACTTTTCCTGAGCATCCAAGTTTTATGCTCAGCATTTATTATTTCAGTCATTTACTTTCTGGTTTGTTGAACCACTGTACTAGATATTTATCGGGTTGTTCCCCGAAGTACTTTGTTGAGACTAGCTGATGATTTACATTTCTTATATTCTGTGGATTATATTTTATATCTTGTGTGGATGAGATTAGTTATGCCATAATTGTCGTAGACTTTGTTTTTTATAGCTTAAGTATGCCCTATGGATCCATTAAATTGGATTGTCCATCGGTGCGTGCTGCTGGCCATTGCCACGTGACTAGTCCCTAGGTATTTTGGGACTGGGGCGTGACATGGTTTTTGTGGTGGCCCATGCAGGTCTACGACTAAATCGTTTGGTTTTAACTTAGGGACCGAACCAGCCTGCCCTAAGGATAGGATAAGTTCTAGGATCTCATCCATTATTTAACCTATTGTTGAACTCTCTATTGAACTCGAAATTGTTACTTGATTTGCATCCTGTATTGATTCCTCTGTACGTTCTCACAGTTTAACTTTTGGTTACAGAGAGAAATGGATCCCAGGAACGGAGACGAGATTCCATTGGATACACCACACGACGCTGTGGTTACTTATATAGACGGAGTGACTCCAGAGAATGGAGGACAAGCATCGCAGAGTGATCAAACCGGTCAGCCTAATCCAAGGTTCCGGAGAGATGACATCCCACCTCCACCACAGTTCACTCCCCAGATGCCAGTTTTCCCGCCAGGGCAAGCCATGGACGGGCAACAGATGTTCCAGATGATGTATACTATGATGCAAGTCCAGCAACAGATTCAGCAAGAGGCCCATCGGCAGGAGGCCGAGTATCTGAGAACCAGCCTGGTATCCGCATTGGAGCAGGCAAATCCACCAGCGAGGCGATCGACGATGGAATCTATCACCGACTTCCGTTAGCTCAAGCCTCGTACATTTTTCTGGTAAAGAGGGGCCAACAGAAGTTCATGAATGGCTCACAAACATTCAGCATCAGTTGGAAGCCGCTGAACTTTCGAGAGAGAAGTGGATGACTGCAGTCAGAATGCAGTTAACTGAGAATGCACATCACTGGTGGTTAGCAGAGGAGAGGAGGCTCGGAGAGGGCCGAGTCACTTGGGAAGAGTTCTCCAGACTCTTCCGAGAAATGTATATTCCCGCAGTAGCACGGTCAGAGCTCAGAGACAAGTTCAACCGCCTCATCCAAGGCAATATGACAGTGGAAGAATACAACGCGGAATTTATTTGCCTCAGTTGCTTTGCCCCAACCTTGATTGCGACAGAGGAAGAAAAAGCTAAGAAGTTCTTTGACGGGCTAAAGTTCGAGCTCCAGAGATTGATTGGATCAGTCGTACCTACATCTTATACCGACGTTCTCGCAGCAGCACGACGCATGGAGCGCGTCACTAGAAGAGAGTCGAACCTGAAGAGGCCTATCAACTCAGCACCATCCAGGACAGCACATGGGGATTCAGCAAAATGGACCCAGAGGAGTATGCCCGAGAGGACAGCACACAGGGCCATATCTCTCCCTACTTGTCACCACTGCGGCAAGATAGGTCACATTGAGAGAGAATACAGACGCAAGTTAGGACTCTGCCTGGCTTGCGGATCCAACCAGCATCAGACCAGAGACTGCACCGAGCGCAGAGAGGGAGCACCGAGATTAGCTTTACCTGCTCCACGACCAGCTTATCCAGCAGTAGGAGCACAGCAGGCAGGAGTTGGAGGCGTCAGGCCACCAGCCCCAGGAGAGAATCAGCAGAGACCACCCCTGGCACCACAGGCAGCTCTATTTCAGCAGGCTCAGCAGCAGAGAGGCCAAGCTCAGGGACGAGGCCAGGCATTCACATTAGCTGTTGAGAAGGAGGCTACGGCAGGTGAAGTTATCGCAGGTACTATTTTAGTAGCTTCATTACCAGCTGTAGCATTATTTGATTCTGGAGCATCGCATTCATTTATAGCAGCTAGCTTTGTAGCCACCTATAGAGTAGCTACTGCACCCCTTCCGAAGATGAAGAGAATTTTTACGGGAGGTGGAATTATTCTGGTTAGTGACGTCTGTAGATCATGTTCTGTAGTAGTCTGTGGAAGAGAAATACGAGCTCAATTTCTGATCTTTTCTATGTCGGATTATGATGTTGTACTTGGTATGGACTGGTTAAGTCAGTACCATGCGACTCTTGATTGCCGACTTGGGCGGGTTATATTTAGACCGCCAGGACATCCAGAATTTAAGTTTCTTCGAGGAGCAGTAGAGCAAGGAGTTCAGCCTACTCTTAGGGTACTATCTGTAGAAGGGGAGACAGGTTATCCGAGAGTCATATCTAAGTTTGTGGATGTATTTCCTGATGATCTTCCAGGTTTACCACCTGATCGGGAAATAGAATTCACAATAGACTTAACTCCAGGAGCAGAGCCTATCACTTCATCAGTATATCGGCTGGCACCTAAGGAGTTAGTGGAGTTGAAAGAACAGGTTGATGATCTTCTGGAGAAAGGTTTCATTCGGCCCAGTGTTTCACCTTGGGGAGCACCCATATTATTTGTGCCGAAGAAGGATGGAACAGTACGATTGTGCATTGATTTTAGGATATTACCGAAGGAAAGTTGCGGTAATAGAGACTTGGCCTACACCCACATCAGTTGCAGAGGTGAGAAGTTTTCTCGGACTCGCAGGATATTACCGAAGGTTTGTAGAAAATTTCTCGAGAATTACAGAACCGATGACGAAGCTGACACGTAAAGACCAGGAGTTTATATGGACAGAAGACTGCCAGAAGGCTTTTGAAGAATTGAAGAGAAGATTAACAACAGCACCTGTCTTGACTCTTCCTTCAGGGTCAAGAGGTTTTGTTGTTTACAGTGATGCATCAGGCAGTGGATTAGGATGTGTTTTGATGCAACATGGCAAGGTTATTGCTTATGCGTCGAGACAGTTGAAGGTCCACGAGAAGAACTACCCAACACACGATCTGGAGTTAGCAGCAGTTATATTTGCATTGAAGATTTGGAGGCACTACCTTTATGGAGAGAAAGTAGACATCTTTACCGATCATAAAAGTCTGAAGTATGTATATACTCAAAAGGAGCTTAACATGAGGCAGAGGCGTTGGCTTGAATTGATGGTAGATTTTGACATCGATCTGCAGTATCATCCCGGAAAGGCGAATGTTGTAGCAGACGCCCTGAGCAGGAAGCCTACGGCTTATTTCTTGATGATGCAGCCCGAGTTATTAAGAGATCTACAGGAGCTTCAGATAGAGGTTGTCTTACCAGGACAGAATGGCTTGATGGCTAATCTTGAAATTAAGTCATCACTCGTGGAGAAGATTAAGGAAGCATTGACCACCGATGCTAGATTTAGAAGATTGAAAGAGAGGACAGAAGCAGGCATACAGACAGGACTTCGCATACACGAAGACGGGACATTAAGGTTTAGAAATTGCCTGTATGTTCCAAATGGAGAATTGAGACATGAGTTAATGACTGAAGCACATAGCTCTATGTACTCTGTTCACCCAGGAGGAACCAAGATGTACCGAGACTTGAGACAGTATTACTGGTGGCATGGAATGAAAAGGGAGATTGCAAGATTTGTGGCCAAATACTTAGTCTGCCAGCAAGTAAAGGCCGAGCATCAGAGGACGGCAGGTATGCTACAGCCACTTCCTATACCAGAATGGAAGTGGGAACACATCACGATGGATTTTGTCACCGGATTTTCGAGGAGCCCTAGCGGAAGAGACGCAGTATGGGTTATCGTGGATAGACTCACTAAATCGGTACACTTCTTGCCATTTATAGTTAGACAGTCCACAGAGGTACTAGCCGACATGTATATGCGACACATCGTCAAATTACATGGAGTGCCGGTTAGTATTGTATCGGATCGAGATTCGAGATTTACATCTCATTTCTGGAGAAGCATGTAAGAGAGTCTAGGCACCAGACTCAAATTCAGCACGGCTTACCACCCGCAGACAGATGGCCAATCGGAGCGCACCATTCAGATCTTGGAGGACATGTTGCGATCATGTATGCTAGAATTTGGAGGATCTTGGAAAGATCATTTGCACTTGGTGGAGTTCTCCTACAACAATAGTTATCAGGCCAGCATTCAGATGGCACCATTCGAGGCATTATACGAAAGGAAGTGCAGATCGCCTATATATTGGAGTAACGTTGGTGAACGTCAAATACTGGGTCCAGAATTGGTAACACAGACAGTAGAGAAGGTAAAACAAATCCAGAATCATCTTTGAGCAGCTCAAGACAGACAGAAGCATTGGGCAGATACGCACAGGCGTCCCCTAGAGTTCAAAGAATGAGAGCACGTGTTCTTGAGGATTTCGCCCACTCGAGGTACTATTCGATTTGGGAGCAGAGGCAAGTTGAGCCCAAGGTATATCGGGCTTTTTGATATTCTGGAGCGCATAGGTGAGGTGGCTTATCGTCTTGCGTTACCTCCATCCTTAGAGGGAGTGCATGACGTATTCCACGTCTCACAGCTGCGAAGGTACGTGACCGACCCAAGTCACGTAGTCGATCATTCAGAGATCGCAGTGGGCCCTAGCTTGAGATATGAAGAACAACCAGTTGGCATCCTCGACGTCAGTGAGAAGACATTGCGGGGACAGACAATCAGATTGGTTCGTGTAGCTTGGAAACATCATTCTCCTGGCGAATCGACTTGGGAACGAGAAGATAGTATGCGCCAGCGATATCCCCACTTATTCACGGATGCAGTTGTAAACTAAGCAAACTTGTAATCACCATAATTCTTTCTATAAATGGCTTATTCTTTGATTGTGAGGACGCAATCCTTTTAAGGAGGGAAGATTGTAAACACCTTGATTTTCAGAATAAATTTTTATATATTTTTTCCGGATTTTTTGGTATTTTTCTTGATGAAGAACCAAGGTTATTGCGATCAAAAGATTTTTAAATACAGTTTACTGGTATTAAAATATTATGGAAATAATATTTTATGGTATAAAATGGAAAACCGAACATGTGGTATTTTTCGGCAAATTTATTGGACTCCGGAGTAGCGTTTTAAGCCTTAAAAACTATTGGTAGTGTAAACCGAACCAAGCCTAGCTGAACCAAACCAAACTTGAACCAACCCAGACCAAACCCACCGTAGCGGGTCGGATCCGGGTCAGACCCGACCCGCTGAGAACCCGACCCATTTCCAAACCCTAGACCCGCCGGATATACTGTAGCACAGTATAAAAACCGTGCCTCAGCGTTCGTGTAGCCTCCGCCAACCCATCTCCTCTCTCCCTCTTCTCCGCCGTGTCCCTCTGATCCGCCGCGCCTTGAGACGCCGCCACCTACTCCTCCCCCCTCTATTCCCAGCAACTCCCTGCCGCCACCGGCCTCGAACTCCCGCTGATACCGGCCGACTTCCCCCAACTCGAGCGCCGCCGCCCCTCAACTCCTCGCCTCGACAGCCTCCAGACTTCCCCGTCTCTGCCAGGCCAGTCAACCCAGCCGATGATGACCTCGACCGGCTGTGCGCAGCCCCGACCCCGGCAGCATCCACCGCTCGAGACCCGCGACGCCCGAACGAAGCCGAGCCTCCGCCAGCGGCTGAACCCACTCCGACCAGATTGTGCGGAGCCGCTGCCCTAGCCCGACCCCCTCCGGCGAAGCCCCCTCTGCTGTCTTGATCAAAGCCCTAGCTCGGACTCACGGCAGACACGAGGACACATCCAGGAAACGAAGTTGACCCTCGGACACGTGGAAGTCAACGTTCACGGAGCCCTGTTCAGGTACCGATTTCTCTCAACTTGCAGCTCCGTTTTAGTTTCCGTCAGTTGCTACGCGTAGACTGTATAACTCTCTCGGTGCCCGTACAACCCGCTCGGTGCATCGCGTCCTGTGGTGATCGCAAACCGCGATCCAAAAACAGAAAAAACAACGCCCTGTTTCACCCCGGAACTGAGTGCGCCCCGTCAAACGGGACGACTTGGTCGCACGCGGTCTTTACCGAAATGTACGCATCGTTGATACGGTCGTGTGGGATTTCGCAGAAGTCGATTCGGATGTGCGTGCACACCGAAATCAACGCGTATCCGCCGACGATATCCCGTATCCGTCCTTTCTGGAAGATGCTGTAACTTTGTGTACACACGTCGGATCGAGACAAAACTTGCGCCATCGAACTCGTAGCAATACGCTAGTCCTGTGATCCAAGTTTGGTTCGATTCTGAGAACGTTAACAAAATCGCGTATCGTGGGCCCCACCGGCTCTACTTGACGGGCGATTTTGAGACCGGCTCATCGGAATCCAATTCTGGAAGTTCCCTTGGGTTCGTATCATCGTTCCTGACTTGTAGTCACTAAGTTTGAAGATTTGAAGACCTTTGACCCTGGCACGCTTTTCGGTGCAAAGTGGCCCACATGTGGACCCCGCTTTGGCCCAGAAATAACCTTTTTGCCCCTGTGTCCAAATTGGACGTAAGGATAGACATTTCTAGCTATTTGATATCTTCTGAATCTGTTGGTGATATTTATAACAGCTTTTGGAGGAGTACCCACCGGATCCACTGATACAGGGATAGCTTTTGGTATTCAAACACCAGGCAAGTGTACCTTGCCAAACTCTGCAGTATTGTTATATATTTTCATTGCTTCATTATATTTGCTGTGCATGCTTAACCTAGGACCGTGTGACATACTTAGCGTCCGATTATTAGTCGGGTGCCAACATCGTACGCGGTGTTGTGTATTGTCATCTAGAGATGGACATTCGTGACACTTATCCTCTCGTACTTGTCTTATCAAGTACACTATGACCCAGGACACTTGACACCATTCATGAGACAGGATCTTTTCGAGATATTCAGGATGATTCTGCATAGGATACATGACTTGACAGAGATACTATATCCTTAGATACATTATGACTTGTGCATTAGTTATGATCCCGCTGACATGGACATGAGACGTTATGGTCATGATATGCCTGGTTACATTGGGAGGAGAGAGACACACAGACTACAGGCTGATCATATATATACATCCCTACTATTGTGAGGCACAAGACTCTGAAGCCCGAGCTTGGCCCATTACTCATTATTACTGCTGCTACTAGCTCCCCGACACAGAGCTTGTAGTGGCTTCAGCCTGAGTTCTAGTGCTGCTCTCATCTTGCATATCACTTAGCTGGTTATTTAGTATTCCCTTATTGTTCCATCTATTGCTAGAGAGACCCACAGACTACAGGTTGATTATGTTATGCCGGCTACTCAGTCTCCCACTGAGCTAGACCACCTCATGATACCACTGCTACCGGCTCCCCTACACAGAGCTTATAGTTGTTTCAACCTGAGTACTATTTATGTTCTCTCTTATATTTCACACAGATGTTTACATACTTGCCCTATTTATTCTATTTATTTTTTGCACTGCATTTATTTTGGCTTGAGCTTTCTTTTACCTTGCTATGTTCCCTGAGGACCTAGATCCGAATTATGTCCCCAGGATTTGAGGACGAGATCTATCCCGAGGTATACGGGACTACAGCAGGAGCTGATCCAGGAGCTGTACCGCCTATCGAGGACGAGGTGTTAGCCGAAGACTTTTCCTGAGCATCCAAGTTTTATGCTCAGCATTTATTATTTTAGTCATTTACTTTCTGGTTTGTTGAACCACTGTACTAGATATTTATCGGGTTGTTCTCCGAAGTACTTTGTTGAGACTAGCTGATGATTTACATTTCTTATATTCTGTGGATCATATTTTATATCTTGTGTGGATGAGATTAGTTGTGCCATGATTGTCGTAGACTTTGTTTTTTACAGCTTAAGTATGCCCTGATGGATCCATTAAATTGGGTTGTCCATCGGTGCGTGCTACTGGCCATTGCCACGTGACTAGTCCCTTGGTATTTGGGACTGGGGCGTGACACTAATTATTTACTATGATGTTATCGAATTAAAATTTATTTTACTCTTCTTGAATCTTTAAGAAGATGAAACAGACAAGTTTGTTGTAATCTTCTTGAAGAAGATGAAACTGACACATTTTTACTTTACCTGATACCTTCTTGAAGATGACAAAGTTTTATCGTTATTGATGTAAAAGGTCTGAATCTTTCGATATGATTACACTAGTTTCGCATTATTATTGAGTACTATTCCGGTCAGGATTAATGCTATTTTGTCACCCACACTTTTCTAAATGAGGGTATTTTGGTCATTTTGATTATCTATTATTCCTAGTGATTAATAATTATTACAGTGTTATTTAATTAAATTATGATTGGTGCTATTTACTTATATTTAGTAGGCTATCCTATTAAATAGACTTGGTACTAGTGAACCCAATTAGACTTGTCATGATAATTTATTGATCTCAACATGGACTAGGCCCATTAGACCCATTCCCTCTAATAAATTAGGAGGATTAAACTAATTTGTATTAGTGCAAAAACTTTCCAAAATAGCCATCCTTAACTATTCTTCATAATTCTTCATGTTGGGGCAAACTGGATATTTGGAGGTGACTTGAGGAAGAGGGAAGGAGCCGGCCACTTAAAGAGGGGCCTCCTCTCTCTCTCTCTCTCTCTCTCTCTCTCTATTTCATTTGCACTCTCATTTTAGATCCCCAAATTTTTAGATCCCCAATACCCTTCACCCCTCCATCAGTTCATTCTCATTCCCTCTCAATTTAACCTAGCAAGAAATATTGGAGCTTAGATTGGAAAGGAGCACTAGGAAGAGGAGCTTGTGGCTAGGAGATCGTGTTCGAATCATGTCCATTGAGCATTTCATTGGGAATTCATCTCCCAATATGTATAATTATGAATTCATCTTCATTCTAGCTCCCAAATCATGTATTTGATCATTAGGAACCATCCCATGGCATAAGACTACCTATAGGAACAAGTTTTAGGCTAATTGGATGTGTATTATGATTTTTATATGGTAATTATGTCCAAATAGGGGGAATTACGAGATTGACACATCAATTTTGTGTCATGAGACCAATTGGATCTAATTAGACTTAGATCGGGGGTGTGGGACTAAGTACGTGTCCACAAATGGATACGAGTATGCCGTATCATGGTATTTTAGGATCCTGTATGATATAGAGCTTATTTTGTGTGTTTTTGAGCAATCCTCTTCAATACCTAGTGTAATTAATTATAATATATATTATTATTAGTAATTAATAGGCAGAAATGTGTATTAATGGTGAATTTGGGTTTTGGTATTCCATGGGGATGAGAATCATAAGTATTTCAATGTGTACTCTAAGTGTATGAGAAAATAACCCTTAGTGTGTGTGTGTGTGTGTGTGTGTGTGTATGTGTGTGTGTGTGTGTACTTTATTAGTAGATATATACAATTATATAATATATTATTATGTGTGTAATCATTGCCTATGTAGTGTGTTCTAGTCAATGAGTTAGTATGTTTGTGTGTTGAGTGCAGGAAAATGTAGCCATACCAGGGAGCAATGTGCAAGTTGGGGACCAATACCAACTGCAGTAGCATCAAGAGCTGCATGGCAGTGCCATGAAGCACTGAAGACTGGGGATTAGCTGGGTGCAAGTGGTAATATAAAGTTAGAGTTCGGTCACTGTGTATATGTTCAGAGGGGAGGTAGGAAGTGAGGTAGTGCACTGTGTTTGCTATGTGTCTGTGTGAGCAGTGCACTCTGTGTTGTGAGTGAGTTCAGTAAGGGGAAGAGTATTGTTGTTGTGCTGTAGTGCACATAATTGTTCTTGGCAACTAAAATAGGGTAGCAACAACAGTTACAATTGAA
Source organism: Iris macrosiphon (assembly GCA_036927795.1). Lineage (NCBI taxonomy): Eukaryota > Viridiplantae > Streptophyta > Magnoliopsida > Asparagales > Iridaceae > Iris > Iris macrosiphon. Next base: position 111,346,085 of record JAYESA010000006.1, on the reverse strand, counting down.
GGTAACAATAACAGCTATTTAGGCAGTGGGCATGAGGTATCAGCTAATTGCTGTGAGGTGAGTGATGACAAGGGGGATCTGTATCAGACATTTGGGAAGGCCAAGTGGTAGCAGAAGTAACATCAATATATGGGGGAGAGGTCGGGCACTGTGTCAAGGAGGGAATCATATGTATGAGTGATTGAGGCATGGCTTTATAGCTAGGGGGCATGTGCATTGAGAGAGGAAGGGGGTGATCGGTTTACTTGCTGTCATTGCATTGTTAATATTGTTGTTGTGGCAACAATGTAGCAAGGAGAGGGTTTATAACAGTAAGTTAGGACCTATTATTTTTATTGAGTATTAGAGGTGATGATTAAACTGATACAAGTAAGGGGGGATTCCTATGATGATGAATTGATGTGTTGGATACCCAATTTAGTTCATACCTTGGTAGATCTTTAGAGCAACTATGACTGGACCAAATTGAGGGAAGTTCAAGCACAGACCTGGGTGCTTTGTGCTCGAGCAATAGGACCACACAGCAGTAGTGGCAGTATGTAGTGGGTGTCCAAAGAAAGTTAGAGGGTTGAGTGTCTAGTTGAGGATTGTGTGAGGAGGACAGTGCACTTGCATGTGCACTGTCAGGTAGCACACAAAAACAGTAGCAGCAATGTTTCATGAGGAAATAAGTAAGAGTATTATCAATTTTATTAGTGGTTGTATCTGTTAACATTGGTTATGATAGTAACAGTTAGATCTTGGTTTTCATAAGTATTACTTATACCTAGCTAAGGTAATGGGTATATAGTATGTGTATAACTAAGTTATTATTTAGTGTTAAGTGTAGTAGGATGTCAGTTACCAATTAGAATATTATATAAGTTAGTGTATATTAGATTTATCAGTCAATGGTTAGTTACATACTAGTTAGTGTATTAGAATGTTAGTTAGCATTTAATATAGTTAATTAGTTATGTATCAGTTAGTCTATTACTAAGTAGTATATATAGGTAAGATAATATATATAGATAAGTAGAGTATCTTATTATATAGTTATTAGTGTTATTAACTAATATAGCTAGTATTGACTCGTAGTGGTTAGTTAATAGCTCATATGAGTTAAATACCTTAGTTGGACCTAATATGACTTAGTGGAACTAGAATGACTTAGAAATTGACCTAGAAGCATGTATTAGTGTATTTTTAACTCATTTCTCCTTCATAACACCAAATTGACTTGAAATTTCCTAAATATGATTGTGTAACACCAGCTTGGGCATCGAGAGACACATTTTGCTCAGGACACGAGGCGAGTACATCTCTTTGTTAGTTTTTATTACATGATACTGTATATATCACTTGTTCTAGAATTGTTTACTTGATCCCGACACAGTCGCTACATGGATTGGTACTAAATGAATCATGTCATGGGATATTATCCTCTACCGTGTTCAGCAGGTACTCTTTCACATATATTTTATCGTGTGTATCAGGTATTGATTATCGTGTACTTCATGTTCACACAATTCTCGTGTTCAGTGTACTTATATTTGTGTTCGTAACATATCGTGATTAGATCCACAAGTATTAGTTGGGGATGGGGGAGTAGGAGTTGGTTATGTAATCAAGCCCAAATATATTTGTGTACATGTCGATTATATATCACACGTGTAATCGAGTTACCATATTATATTCGTGTTCAACCTAATCCGATAACATAACAAACTTGTACTCTAAAGCATATTAGCTAGTTTATCTGTTCTCATTACTCGTAGTTATTTCATATTGCTTGTTCTATCATTCCAATACTTCACATGTTTACTCTAGTTCATTTCCATTTTTTATTGCTAATTATCTTATATTCTTTTCTATTACTTGTCATATATGTTCTACCATGTATTTGAAATTGCTTCAAGAGTTTTATACTTCGCTCCAATCCTGATTGAATATATTTTCCAGATGATTGGCTTATGGAGCAGTGTCCCACTTACTACGATGAACCATTAGAGGATACTATACTAGAACAAGAGGACCTAGAGCCAGTTGTCGTGGAGGCTTAGACTTTATTGTTTAAACTTTGTATTAGATTTTATTTGAGACATTTGGCATGTATATTATTTTGGAGATGTATTGTGCCTAGACTAGTATTGTGGACTTGTATTTGTATTGTGTTTTCTTTTCCATATTCTTATTCCATATCGTGCTTTATCCTCCTTAGTTTGATTTTTGTGATTTAGTATGGATATCTTTATCATGTCATTATATTTGTTCCTCCGTTTAGAGTTGAGATGACATTGACAGGTACCTTATGTATATTGTATGAGATGTTTAGATAATATGGTTGACCTAGACAACGTTCTACCGCCGATGCCGTGGCGTAGGCTGGCCGTTGTTCACCGTTCGTGCCCCTATTTCGGGTGTGGGTCATGACATATTTGCACTGCCAAAATAGGTTTTCCTGCTGACATGTGGCAGTCCTTTATTGGTTGGAATTTATTGCCAGAGGAGGCCACATCGTGGGTTGTGGTATGGTGGGTGGCGGTGTGAGATTTTTGAAAACCAGCTAAAAGAATATGGTTTTTGAACCAAATATGCGGTCAGTTTTCCCAGGTGGCTTTTAGTCTTCCAAATAGAAATGTTGTATTCCCATGTCAACATGCATCATACTAATGCTCCCTTACAACTAGGAGGATAAAAATTGCTACGTTGTTGGCTTCGATTAGAGGAGGGGGGAGATGCAGTTATCACATGCAGTTATTATAAAATTAGACTACAACATTGATTTGAAATATTTTTTAACATTGATTTGTATAATTTTTTTCCTACAAACAAATATAATATTTTTAATTCTTTTAAATATCATGTGTATATTCTCACCTTCACGTAAACTTTTATAAATTTCTACCTAATTTTAATTCCTATATTATGACTCAAATAAAAGGAAAGGTGGATTTAACCAAGCGAATGCACGAAGGTTATAAAACTCTACATTCTTTTTCTTATGGCGAGGCTCTTTCTCCAGCTTCCTTGACTGAGTGCAGCTTTCTCGATCGACTGTTCCTATTGACTTAATTAATTTGGTGCTCCACACTACAAGAAATAAAAATGTGAAGGATTTCATCACCTTGTTAATAAAATGAGATAGAGAGTCGGGCTTTCTTTTTTGGATATATGTTCCTGGCGTGACAACAAAAGAGAAGGTCTTCCTTCGGGCGCCTAATAGTCACCGCGGAGTGGGCTCCCTAACAGTCACCTTCGGGCGCCTCTATTCCAAACTGACATCAGGAAAGAAAGATGATCTCACGCTTATTAAAAGAAAACCTCCCTACCAGGTCGGTAGCCGCTCAGACATCTATCCCTTCGCGCTTCGCCCGCCCTATTCATCTGTGTGCTGGCAGGTAGGGGCAACTCTATGTGATTCGCTACGCTTGCTCTTCCCCACCCCGTAAGAAGTAAACTAAAAACAACATTATAACAATTTTAAATTTAAATTATATTTAAACTATTTTAATATGAATTAAATTTAAATTATATTTAAACTATTTTTACATATTTAAACCAAATAAATAATATTATCTAAATAATTATCCAAAAAACTAAAAATAACATTATAACAATTTTAAATTTAAATTATATTCAAACTATTTTAATACGAATTAAAATTTTATCTAAGTATTTAATATAATAAGAGTTCGGACGAATACTAACAAAGCCAGAGCTATAGTTCCATTTAATTTGTCCCCCGAGTTTGGTTTGATTTGATTTGGTACGATGCGGTTGGTTTAACCCATATTTTCACACTCCAATAGAATTTATTACATGGCAAAAAGTAAAATTAAAATTAAATGAGAAATAAAATTGGAGGTATAATTTATTATTAACTAAAAATAAAACATCTCATTAATATTGAAACTAATATTAAAATTAACATTAATGTTACCAAACCATCGATTCGACTAAAAGTGATTGGTTCAGATTGGTATGGTTTGATTAAAAGTGATTGGTTCGGATTGGTAATTATCGCGGACAATCGACTATTATGTACTCAAAATGGTCGAGCTTGACTATTTTTAGCGTACGAGTTCGGACGAATACTAACAAAGTCCGAGCCATAGCCCCATTTAATTTGTGTCCCGAGTTTGGTTTGGTACGATGCGGTTGGTTTGACCCATATGTGCACACTCCAACAAAATTGATTAAATGGAAAAAGGAAAATTAAAATTAAATGAGAAATTAAATTAGAGGTATTATTTACTATCAACTAAAAGTAAAAAATTATATTAATATTGAAACTAATATTAAAATTAACATTAATGTTACTATACCATCGGTTCGATTAAAAGCGATAGGTTCGGATTGGTATGGTTCGATTAAAAGCGATTGGTTAGGATAGGTAATAATCGTGGGCAATCGACTATTAGGTACTCGAATTAATCGAGCTCGACTATTTTTAGCGTATGAGGTCAAACGAAAACTAACAAGCCCGAGCCATTGGCCCATTTAATTTGTGCCCCGAGTTTGATTTGGTTTGGTTTGGTACGATGCGGTTGGTTTGACTAATATGTGCACACTCCAATAGAATTGATTACATGGAAAAGAGTAAAATTAAAATTAAATAAGATATAAAATTAGAGGTATAATGTACTATTAACTAAAAATAAAAAATCTCATTAATATTGAAACTAATTTTAAAATTAACATTAATGTTACCAGATTGGTCTGGTTCGATTAAAAGCGATTGGTTCAGATTGGTATGGTTCGATTAAAAGCGATTGCTTCGGATTAGTAATAACCGTGGGCAATCTACTATTAGGTACTAGAAATGATCGAGCTCGACATTTTTTAGCGTACAAGTTCAGACGAATACTAACAAAGCCCAAGCCATAGCCCCATTTAATTTGTGACCCGAGTTTGGTTTGGTTTGGTACGATGCAGTTGGTTTGACTTATATGTGTACACTCCAATATAATTGATTACATGGCTAAAAGTAAAATTAAAATTAAATAAGAAATAAAATTAGAGATATAATTTACTATTAATTAAAAATAAATTTTTTATTAATATTGAAAACTAATATTAAAATTAACATTAATGTTACAAGACCATCGGTTCGATTAAAAGCGATTGGCTCGAATATGTAAGGTTCGATTAAAAGCGATTGGTTCGAATTGGTAATAACTGCGGGCAATCGACTATTAGGTACTCGAAATGATCGAGTTCCATTATTTTTAGCGTACAAGTTCGGACGAATACTAATAAAGCCCAAGCCATAGTCCCATTTAATTTGTGGCCCGAGTTTAGTTTGGTTTGGTCTGGTTCGGTACGATGCAGTTTGTTTGACCCATATCTGCACACTCCAATAGAATTGATTACATAGCAAAAATTAATATTAAAATTAAATGAAAAATAAAATTAGAGGTCTAATTTACTATTAAATAAATATAAAAAATCTCATTAATATTGAAACTAATATTTTAATTTTAATATTAACTATAATTTTAATTTTAATTTTAATTTTAATTTTACTTTTAGTTTTAATTTTAATCTTTAAAATTTTCCATGTACGAACATTTGAAAAATTAAAATTATCATTTATTTTTAAATTTAAATTTAACTTTTAATCTTAAAATTTGCTATATACAAACATGTAACTTCCAAAATTAAGAACTTTTAATCTTAATTAACTTATAAATTTTAAAAATAAAACACAATAGAACCCAACCGATTATAGAGAAACAAAGTAGAGGAGAAGAAGAGTCACAATGGAACGAACAGGGGGTGGTCCCCAGTGTGATCACCGGAGGGGGGGTTGCAGAGCGAATAGGGGGGGCATGGCTGCGGGCTAAATAGCCTTTTCCATTACAAAAATAAAATACAAAAGAACCCAACCGACTATAAAGAAACAAAGTAGAGGAGAAGAAGAGTCGCAATGGAGAGGAGCATGAGCATGAGCAAGAGCAAGAGCAGCAAATGGGTCATCTTCCCTACGGAGATTCTCTCGATGGTACTGGTACTGTCGGGGATGCCGACGGACGAGGTCATGCGCAACATGGCCTTCTTGTGCCATTTGTGGTGGAAGTCACTCAACGGTCCCTACTATTGGTCCGACGTTTACTTGGATCAGTGGTGCCGCAGGTACCACAAAACCCTCGAGATCGATGAGGCCGTAAAGAAGCTCGTGGCACACAACGCGGGAAGTCTATGGTCCCTCTCAGTGTACAAGCTCGACAAACCCGCCTTCTCCTTTAAATGCTATAGGCTAGTGCAAAATTTTGTTTTTTGTTTTCTAATACTTTATTTTTGTAATTACAAATTTTTATGTATACTTTGTTCATTTCTATAGATTATATGCATAAAGTTGTGAATTAATTTTTTTTTCCTTGTTTATAATACAGTGAGAGATTTCTAAGGTGCTGCGCATTCCGAAGAGCTACGTGAGTGATGAAACTTTACTGACGCACTTGGAGTTCCCCCAGGTACTGGAAGAACTCGACATTAGCTACTACCTCTATATCATATCGACAAGCATACATTTCGTCGGCAAGTGCTGCCAGCGTCTGGTCAAGCTGAGGAGGAACATGCCCTCTCCAAATTTCATAGTCAAGAACAGATTCGTGCAAAACACGTCCAATTGGACATAGGCGATGGTCGTGGCCGCTTCGATACCGCATCTCGAGCACCTTGAGTTGGGCTTCATCTTTTTCAACAAACATACGCTACGATTTATCATCCGCAACTGCAAGGGTCTCTGCGTGCTCGATATTCGTGGGTGCTTGAACATGCACCTCGACGAGGAACTCAGGAACATTTGTGATTTAATCTAGACGTTTAAAGCCCCTATGGGACAATATGATCCCAAAGGAAAGTGGGAACGAGATTTATAGCGATTTACCTCTCTTCGATGTGCCCTGGTATGAGTACGAGATCACATATGGTTCTTTTGACTTCGACTATGAAGTTGAACAGGATCCTCAATCTCCTCTTTCACCTGTACCTGCTACCGCCGAAGACGATGATTATCATGCATGCATACATTTCTTTATATTTTTTATATGAATATGATATCACCTAGTTATCCTTAATATTTTGGGTTGAAAAGAACAATCTAAATTTTTTAGTGTTATTAATGTTCTTACTATGGACATCATCTGAGCTATTGATATCCTTAATTTTGGACAACTTGCGAAATTAGACAAATTATGTGACTTGATGGGATTATGATGCCATCAAATCCTTTTTATTGCATCGTTAAACTTATGTTGCTATCGAAACATTCATGATGCTATCGAAAAGTTGTTAACACATGAAAATCATAACATTTAATCTAAAACTCCTTCTCCAATAAAATTTTCAAGTTAACTATGAAGCTTATGCGACAAAATTATAAAAGATATTGTTTAGTTGAATCTCTAGTTCTTGAAAATGTCTACCTCCATGTCATTAAATATAAGTAAAAAAAGAAATTTAGGAAAAAGGAAGACGAGGATTTGTCTTTGATAGTTAGAAAAATATATAAGGATCTTAAGAGCATCTCCAACCCTAATTTGACTATGGAAAAGCATTCTTGCCACATAGGAACGACAAAATTATGAGTATAAAATATTTTAGTCAATGCTACTCTTACAACCAAAAGTGGTTGTTAGAGCTTACAACCGCCACATGGCCGGCCTACATTGGTGGAGGGAGGGGAGATGAGGGACCCGGTGGGACCCATGTAACATATGGGCAGAGAGGGTTGTATGAAGGTTGGAAGGGTTTGATGGAAAATTTTGCATTTTCCAAGACGAAATGGTTGTGTTGGAAGTTGAAAAAAGTAAATATCTCAATACTTTGGCATTGGAGAAGCCGAAAAGGTTGTGTTGGAAGTTGGTTTTTTAGATGTTGGATGCTTCAACAAAGACTAAGCATTTCTTAACGTTTTAGTGTAATCGAGCTCTGTTCTTTCTCTTGGTTTCTAAGACATTATGTTCCCTTCAATAGAGGAGCTAGAGGGAGAAAATGAGAGTCTAGTGGAATAATTAGATGAAGAAGAAAGACTTACACTGTTAACTTAGGAGAAGATAAATAACAGGAAAATAAAAATAACGGAGAAATGCATCCTGACGATGACATCAACGCAAACATTGATAACTTATTTCGTTTCACCTTTTCTGATGGATTTACGAAGTGCATTATTTTACATTGAATTCTAAAATTAATTTTCTTTATTTGTGTTTTTAGGGATGAAGGAGAATCTTTAGTGGATTTAAATACAATAAAAATAATGTAGTCTATCAAGATTTTTAAAGACCCAAGGGACCTCGTAGATGAATATTTGGTTTACTTAGAGTTCAAATCTATTGAAGAAGCAGACTCATTTTTATCGAATATATTCAAAAATAATTGGTTTTAACGTTAGAAAGAACGAAGGACAGAAAAAAATAAGGGATGGTCACAGTCCATTGTTGGTGTTGTTTGAGTGCAGGATTCAGACAGAAGAAATATATTGAAGCTCCAAACAGGATTCGAGAGCCAACAAGTAACAACAAAAGTGGTTGTCGAGCAATATTTCGGATTGTATACAAAAGATCTACCAAACTATGGGTTGTCAAAGGATTTCGAGTACATCACAACCATATTTTAGCGAATGATTTTGAAACAACTTTTTTGAGATCGTATCATAAATTATCAGCCACAGTCTTGGAACAAGCAAAGCTGATAAAAACAAGCCGGGATAAAGACTTCAGAAGTATAAAATTTATTTGTTCACCAGAATGGTGGCTGGGATAAGGTTGGATGGACGAAAAAAGATTTATACAATGCTTTAGCTTCAGATCATAGAGGACTAGACGATCTTGATGCTACAAAAATACTTACATTTCTTCAAGCTAAGTAGGACATTGGCCCTAATTTCTTCTACGCATTCAAGGTTGATGAAGAGTCCAAATTGACACATCTCTTTTGGTCCGACGGTGCAAGTCGATTCGATTATAAATTTTTTGGAGATTCATTAGCATTTGATTCTACTTATAAAACAAATATATGTCAAATGTCGTTGGTGGATTTGGTAGGTTCAAACAATCATACAAAGACTTGTGTGTTTGGGTTTGCATTCATCCAAAATGTGAATGCCGAGACATATTCTTGGCTTTTAGAAAAGTTCAGAGAGTGTATGAAAGAAAAATTACCGGAAACAATTCTCACGGATGGTTGCAGATCCATGAATAAAGAAATTAAGGATTTAATCCCACCCGTAGTTCATTGAACGTACTTATGGCATATCCTAAACAATTCAATAAAACATGTGCACAAAGAAAGTTTCACAGAAGAATTGAGGAATATGATTAGAAGGTACATCTCACAATTGATACATTATTTTGAAGTATGTTGTTGTTGTCAATTCTTTTGAAATATCAATTTGATGACTGTTGTTGTTGTCTATATTTTTCAAATATGTACAATTCAGTCAATGATTTCGAAATAAGTTGGTAGAAGATGCTGCAAAAATATAATGTAGAGAAAAATGAGTAGACATAAGCATTTTACAGTATGAAGCATCAATGAGCAAACACATTCCTTCATGGAAATTATTTTGGGGGTTCTACTACAACAAATAGATGTGAATTAATGAATTCATTTCTGAAAAGATTTTTGAATGAGAAGCTGCCACTATGGAGGACCATTCAACATTGTGACTATAGTTTGTCTAGCTGCCTTACGTTACGACGAGTTTAGTAAGCATGTAGTTGATAAACTATCAACACTAATTATGAAATAAACTAGCATGGCCGTAGTAGAAGATTAATTTACAGCAATTTACACTAAAAATATGTTTCTACAAGTAAGGAATCAAATCACACGTTCTGATAAATATAATGTTGTCCAGCAGCACCAGTCTAAATATGCTCTTGTTTGCACTATCGAAAAGTACTTGAAGGCGGGCAATCCGAACCGCAAGGTTACAATTCGGAGTAATGGGAACGACATAAGCTGTGACTTCTTCTAGTTGGAGAGTAAGGAGATTCCTTGTAGGCATATATTTGCAGCTATAAAGTGCTTGGATATGTCGAATATTCCAAAAAAATTAATAAAAACTTGTTGGTTGAAGGATTGTAAAGACACTTATATCAACACACCTGGAGCACAAAGGAGTTTCATTAACCCAGATAGGATTACGAGTGCAAGTATAGTAGTATTAATGAACAAATTAATCTGTTTGCTTATTATTGTAGAAAATCAAACAAAATTCAACAAAGGAGAATAGATTTGATGTCAAATGTGTTGATTGAGATGCAAAATATGCTAGACGAGGTTGGCGATAAAGAAAAAATGGTAGCTGATATAGTTTATGTAATACATGATGTTTTTAAAGAGCCACACCCAGTAGTAACAAAAGGAAGGCCTCCTCAAGCGAAATCAAACCAAAAAAATTTCAAGTCAGAATAGTGCCAAGCCTAGAATTTATAGAGTTTGCAAAGAATCGAGTCACAATTACCGTAATTGAAAAGTATGCAAGCATTGTAATGAGGAAGAGTCGATGGCATCAGATGAATTAAGCGATTAAATTAATATTTCATAGGACAAATTAGTACGAAAGGCGTGTTTTGATTTAATTAATGTTATGTACTATTTTCATTTTTCCCAACTAATATTATTGGTCTTCCATACAATTATTATGAATGCAGTAGAAATTAACCTTTTTAATGTCAACAAAAAAATACATGGCAACATGTGTCACGCCCCAGTCCCAAAATACGTAGGACTAGGAACACGTAAGCATGTCAGCCATATGTATATGGAAACTCCAATAAATGGATACCATAATACACACGTACGCTGTAATATGAATATAACTCACATGTGGTATATATAATGTCACAAGTCATAGGGTATAATCTAAATTTCATCCACACAACAGGTCATAGAAAAGAAATACTAAACTAGAAAAGGAGTCTGAAATATCCAAAATAATAGTCAGGTGGAGACAAATCCACTACCAAAGACTATATCCAAAACTAAAATGAGAGAGAAGTATAAAATCTCCAATATAAAATAATGTGAAGACAGAAGTGTATCAGCTAAAAGAATCCATCGCTAGATATAATCAAAGATGCTCAGAAGGTAAGACCTCCTCGGCAGAAAGTAATGCGTCAGGTCCAGGCCCGTACTCCTGCGGATACTCCTGGTCGTCTATACCTGGCAAGGGACCAGTCCTCAGAGGGACATAACAAGATACATAGAGACAAGCCAATTTGAATACAGTGAACATGCATAATATTTGAAAATATATAAGTACGCTGTACAAGACAATCTATATGGATACAAATGAGGACAACTTTTCGACGTATGGACAAGGGTAGGCTATTCGATCTACCTCACAACTCACACACACGTCAATGGACATCAAAAATCGACATACCTCGGGGGTAGCAACCAGTGCGACTCTACAGAAATTGACATATCTCGGGGGTAGCGACCAGCGCGACACACGCCCATAGTGCGAGCTATATACTATAGTTTACCAGAGTGGTTAAAAGCCCATACGCATAATGCTCTCATGATGCTAGGTGTCAAGTGTGTGTCAACATATCTGATATATAAAGCAATGACTGAACGAACTACACATGCAACAAATATACAAAAATACAATAAATAAACATAAATATAAATAGCATGCAAAGTACTGTAAATAATTTGGCAAGGTATCTTGCCTGGCAAGAAACCTGCAAGGTGTAACGTCCAGATGTCACGCGCACAGGATCAGAAGCTATGACCTCAGAACAAATGTCTCCGGATGCTGAAATGATTATCACCAACGATCCCAGAATAAACAAAATAGCTAGAAAGCACTTCCCTTTCGTCCAATTTGGGCACAGGGGTAAAATGGTAATTTCGGGTCAAAGCGGGGTCCACGTGTGGCCCACTTTGCACCGAAAAATGTGCCAAGGGTAACAATCTCTAAATGGAACAAATTATAGTTCAAATAACTCTAAATGTCAATACGAACACAACGATATGTCCAAATGTGGATTCCGATGGGCCGAACACAATTTTGCCCAAAAAGTCAACCGTGGAGCCCGCTAATTGGTGACTTGGTCAACTGTCTCAGAATTGCGTAAAATTTGGGTCACAGAACCAGTGCGTTACCATGAGTCCAGTGGCGCAAGTTTCGTCACAATCTGACGAGCGTGCACAATATGCGCGTGACTTTCACAAAAGTTGCGACACTGGATTTATCCGCGGATACGGCTGATTTTGGCGCGCACACGCGTCCGAATAAGTTTTTGCGAACTCTCATGTGTCCGATTATACTATGCACACCATTCGGTATACTTGGTACACGGCGGGGCAGTCCCGTTTGGTGGGGCGCGCTCCGTTTCACAACTTTTGGAAATCTGGAAAAGTGTGTTCGCGAGATTTTTCAACGAATTTAATTCTGTCTACAGCAGTTAATAATCTAGGGTTATTTAACAGAAATTAAACTAGGTCAAGTGGTCTACGCATACCAAAAAGAATCATCGAATTCAGATCTCTGTGGTGGGAGATACGAACTCGGAAACATGGGTGATCACCGTAGTTTTCTGTGATCCCAGAATTTGGTCTATTTCTGCCAACTTTGGCGCTGTTTTTGCCTATGGTTACGCGTTGTTCGAGGTCTACTATCATACAGATATGGAAGAGGGTTAAGGGATAAGCATATCGGTGAAGACGGAGTAGCGTTTGGTTGAATGAGGCGACGGAAAACAACTCCGGAACACAGGTACCTCGCTGCGGAAATCTGCAGTCCGCGGGTGCACGGTCGTCGGGATCGGTTTGGACGGCCTGGCGGGGTTCTCCGGCTGCGGTGGCGGCTCTCCTTAAGTCTAGATGGGAAGGAAAAGAGTTTGGATGATTATAGGGTTAGGGTTTTATTGAAATAAGTTAATATATATATATATATATATATATATAAGAGGATGAGGGGTGGTTGTAATCGCGGGTTACTAAAGGAAGGGGTGTTTGGTGACTTGCTGTGAATAGGGGCGGGTTGTGTGGGCTTATGGCTGCTGCTTTATGCAGCAAGGGCGGCTCACAAAGAAAGGCAGCGGTGTAATGGTTTGGTTTGGTAGGAGTAGTTAATAGTAATGGTTTTAATAGTTATTAATAGTATTTTTTTTTCTTTTTCCATTTCTTTTCTTTTCCTTTTTCTTTTTATATTTTTCTTTTAAATATATACATATATATATATATATATATATATATATATATATATATATATATATATATATATATATATACTCATAGAAAAATTCTAGAATTACACTAATACATACCATTAAGCTAGCAACTGCTCAAGGGGTCTCCTACATGAAATAAATTCGAAAAAATTCCTAATGGCCCCATAAATCCCGTAAGTTCACCAACACCTAAAATAAAAATTAATAAAAATCTATTTCTTTTAATTAGCACATAATTACTACAATTAAATTAATTATTAAAAAAATACGGTTTTTAGGAATAGGGGTTTTACATTCTACCCAACTTACAAAAAATTTGTCCTCGAAATTGACACTAACCCATATTCATAATGATAGCTATAGCTATTACACTATATTGGTATCTACCAGGACTCCTAGAACTCATGGTCTGCTATTCTAACACTTTCTCATCTATTGTCCATACACTATTCTATCATCCACTAACTCGTCTACACTACCTAACTTACAAGAATTCTACTAGTAGTCACATTCTTTGAAGCTATTGTCTAGGTTTATAAGGAAAATATATTTATTGGGTCGAGAATCTTGGGATACCTGTCTAGAATCTCATAACTATGACTTTTTTCCGTAACCGTCAAGTATCATAGTCTAATACTGTCACGCCACCTGGCCAGTATGGCTGCAAGTAATTCGACTACTCTACCAAAATTGTCTAGCTGCAACTATTGCTACCTCGCCAGCGATTTGTCATAGTCATCAATTCGTAACAAGTGCCTTCAACTCTTTCCTAGGCATAGTCTAGGTTTTTAGGAAAATACTTAAGGTCTTGACTAAAACTATTAGGAGTGTGATCTATTTCAATGATCTAACAAATTTCTATTAGGCTACATGGTGCTACTTAAGGGTTAAACTAATAAAGAATACAGATTTTGCTATTGTGCATATACATATTAAGAACTCATCCTTAGCTATCAAGCATTACTAACACATTTATGTTTTAACTAACAAAATAAGGATGAGGTTGATATGAATCAAACAATTCATAATGGCACGAAAAGATACAAGTATGATAGGAAGAGTTAAGCACGAGATAAGGAATAAATATAAAAGGAGAAGATGAGTCACCCAAGAGGGCGAGATAAGGATAGGGGAAGAATACTACTACTGCTACTCACGTCATCCATTAGCATAACGTGTATGCCATCTGGGTAGAATATACATACATCCTCATAACTGCTAAACTACCATATATATAATTCTACATCTATTTGTACATCTAAGATCCTGTGTCACGATGGGGTTATGAGTATGCAAAGACAATTATAACTAAAAGGTCGTACCTATTTCTACGGCTTCCTGTGTCTGTTCTCCCATATTTGTCATAATGAGTGCTTGGCCTTGTCTTTGGTTGTTCAACTGGGGTCTAGTCTCCTTCATTTGTGTATACTGTAAAATTAGTGGTGGGTCCCTTTGGTCTTCTATACTTGAGGGTATATGCGGTGTTCCTAATTCTAATGCCATAGACCTCTGGTTCTGCTGAGGACATATTCGGGTTTGATAGTGATTTGATCCACATATCATGCACAGCCCCAATCGACGATGATAATCTCTATGAATATGACCTGGTATACCACAAAAGTTACAAGTACGGGGGTCCTTAGTTGGATATGGTGCGACACTATCTGGTTGCTGGCGTGTCAAAGGGTGTCTAATAGGTCCTCCTGGCTGTGTCCTTACTGGTCCTTGGTGACTTCTCTGTTGAATTCCGTTTCCCTTGTTGATGGCCTCCTGGATCCTGGCCTCTGTCAATAACTCGGCATATGAACCGAGGAGTGGAATCACAGCACCCTTTTACACGACGGTTAAAATAACCAATACCTACGTATAGATGATCCTTTGAATGAGCGTATAACGCGAGTCCAACTAAGGGACACAACGCGTATTGTTGCTACGAAGATCACTGCGTAAAAGCCACGTAGGTAGGTATCCTCCGTGTAGAAGATGTGGGCGTAAAAGCCAATGTCTGTCACCATGGCATAGAAGCCAAAATAGGCATAGAAGCCAGGTAGGCATAGAAGCCTGGTGGCATATAAGCCGAGTGAGCATAGAAGCTGAGGAGGCGTAGAAGCCGAGAGAGCATAGAAGCTGAGGAGGCGTAGAAGCCCTGAGAGCATAACAGCTGAGGAGGCATAGAAGCCCTGCGTAATGCTGAGTGCTGACGTGGACGTCTTTAGCCGGAATCACGGCTTTTGAAGATATAATCAAATCTCTCGCATTAAATACGGAGTTCTGCCACCATCCTGTGCATTAATTGCGAAGGCGTGTTCTGAAAGCCTGCCCCCATTCTGAGCATCAGACGAAGAGACGTGCCTCGAACCTTGTATAAAGTGCAGCTTTTGACGTGGCAGTTTGTTTGTCTTCCGCGGTGTGTAGACGGTTTCACGTTTGCCTGTGTAGAATAAGGCAGTGTATCCCCTTGTATGCGAAAAAAATAGTTTACACAAGGGGGGTGTCACCACACGATGGTTCGGTGATTCTTAATCAAATCCCCTGCATTAAATACAGAGATCCGCCATCATTCTGCGCATTAAATGCGAAGGCGTGTTTTTGAAGGTCTGCAGCTCTTCTGTGCATTCGTCGCAGAGACGTGCCTCGAGAAGACTGTCACCGTCTTGTGCACCAATCGCAGAGACGTGCCTCGAGCCCTGTGTAAAGCACTGCTTTTGACGTGGCAGGCGGTTTGTCTACTGCGGAGTGTAAACAGCTCATGTCTGCCTGTGTAAAACAAGGCAGCATATCCCCTCGTTCATGTAAATGCAGTTTACGCGAGGGAGATGGCGGTAACTGACAGCCTGGTTCACAGTGCCGTGCTATCATTTATAGCCGTCGTCTGGGTAGCCGAGCCGTATCCTTTTGTCAGAAGTCCAGACGTCAGGTTCATTGCAGGGTCTGACAGGTTCATCTCGGGGAGCATGAAGCGTTCCTCGTACGCTTTAATACCGCATTTGAAAGTGGATGTGTTTTACGCCATATAGGTGACGAAGCCCTCTGCTTTTACGCTCTGAGGCGGCCTGGACATACTGCACTTACGCGGATGGTCCTGAGAAGCTCTTATCTTGCCTGCTTGATGGCTCTGAGGTCATCTCTTTATGCTGCCCCGTACCAATAGGTTGCGTATAGTCATCCGGCGTATTTTTCATGCTTCTACACTGCCAGAAATTCTAGCCTCTGCTCTGCTGCTTGCTGCCTCTGTTCCTGTATTATCATATGAAAGAATTGGAACAGTTGTGTCTGGCCATCCTGCGGTGCTAGTGGAGCTGGGAAAGTCCTATTAGGTATCGTGGAAGGGGTTGATGGAATTGGAGTGCTAGTCAGTCCATCCGGTCCGGGAAGAAGAGGTATCATTGAGGTCTCTCCTGGTGATTGGTCATCGTCCCCTGGAGACGTGTTGTCCCCGGTGGCGGCATGCCCATTATGCAAATTTATCTCTCTGCAAGAGATGAACGAAGGATTAAGAAGAGTACATGAATCAAGTAGGATGCAAGCACTTAAGTAGGACATGTTGGAAGGAAGGTAAGTTATAGTCAAGTGTGGATGAGATCTAAAATTCTAATCCTAGGTGCAGGCCCGCTCGGTACAGTTACGTAACCGAAATGGCTAACTCGACCTGCATGGGCCACCACAAAAACATGTCATGTCCCAGTCCCAAAATACGTAGGACTAGGGACACGTAAGCATGCCAGCCGTATGTATATGGCAACTCCAATATATGGATACCATAAAACACACGTACGCTGTAATATGAATATAACTCACATGTGGTATATATAATGTCACAAGTCACAGGGTATAATCTAAATCTCATCCACACAACAAGTCATAGAAAAGAAATACTAAACTAGAATAAGGAGTCTGAAATATCCAAAATAATAGTCAGGTGGAGACAAATCCACTACCAAAGACTATATCCAAAACTAAAATGAGAGAAAAGTATAAAATCTCCAATATAAAATAATGTGAAGACAGAAGTGTATCAGCTAAAAGAATCCATCACTAGATGTAATCAAAGATGCTCAGAAGGTAAGACCTCCTCGGCAGAAAGTAATGCGTCAGGTCCAGGCCCGTACTCCTGCGGATACTCCTGGTCGTCTATACCTGGCAAAGGACCAGGTCCTCAGAGGGACATAACAAGATACATAGAGACAAGCCAATTTGAATACAGTGAACATGCATAATGTTTGAAAATATATAAGTACGCTGTACAAGACAATCTATATGGATGCAAATGAGGACAACTTTTCGATGTATGGGTAAGGGTAGGCTACTCGATCTACCTCACAACTCACACACACGTCAATGGACATCAGAAATCGACATACCTCGGGGGTAGCAACCAGCGCGACTCTACAGAAATTGACATACCTCGGGGGTAGCAACCAGCACGACACACGCCCGTAGTGTGAGCTATATACTACGGTTTACCAGAGTGGTTAAAAGCCCATACGCCTAATGATTGTCCTCTCATGATACAAGGTATCAAGTGTGTGTCAACATATCTAATATATAAAGTAATGACTGAACGAACTACACATGCAAAAAATATACATAAATGTAATGAATAAACAGAAATATAAATAACATGCAAAGTACTATAAACAATTTGGCAAGGTATCTTGCCTGGTAAGAAATCTGTAAGGTGTAACGTCCAGATGTCACGCGCACAGGATCAGAAGCTATGGCCTCAGAAAAAATGTCTCCAGATACTGAAATAGATATCACCAACGTTCCCAGAATAAGCAAAATAGCTATAAAGCACTTTTCTTTCGTTCAATTTGGGCACAGGGACAAAACGGTAATTTTGGGTCAAAGCGGGGTCCAAGTGTGGCCCACTTTGCACCAAAAAATGTGCCAAGGGTAACAGTCTTTAAATAGAACAAATTATAGGTCAAACAACTCTAAATGTCAATATAAACCCAACGATATGTCCAAATGTGGATTTCGATGGCCCGAACATAATTTTGCCCAAAAAGTCAACCGTGGGGCCCGCCAATTGGCGACTTGGTCAACTGTCTCAGAATTGTGTGAAAATTGGATCACAGGACCAGCGCGTTACCACGAGTCTAGTGGCACAAGTTTTGTCGCAATCTGACGAACGTGCACAACATACCCGCGACTTTCACAAAAGTTGCGGCAAGTGGTTTTGTCCGCGGATACGGGCTGATTCCGGCGCACACATGCGTCCGAATCAGTTTCTGTGAACTCTCACGTGTCCGGTTATGCTACGCATACCATTCGGTACACTTGGTACACAGCGGGGCAGTCCCGTTTGGAAGGGGGCGCTCCGTTTCACAACTTTTAGAAATCTGGAAAAGTATGTTCGCGAGGTTTTCCAACGAATTTAATTCTGTCTACAGCAGTTAATAATCTAGGGTCATTTACCAAAAATTAAACTAGGTCAAGTGGTCTACGAATACCAAAAAGAATCATCGAATTCAGATCTCTGTGGTGGGAGATACGAACTCGGAAACATGGGTGATCACAGTAGTTTTCTGCGATCCCAGAATTTGGTCTATTTCTGTCAACTTTGGCGCTATTTTTGTCTATGGTTACGCATTGTTTGAGGTCTACTATCACACAAATATGGAAGAGGGTTAAGGGGTGATCATACCGGTGAAGACGGGGTGGCGTTTGGTTGAGCGAGGCGACAGGAAACAACTCCGGAACACAGGTACCTCGCTGCAGAAATCTGCAGTACGCGGGTGTGCGGTCGTCGAGATCGGTTTGGACGGCCTGGCAGGGTTCTCCGGCTGTGGTGGTGGCTCTCCTTAAGTCTAGATGGGAAGGAAAAGAGTTTGGATGATTATAAGATTAGGGTTTTATTGAAATAAGTTTATATATATATATATATATATATATAATATATATATATATATATATATATATATATATATATATATATATAAGAGGATGAGGGGTGGTTTTAATCGCGGGTTACTAAAGGAAGGGGTGTTTGGTGACTTTCTGTGAATAGGGGCAGGTTGTGTGGGCTTATGGCTGCTGCTTTATGCAGCAAGGGTGGCTCACAAAGAAAGGCAGCGGTGTAATGGTTTGGTTTGGTAGGAGTAGTTAATAGTAATGGTTTTAATAGTTATTAATAGTATTTTTTTCCTTTTTACATTTCTTTTCTTTTCCTTTTTCTTTTTATATTTTTCTTTTAAATATTTATGTATATATATATATATATATATATATATATATATATATACTCATAGAAAAATTCCAGAATTACACTAATACATACCATTAAGCTAGCAACTGCTCAAGGTATATATATATATACGTATTAGTGACATCGGGCAAGAGCGTCGCTGAAAAGCAGCAATAGTAGGCAGAAATAGCAGCAGCAGCTGCCACTTTAGCGACAGCAACAAGTGTCGCAGCAGCAGTAACACAGCAGCAGCAGCAGCAGCAGGAGAAACAACGACAGCAGTTGGCGACAATTGCAGAAAACTGTCGCTTAAACAATAGTAGTATCAGTAGCGTATCAGGAGCTTTAGCGACGGCTTTCACGACAGTTGCAGAAAACTGTCACTAAAATAGCAGTTTATCAGCATCAACAGCAGTCTTCAGCGACAGCAGGCAGGATTTTAGCGACGGTTTTACAGTTTTTCTATCTTTTGATATTTATATATATATAGATATATATATGTATATGGTACTTATTATATATGTAAATATATTCCTTGTACGCTATAGTATTTATAGAATACTGCGTGTATAATAAATATTATAGTATGTATGTGTATTACGGGTAGTTAGTATAAACAAGTTTGGGGTATTACCTTGAGATACCAAGGTAAGTACCAAGGTAATTGGGGATACCCAAGGTATTGGGTTTGGGTATCAAGATTATGGATTTATGTTGTGATACCAAGTTGGCTCAAAACCAAGGTACCTATTTAATGTTTGTCTTTAAGATTTTATTTAATAATATTATTTTGGCATTTGTATGTGATGTTTTCCTTTTGGATTTACGTATCCGGAGATACGGTATCCTAGTATTTAAGATATTGGTTTTGTGACCTAGACTTTAGTATTTGAACCCAATATCTTTGTGTTAGACTTGTGCAACCTAGAAATAGGTAGTTGACCATAGTTTGACCACAGTTGACCATAGTGACCTTAAAGTTGACTTAGTTTGACTTTTGACTTAGAATTGACTTATTGTCCTAGAAGTTGACTAGTTTAACTTATTTTCTTTCCGGAACCTTGTATTGATGTTGTATTCCATATCTAGATCTTCGAGGCACCATATCAGACATCGGTGAGACTGTTCTTTGGACATCAGGCGAGTATATTCTCTGATAGTTTCTCATTTATGATATCCTCTATGTTCATTGTATCTAGTGTAGATATCCATATTTCTTTACACGATGGTTACACGGATTGGTATATCCAGATCTCGTCATGATATGTTATTCCTTGTATATGGTGTATCTTGTGTAAGTCTTGTTTCATTGATTATATTGTGCATGTACAGACACTGATTCTCAGGGAGATTTGCTACCTTCCTAGAGAATCCCGTGCCATAGCACACCATGGTTGGATCTATTATACCAGTCGAGGGTGGGGAGTATTTAGTATAGATATGTGATCATACCTTCCTGTGCAAGTATTGTTTTCCTGTGAGTGTTGGTCATACACCGCACGTATGACTAACTAGGCCATTATTTCTGTGCAAGTTTTCTTGTGCAAGTTTCCAAGCCGATTACATGTTAAAGCTAGTGCTCACTCACTTAGTCATTATTATTCTTGTTCATTGACATATTGTTCATTATTATATTTATTCCAGTATTTCCTTATTTTGTATCTTTTGTATCTATTGTCGCATCTTGTATATTCATATCTATTTACTGTTACATAGTTTTTATAATTGATTTGAACTGCTGTTAGAGATTTACTCTGCTCCTTTCTTGACTGAATATATTTTTCTCAGATGACACTGAGGACTGATACCCTACACATTATGGACCTCAGGATATTGTGGGTTTAGAGTCAGAGACCCTGGCTCAGGAGGGACTTATCCCGACTGAGACAAATAACCCGGGATTAGTACCTTCTTAGTATTTCTTGTACTGTATTTGTCTCCAGCTTTTTTGTTAGTATTCTTTCAGACTCATTGATGTATTATTTTAGACTCATGAGTTATATTTGACTATTCTATTCTTTATCATATTCATGCTCGTTCCATCTTAGATCTGTGATTGAGTATATTATTATTGTTGGTGGTTCATTATATTGCTAGATAGATTACCCAGACAGCGTTCTACCGTCGATTCTGCGGCGTAGGCTGGACGTTGTTCCCGACTGGTACCCTTACACCGGGTGCGGGTCGTGACATATTTTTAGTGGTAGCCCATACAGGTCTAGCTTTGTAAGTTATGCGATGTCGTGGTAGTACGACGATTTAGTTCTACTACTGCGAGCCCGCGATAGGATATAGACTATAGGCTGAGAATACTCAATCACATCTAGGAAAATTCTTTTGTTTCAACTATTCTCCTTTGATATTAATACTTGATCTCTTAAACTGTCCTTTCCTTGAGTGTCTTACATCATGTGCCATATTGATTCTTTCTTTCGCTTTGTCTCAGGATGTCGCCTAAGACTAGATAGCAGCAGGAAAGGCAGTTTCTGAGAGGTCTGCGACATCCCGAGGGCCTGCACCAGTCACTTCTCCGGTGATTGGAGTGTCAGTTGCTTTTGGAGGTCCACCACCTACTCAGAGGACTGTGCCAGCTGTATCTGAGGGGCTTCCACCTCCACCTCCTATGCCAGCAGAGGTGACACAGATGTTTTCACTATTTTATGAGATGCACGAGGCACAAAGGGCTCAGTCAGAGGCACATCAGAGGCAGACCGACGTTTTACGGCAGGGCATTGAGAGTGCTCATCAGCTTGCTCATGCCGTAGTCGAGAGAGGAGTTCCGGTCCAGCAGCAAGTTGTTCCTCAGGTTGCTCAGCTTCGGCCAGACAATATTCAGGACTTCAAGAAGCTGGAGCCTAGGGTATTCAAGGGGACGGAGGGCATCGTCTATGCTGATGATTGGTTCGAGGACATTGAGCGTCTTATAAGGGTGTCCCGTCTTTCTGAGGATCTGAAGGTTAAGGCGGTAGGACTTCAACTGTTCGACGTTGCTCGTACTTGGTTCAGGAATGAGCCGATTCTTGTTGACGCGGGACAGTCTTGGGAGGTATTCAAGGACCTTTTCAAGAAGAAGTTTTTCGCTCGGGCAGACAGGCTAGACTTGGGGATGCAGTTTGAGAGTCTCATTCTGGGGAGCATGTCTGTGGAGGAGTACGCTGCAGAGTTCGGCAGGTTGAGCTAATTTACAAAGTATCTGGTAAGAGAGCCGGAGGTTCGGGCTATTCGTTTTCGTAAGGGTCTAAACTGGGAAGTAAAGATCCTTATTCCGTCTTTTTATGAGACATACTCGATGATACTTGCGGAGGAACGCAAGGTTGAGCGAGAGTTGGATTTGAAGCCCAAGAGAGACCGTGATTCTTTTTTGGGGGTCAACAGCAGTACAGTATCTACAAAATGTTCTCATTTTCAGTCCAGGCCTTTCCAGCAGCCGCAACAACACCATACTCCAGCTAGGGCACCTTTTAACCAGGCACCACAGCACTAGAGATAGTTACAGCAATCTTTCTGCTACTTCTGCACGAAGACGGCCATATCTAGAAAGTTTGCAGGAAGAGGTTGGGAGTTTGTTTGTATTGTGGTACTGAAGGGCATCAGATAAGAGAGTGTCCTCGTCGTGCAGTTCAGAGAGCAACTTTAGCTCCGAAGGCACAGACGAGACCACCTGCAGTACAGCCAAGGGGACCGCTTCTGACATAGCAGCAGCATTTTGTCCAGCATCAGCAGCAGGGAGGTGCACGTCAGGGACGAGCGTTTGCTATGACCGTCGAGGAGGACGAATCCACCGGATATGTCATCTCCGGTTCTATTCTTCTTGATTCCATTCCAGCTTTAGCTTTGTTTGATAGTAGTGCTTCCCATAGTTTTGTATATGTTTCTTTTGCTCTAAAGCATGGTTTGGTAGCTGAGTCTTTGCTTAGAACTTGCAAGATCATGACCGGGGGAGGCATTATCCTGGTTAATGATATTTTCAAGGATCGGAGAGTTACTCTGGGAGGCTGGGAGTTGAGTGTGTGTCTACTTGTAATGTCACTTCCAAGCTACGACATTGTACTCAGGATGGATTGGTTGAGTAGGCACCATGCTAGCATAGATTATAGAGGAGGTAGAGTTTTGTTTGGGCCGCCAGGAGAGCCAGAGTTCGAGTTTTCTAGAGGAGCTACGGAGCATGGAGAAGGCATTATTTGTGAAGCTATGGTGGAAGACAAGGAGTTGCCGCATCCGTTGATAGCAGAATTCTTGGATGTGTTTCCTGAGGAATTGCCAAGGTTGCCGCCAGATCGAGATGTTGAATTCTCTATAGACTTGGTGCCAGGTGCAGAACCAATTTCGTAATATGTCTATAGAGTAAACAATAACGAGCTGGTCGAGCTGAAGAAAAAGGTGGACGAAATGCAAGATAAGGGGTTTATCAGATCGAGTTCTTCACCGTGGGGAGCCCCGGTATTGTTTGTACCGAAGAAGGATGGATCAGTGCGCATATGCATTGATTACAGGGCTTTGAATAATCTCACTATCAAGAATAAGTAACTTTGCCACGGATTGATGATCTGTTCGATCAGTTGAGTGGTGCCAAGGTATTTTCTAAGATAGATTTAAGATCAGGCTACCATCAGGTGAAGGTGAAGCCGGTGGACATACCGAAGACTGATTTTAGAACTCGGTATAGTCAGTACGAGTTTATGGTGATGCCGTTTGGTTTGACTAATGTACCAGCGGTATTTATGAACTTGATGAACAAGGTATTCCATCAGTACCTTGACAAGTTCATGGTGGTGTTCATCGATGACATACTCATATACTCGAAGACACCGGAGGAGCATGAGGAGCATTTGAGGATTGTGTTGGATGTGCTGAGAAAGGAGAAGCTGTATGAAAAGTTGTCCAAGTGTGAGTTTTTCCTGGAAAAGGTAGAATTCTTGGGACATGTTGTGACTGGTGATGGTATTTCAGTAGATCCGAAGAAGATTGCGGCAGTGGAATCTTGGAAGACCCCGAGTTTGGTAGAAAAGATCAGAAGTTTCTTGGGATTGGCAGGCTACTGCAGGAAGTTTGTACAAGATTTTTTGAGGATTGCCGAGCCGATAACAAGAATCACCAGGAAGGATGTAGAGTTTGTTTGGACAGAGGATTGCCAGATTACTTTTAAGGAATTGAAGAAGAGGTTGACGTCCGCTCCTATTTTGACGTTGCCATCAGGGTCTGGAGGTTTCACTATTTATAGTGATGCATCGGGGAAAGGTTTGGGTTGTGTTCTTCAGCAGAATAGGAAAATAATTGCCTATGCATCCAGGCAATTGTGTCCTCATAAAAAGAACTATCATACCCATGATTTGGAGTTGGCAGCAGTCATCTTCGCCCTGAAGTTGAGGAAACATTATTTGTATGGAGAGCGTGTGGAGATCTTTATAGACCACAAGAGCTTGAAGTACATTTTCAAGCAGAAGGAGTTGAACATAAGGCAACGTCGGTGGTTGGAACTGATGAAGGATTTTGATATATCTTTGCAGTATCATCCTGGGAAAGCTAATGTAGTTGCCGATGCTTTGAGTAGGTATCCGGTAGCTATGTTCTTGACGCAGGATCGATTTTTACTGGAGGACTTGGAGAGCTTGGGCATTGAGGTGATAGTTCCTGGTTATGCTATGCAGATATGGGGATTGCAGATATATTCTGATTTGATGGATAGGATCAAGGCAGCACAGTACGAGGATGTATCTCTGAGGAGTATCAGAGCTCAGGTGAGAGCAGGATTGGAGGATGATTTCACCATTGCTGAGGATGGATCCTTGAGGCATGGAGTTAGATTGTGTGTGCCTAGTGGAGAGCTGCGTGAGGAGTTATTGCAAAAAGTGCATCGCTCTCAGTATTCCATACATCCAGGTGCCAACAAGATGTATCGGGATATACGAGAGAGTGTATGTGGTATGGCATGAAGAGGGAGTGACACAGTTGGTATCCAGATGCTTAGTGTGCCAGCAGGTAAAAGCTGAGAGACAAAGGCCAGGAGGTTTACTTCAGCCATTATCCATTCCAGAGTGGAAGTGGGAGCACATTACTATGGATTTTATGTCCGGACTTCCATGATCTCCAGGAGGGAAAGACGCAATTTGGGTCATCGTTGATAGGTTGACCAAGTCGGCCCACTTTTTGCCTTTCAAGGTAGGTTTGTCTACGGAGAACTGGAAGAGATGTATATGAGACAGATCGTTAGGATACATGGAGTTCCCGTCAGCATAGTCTCGGATCGAGATAGTCGTTTTACTTCTTATTTCTGGAGGAGTTTGCAGGAGAGTTTGGGCACTCAGCTCAAGTTCAGTACTGCATATCATCTCCAGACAGATGGACAGTCGTAGAGGACTATTCAGACTCTCGAGAATATGTTGCGCACTTGTGTACTAGATTTCGTGGGTTCTTGGGAGGACCATCTCCATTTGGTAGAGTTTGCTTATAACAACAACTACCAGGCTAGTATAGAGAGTTCACCTTTTAAAGCTCTGTACGGTCGGAGGTGTCGTACTCCCTTGTCATGGGACGATATTGGAGAGAGGGTTTTTCTTGGGCCAGAGATGGTTGTAGATGCAGCAGAGAAGGTTCGGTTGATCAGAGACAGACTTCGTGTGGCGCAGGACAGACAGCGGCATTGGGCTGATAGCCACCGGAGACCTTTGGAGTTTGATGTATAGTTTTAGATTTTGTTTTATGCTTGTTATTGGTTGTTTGTTATAGATTAAGTTCTTAAGGTTGTGTTTTGTTCTAGGTGGGTGGTTTGGTATTTCTGAGGATTTCTCCGATACGAGGCACGATTTGCTTCGGTGGAGGCGGAAAGCTTAGTCCGCGATTCATCGGACCTTTTACTATTCTAGAGAGGGTCGATGCAGTTGCTTATAGGCTAGACTTGCCACCTGCATTAGAGGGAGTGCATAACGTGTTTCACGTGTCGAAGTCGAGACGTTATGTGGCAGATTCTAGTCATGTATTGGATCACTCAGAGATAGAGGTGGGCCCTACTCTTAGCTATCCAGAACAGCCAGTTGAGATTCTGGATCGGAGAGAGAAGGTGCTGAGGAACCAGACTATTCCTTTGGTACGCGTCGCATGGAGGCATCACTCTTCGGGGGAGTCTACCTGGGAGAGAGAGGATGAAATACGAGAGCGTTATCCATATTTATTTGTGCTTTGAGGTATGTTCTTTCCTAATTATGTTATGTTCTTTCATAGCTAGTTATGTTCTTTAGTTATGTTCTTTTGCTATGTTCTGTTATTTTCTGGGGGTAGTTTTCGTCCTTGAATTTCGAGGACAAAAATATTTTAAGGAGGGTAGACTTGTCACTACCATATTTTCTAGGAAAGGATATTTTAGTAATTTCATATTTAATTAAATATTGTTCATGGTAAATAATTATTTATTATATTATTTAATTGTTGTTAGATGTTAGTTATTTATTTTGGACTTGTGTTAGTGGACCTAACAAGTTTAGTTTAGACTCATGGACCAACATGTATTAATTGATAGAATTTAGCCCATTTAAAAAGCCCATTGTTAAGGAGATAGATTAAATTAATTAAACCATTAGACTAGAAGCTTCCCTCC